>CM040430.1:345000-347500 GCA_022702705.1 Papilionanthe hookeriana x Papilionanthe teres | reverse complement strand
GAGAAGATTTCGTTGAAGTCAATTCCTTCGACTCCGTGTGAATCCCTTTGCAACGAGTCCGGCTTTGTACCGATCCTCTCGCACTCGGCATGCCTTCCTTCTTCTTAAAGGTCCACTTGCAACCGACTACGCGTTTGTTCGTTGGTCGATCCACAAGTTCCGGGGCTTTGTTCTTCATCAGAGAAGCCATTTCCTCATCCATTGCCTCTTCCCACTTGTGTCTTTCCTTGCTCTTCAGGGCTTCCTTGTAGCTGCTTGGTTCTGCTTCTTCTATCACTTCAGCAACACTCAGAGCAAAGGAGATCATATCTGCATGGCCGTATCTCTCTGGCGGTCTGATAGTTCTCCTTTGTCTGTCCCTTACCAAGCTGTAGTCATCAGATCTTCTTTCTGGTTCAGTCACTTGTTGGTCTTCTGCCACTTCATCTTGATCGTTCACAATTGTCCTTTGATCAGTCAAAGTTTGTCGTTGTTGCAGCTCCACCTCATCGACGAATCCTCCTTAGTCGACAATCGTTCACGGTAACATAGCTTTGCAGATTCCCCATTTTGGACTCATCGAATGTTACATCCCTACTCGATGATGCATTTTTGTTGATCTAGGCACCAAAGTTTGTATCCTTTGGTTCCGTGTGGGTATCCGATGAAGATGCACTTCGAGGCCCTCGCTTCCAGCTTATCTCCGTCTAACGCGAGCATATGCGATACATCCAAAGACTTTAAGATTATCATAGTTACCTGGTTTTCCGTACCACATCTCCAAAGGAGTCTTCATGTCGATAGCTGTCGATGGGCATCACGTTGATGAGGTAGCGGGCGGTTGACACGAGCCTTTTCCCCGAAACTTTTGGGTAGACTTGCATTTAGCAAGCATGCACCTTACTCTCTCTAGGAGAGTCCCGTTCATCCTCTCGCCCAGGTCGTTCGTTGAGGAGTGTTACGAACCTGTCTTGTGCCTCGTGATGCCATTCCTCCTGCAGAGCTCCTCAAACCGCTCCGAACGGTACTCAAGCCATTGTCGGTTCTCGAGTGCTTCGGCTTTGCTCCCATCTTGTTTTCGGTGAGAGTTAACCGGTCCCCGAATCGTTGAAAAGCTTCATCTTTTGTTTTTAGGATAAGGACCCATACCTTCCCTGGTGTAGTCATCAATGATGGACATGAAGTACCTTCCTCCTCCATGAGTCCGAGTTCTAGTCGGGCCCCATAGATCACTTGTGTACATAATCAAGAGGTTTCTTCGATGTATGTATTCCAGTGGAGAACTTCACCCCAGTGGCCTTCCCGAGCACGCATTGTTCGCGGAATTCCGGTTTGTCGACCCGATCTCCGCATAACGAGGTTCCGCTTGGACAATTCCTGTAAGCCCCTTTCACTTACATGCCCCGAGCCTCATGTGCCATGGGTCCGGATCCGTCGGGCTACGATTAAATTGCATTTCGAGAAGTTTCCGATCACAGCTTCTTCCAATTAGGGAGTATAGCCCATTCTTTCCGACTCCTTTCATGACTATGAGAGAGCCCTCAGCTACTACGATACAGGCTATTCTCCTGCCTCGAATGAGTATCCATTCGACTCAGGCGTCCCTAAAGAAATTAAATTTCTTTAAGTTCCGGGACGTACCGACATGTTGCGATATCCGTTCGACTCCATTGAACATCTTTATTCGATCGTCTCGTCGCCGATCACCTTACAAGCTTTATTGTCTCCAAGTAGAACGGATCCACCATTTGCCGACTGTAGTGTCTCGAACCGCCTTTGCGAGGACACATGTGGAAGGAACACCCCGAGTCGAGGATCCACTCCTTGCTAGATTCGGATTCGTGATCACCGTAGCTTCACTCGAATCATAGCTCGTCCGAGACTATGCTTGCTTCTCCAGAATCTTTAGGCTTCTCCCTAAAAGCCTTTCTTTCTATCCGGGCAGTCCTTCTTAAAATGACCTTCCTTGTGGCAATGGTAAGCACTTGTAGGATCTCTTAGAAGACCGACTTCTAACATTTCTTCCGGACCTCGATCCGCTTCCGATCACTTTTGTAACCTTTGTTGCTCGATCTTCCTCTAACCATCGACCGTCTCCGCCGGTTTCCTCCTTCATGTCGTGCTTCTTCGAAGTTCTTTGGCTCGATCAATGATCGAACCTCTTCCGCAGTAATCGTCCGCGCTCCTTCCATAGCAGCATCGCATCCTCGAATCGCTCGTAGCTCTTAGGAATAGAGTTTAGCAACGAGTAGCCAGCGCTTGTCCTCGTCATCCATCTCGACGTCGATGTTTTCAAGATCATCTATGATCATGTCGAACTCGTCTATCTCGCTCCGAGACTAATTTGTCTTCGTGCATTTTGAAAGAGTATAGAAGCGCCATTTCGTAACATGTCACTGATTACCGGGACTCGGTCGCAGTAAGTACCTCGAGTTTGGCCCAAAGCGCTTGAGCCGTTGTCTCCCTCGACACCTCCCTCGGAACCTTGTCGCCCAAGCTCAAGATTATCAAACTATGAGCT
>CM040430.1:0-340000 GCA_022702705.1 Papilionanthe hookeriana x Papilionanthe teres | reverse complement strand
AAAAAGTTTTTAAATATTTTTTGAGATATTTATTTTATTTTTTCTAATTATTTTAGTGAAAAATTAGGAAAATACATATTTATGCATTTAAATTCAATATGATCACTAAACATCCATGTCTGAACTATCATCACCAAAAGTTGAGCTTTCCTAGTTAGGAATAAATCGGCACCAACCCCAATTCCACACTTAAAACGCGTACCGAGAAGTCTAAATAGATGTTCAGGACTACGAAAATGAACTCATGCATCAAGGTAATGTAGTGCTCGAGCTGACATCCTACGCTCGTGACATCGAAATTGATGTCAGGACATATATACAAACACACATACATTTATATACATACAGACATATAAACACACACACACACACATACATACATACATACATACATACATACATACATACATACATATATACATGCATACATATAAAAAAACCAACATGTTTTACTTATTACTTTGCTAAAAGAATAGATAAGCTAACATCTTATAAATCATTTCTTAGATAAGACATTCAAAAAAGGACAAAACATGTAAACTCAAGGGATAAGGGGGAATTCCATACAATACATATCATAACGATTTAAATACTTATGTCTCTTTTCCTTATATGGAATGGAATGGAATGGGATCACCAAAGACTATAATATGATATAAAAAGTAGCCTCCATGAAAGTTTATGGCAAGACACATCATTACATCAGAGTATTGGGTTTTTCTTATTTCATTTTTCAATATTAATAATCTTTACAGATGACATACTACAAGTCTATCCTACATTGTGAATAAATGCTTATTATGAAATTATATTTTATTCAAATACAAAGTATAACTAATAAAAACACATCGTTTATGACATAAAAAATTATGCTATTAGTGATCTCTATAATTGATTAGATACTACAAAAAGTGAAAAATTATATATATATATATATATATATAAACTAGCTAAACAAAGATAAAAGAAAGTAAAGATTTAATTAAAATAAAATGTTTAAAGATGAAAATATAAAAAATTATTTTCTTAGAAGAAGATTTTTGACATGGGTGGGAGAGTTATTTTGATAAACTTTTTAATGAAATTTTTTATAATACGATCAAACTTAGTGATCTTAATATCGTTAATAATAATAAAATGATTTATTTTTATCATCACAATAGTAAAAAATATGTTGAGGATGTTTTAAAGAGAAAAAATGGTGGAAAATCACTAGGACCCAATAATTTCCCAATTGTAGTGTAAAAATATTCAGAAGATTTAGGAGTTTCCTGACTTATTGAACTCTTTAATATTATTTTAAAAACTAAAATATGCCCAATGAGTGGAGCAAGAGTATTTTGGTCCCCATTTTTAAGAATAAAAGAGATGCACAATAGTATGCAAATTACAGAGGAAGTAAGATCCATCATACTTTAAAATTATGGGAGAAGGAATTTGAACATAGGTTAAGATGTGATACTAAAATTTCTCATAATTACTTTGGATTTATGTTGAATTGGTTTACTATGGAAGCTATACATTTATTGTGAGGTTTGATGCAGAAATACAGAGAGAATAATGAGGATCTACATATGATTTTTATTGATTTAGAAAAAAAAATTGCGATAAGGTTCCAAGAAAAGTCCTTTGGAGAGTTCTAGAGAAGAAAGATGTTGATACGACTGATATTCAAATCATTAAAGAGATGTATAACAGAGCTGTTACTTGTGTTCACACAGAAGGAGGAATGACCAAGTATTTTTTAGTTTTTTATTTGATTTTAGTTGGATAACAGTAGGGATCAGCTATAAACCTATATATTTTTGCTTTAGTTATGGATGCTCTTACTGGACATTTACAGGAGGATGTACCTTGGTGTATGCTTTTCGTTGTTGATACCCTTCTTTGTGGATAAGACTAGAAAAATAGTTCAGAAAAAACTTAAATAATAGAGGTCAACATTGAAGTCTAAAGGCCTTTGTGTGAGTAGATATAAAACTAAATACATGTAATGTAATTTTAGTAGTAGCAGCTATAGCTGCAGAGTTGTAAATATGTGTGATCAAATCCTTAAAAGATGTGATTGTTTTAGGTATCTCGAGTATATCGTTCAAAGTTATGGTGACATAGATGAGGATGTTATCAGTAGAATTTAAGTTGGTTGGTTGAACTGGAGGAATGCATCGAGCTTATTGTGTGATAAATAAATACTACTTAGACAAAAATAAAAATTTTATTAGATGGTGGGGTGACCTACAATGCTCTATGACACATAATGTTGGTCTTTGAAAGAGAAGTATAAAACAAAGTTAAGTGTTGCTCCGATGCGAATTAGGGTTATCAAAACGGCTCGTTGTTCACGAACAGCTCGTGTTCAGCTCGTTAAAAACACGTTTTTGGCTCGTTCGCTAAGTTAATGAGCTGAAAACGAACAAAGCTTTGTTCATTCGTGTTCGGCTCGTTGTGGCTCGAAATACTATTCATCAATTATATTTTTATATATATATATATATTAATGACTAGTATTTTTAAAAAATTTAATTGACTATAAGGCAACAAAGATTTATAATTAATTAAAAGTATTAATTAAGAAAATAAAACAAAAATTATTAAATCAGATTCAAATAATGTTTTAATATAAACAATAATTTTAAAATCTTGCCTCAACCCTTAACATCTTATGGTTATGTGATTAGGGTTGTCAAAAAGACTATTTGTTCGTGAACAACTCGTGTTCGGCTCGCTGAGCAAATGAGCCGAACACAAACACACATTTTGAGCTCGAAATATAAATGAGCCGAACACGAATTGAGTCTAGGCTCGCTCGTGTTCGGCTCGTTTACACCCCTAATGAGAATGCTTAGGTTGATGAGTGGCTTGACACTTGAAGACAGAATATGAAATGAATATATTTGTGATAAAGTTGGTGTAGCTCCGGTGACGCGACTTGGGAGAGTAGCTTTAGATGATTTGGTCACATTAAACATCATCCAGCTGATGATCTTGCTAGGATTATAGATGTTTTAGATTCCACTTATGTTAAGAACTACAGAAGTAGACTTAAAATGACTTGGACATATTGTATAAAAAATAATATTAATATGTTAGAACTAAATGGAAATTTGACCCTCAAATTTCAATAGGACAAAATGGAGAAAAAAGATTCATGTAGTTGACCCCACTTAGTAGGATAAAGGCTTGTTGCTATTGATATATTGTTTATTAAAGTAAGACACATTTTAAAAGATAGGGTTATAACACCAAGATGTTTTAAGTGTAAGTATCAAACTTTGGGTGTCATATATAAAAATAAATGAGAATAATGTGGTATATATGTGATTTTTTTTTTAGTATAAAGAATTACAAAATAATAAAAAAAATTTTGTGGCACTCAACAATTAGTTTTGTTGAACATGATTATAATTCCTTAAAATACATATTTTTGATAATTTAGAAAAAAGCCCTATAAACTTGAAAGTGTTCTTAAAAAAGAGGGATTTTGCACATCAACTACAAATAATATTGAATATAACACACTAAACACCCAAACTTTAAATATAAGATTTTAACCACCCAAAATAATGGGTAAAATTCTGAGGTGGTTAAATCTTGAAAACTGTTTGGTATGTTAGTAAATAAATTATGAGAAACTATTTCCCAGCTTTAAAATATTTATTAGAATTTTTCAAGATTTTTTGAAAAAAAAAATATATATATATATAATTGAATATCCGAAGCCTCAAAATATACAAAAATATGGCATGTACATTAATTAATAATTAGTTATATAAATCAATAATTATTTTTAAACTAATTATTTATTTAATCAATAATTTAAAATTAACTAATTATTAATTATATAAATTTAAAATAATTTAGACATTTATTAAATAATTCAAAAATTTTTAATACATTTTATTTACTTTTTAATTATTAAATAATTACATATAATTATAATTATTTTGATAATTTATAATTTTTTTATTAATTATTAATCAATTAAAGTAATCAAATTAAATTAAATAAAAATTATTAAAACCACAAGTCTATCTCCCTACTCTCCTATCCCCCTCTCCTCATTTCACCTTTTTGAATGAACCTTTACGATATAGTCGTCATTAGGGAAAATTATTTTATACGGAGAACGTACGCAACGTTACATACGTTCTACGCAAATAACCAACGAATAACCCGTAATAACCCTATGAATAACATCAAAATGGAACCGCAGAGGTTAGTATAAAGTTATTGGGAAGTTATTGCAGCGTTATTTGAGTTAATGCCCCAACAACCTCACAAAACCCTAAAGTGAAACCACAGAAGTTATTGAGACGTTATTAGGAGATTATTGAGAGATTTTTGGAATAATGCTGTAATAACCTCCTAATAACCTCATAATAATCCCGAAATAACCTCCTAATTTTCCCATCATTAGAGTAGAACAAGAAAGGAAAGATAAGAACACGACTCACAGAGACCTCCGAAACTCCCATCTTTCCTATTCCTCCTCTCCGTTCATGCCAGAAACCATTGAGGGAGGTAAGCTTGTTCACGCCATTCTTCCTCATGACTCATCCCAAATTTATTAAGACGGTGTTTGACAACATATTAGATTTATTGTAAACATAATTTATCAAATCCTATAAATCCAGATTTATCGGGTCTCTGCCCACAAGAAAAAAGCAGAATAAATTCGCATTGCAATCGGATTTAGATCTAAAAAATGATGAAATACTATAAGAGAAAGACAGAAAGTGAACAAAATTATACTTAAATTTTAAGTATTATTATTTCTAATATTTGACCGAACTTAAAGTTAATATCAGAGGATTCACGGAGGCATATTTTGCCGTTTGGCAGGATGCATCATGTATTATCTCAAATCCTACATAAATCCTGGCATTGCCCACCTCTGCAGGGAAAAAGAAAATGGCCAGTAAGCTTCACCGCCTAGTTCCGCCTCTTCTAGAAACCCGGCTAGGGTTTTCCAGAACTCCTCTCCTTTCGATCACTGTGGCGAAGAGGGCTTTCAGCTCCACCAGCAGTCCGGATTCCGAACAAGAAATTACAGACGAACATTCCTCTCTTCCTCCCGACCAGCCCAACAAGGACAGAACATTGGGTGATAGGACTAACCCAGCAAAAGAAGAAGAAGAAGAAGAAGACGAAGAAGATAGCGTTTATGTGAACAAGGAGACCGGAGAAATCAGCGGCCCAAAAGGGCCTGAACCAACACGTTACGGGGATTGGGAGCGCAACGGTCGGTGTTCAGACTTTTGATTGATATATAAATCAAAGGTTGTATTATCCGTCATGTTGGTTTAATTGATTTGCAGTGCCTTTTCGTTTACTTATTAAGATGTTGGGAGTAATCTCTGCTACTTTTATTTGAAAAGTGGTTAAAAAAATCTGATTTCGTAGAGAGAATCGATGGGGCATATAAAGAAAAAATCTTAAGTCTTTTGGAAGGGATAGATGCAAAAAATATAGTAGCTTTTGTGATATATGTAGGAAAACGGTTGTATAAGAGTTATTGCAGATAAAAGGGCGATTCAAGGAGCCAGTTTAAAGTTAAAGTTGGCTACAGTATACTTGGAATTATATTAGATTAATCATATTTCATAGGGATATGTATAAGGTGTCTCCTTGGAATCAAATTCCTATATGTCTACACATCTAACACCTAAACTTTACTTTTTCACATTCATATCCCACAAATCTTTCATGTCACATAAAAAATACCCGTATTTTAACCCTTAAAAGTGAAATAAACCTTATGGTGACATATATGTAAAAATTGAAGTTCAGGTGTTAGATATATAAACAAAAGAATTGTGTGGTATCCATGCGAATCATCCATTTCTCAAATGAATGAAATTTGTAGCTCTACCACTTGCCAAATTATTTTTATTTTATGTTTTAACTTGATCTCTGGGTCATTTTTTTCTTACTTGTAGCCAACTTTAGTGCGCTTGTAGTATATTGGTGATTTATGAGGTTGGACATATAAATCAACTGCTAGCTTTAGTTATTAATGAGTTTTCCGGCTTACAAATTACTAAGTATGGTGGTAGATTTTTTTAAACAAGTGGGCAGAAGATCTTATTTGTAGTTATGATGAACAGTGTTTGGTTTTATTAAACATCTTTATCATTACTATTATCTGGATTATTTGGGTTAGGTGCTATGAATTATCATTAAATTTTTTTTTTTTTGCAGATTGCCATTCAAGATGCTATATTTATCATTTGCAAATCATTTTAAATGACCATTTTCATAAGCAACCTTAGGTTTTTTGTTTTTTCTTTTTACTCATCTTACGCTTATCTCAATCATGTGTTGCTGGGCTCTATGAATCCTTTCTTTCCATTATATACTACATGGTTTTGCATGTGGTATTAATTACTATACTTGAATATAAATATTTGAAGTATTAATTGATCTCCACCTAATATTGTACCCGACTTCTACCAAGCTACTATTCTTACTTCATTGCAAGGGTTTAATGTCAGGGACAACATAAATTTTCTGGTATATATGTAAATGCCAAAGCAATTAAGTTCAATCAATTGCAAATATTGCATTTGAGATTAGTTATCTTATATTTATAAAATTTGTTATTATGCTGATGAAAATTCAAGCAGGAACTTGTATATAAGTGTGGAAAATGAAGTTAATTAAATTAATGATGTTGATAATGCTTATGAATTTGACAAGGAAATTTATAATTCTGATAAATTTTGGAATGTCATGCATTGCATCATAACTTCTTCTAAGGTTGGTCTAATTGGAAGAGACATAATTTTTCAAAATGTTGCCAAACTTTATAAAGTCATAATTGATAGCATGTTTCATAAAATATGTCTAAATTTGCCTTAGAGTGCATTAATTTGAAAGGTAAATCACATCCACAACCATCTAAGGTATCATGTACATACCTTTGCTACAATAACTATGTAGCAACAACACTTTTAATAATGTGTTGTACCTGTGTTAGACACGTATCGAACACCGACACTTGTCCGACATGCCCCGACACTTCTTCAACACTACAAAATTATGACACAACTCAACATCGCATCGGACACGAGTCTGATATAATTTTGAGAAAATGCGACACGGGAATTAAAAAATTATAAATATATGTCTAGACTTAACTATACCTCATAGTTGAAACCGCATCGAAGATGCATCCAATATTCTTCGAAGCCGAGCATTAATGATTCCCTCTTTGTAATGATTGGATTTTTAAAATTTTTGTCGATAAGTTGGATGAATTATTTTGAAATATATTAAAAATTAAGTTTCATAAGCATGAGTTTTTATAATATAAATTAAATTTATGAAGTTAAATTTTATTATTGCACAATTTATGGTATGATATTTTCAATAAAGAATAATACATAATATTTATTTTATATTAATAATTAAGTATAAAAACATGTCCATGACGTGACGTGTCCTATTTTTATCTATTACGTCTTGTCCTCATATTGTGTCGTGTTATGTCCGTGCTTCATAGTACAATAACAACAAGAATAAACCTTTATCCCACTAAGTGGGGTGAAATACATGAATCATTTTTCTCCATTGTGTTCTATTGGGTGTCATATTTTCATTAATTCTAATAAATTAAGATCATTTTTTGAACAACATGCCCAAGTTGTTTTAGTTCTACATTTACTTTTCTTAACATAAGTCGATTTTAAAGCAACTACTTCTAACCGAATCATCAAATGATCGATGTTTAATGTGACCAAATCATCTAAGACGACTCTAGCCTAATTTTTTTTGCGGCTGAAGCTACACCAACCCTTCACAGTTGCATTCATTTTGTATTTTCTCCTAGTGTCAAGCCACTAATCCACCTAAGTATTCTCATCTCAACAACACTTAACTTAGTTTTATGCTTCTCTTTTAAAGATCAACATTATGCACCATAAATCATTACAGGTCTCACAATCATCTTATAAAATTTTCTTTTAAGTTTAAGCGGTACTTTTCTATCACACAATAAGCCTGACGTATTCCTCTACTTTAGCCATCCAATTTGAATTATACTAATAACATCCCTATCTATATCATAATCTCTTTGAACAATAGACCCCCGAGATATCTAAAACGTTCACACATTTAAATGATTTGACCACCATTATTACAACTCTGCCACTAGCTCTACTATTACTAAAATTACATTCCATGTATTGAATTCTAAATATACTTAAAAAAAGGCGTTTAGACTATTATAGCTCTGCATGATTCAAGTTTTTCCTAAACTCTTTCTCGAGTCAAATTCACAAGAAGGATATCTATCATCAGCGAAAATCATACACTTAGGTACATGGTCCTCTAGATGTCCAGTGAGAACATCCATAACTAAGGCAAAAATATATGGTCTTAAAACTGATCCCTGATATAATCTAACCGAAATAAAAAGATACTTTTTCAATCCTCTTGCTGAGCACAAGTAACTACTATAGTATACATTCATTAATGACTTGAATTTAAGTCATATCAACACCTTTCGTTTTTAGAGCACTCAGTAGAATTTCTCTTGGAGCCTTATCGTAAGTTTTTTTTTATTTTTTTTAATCAATAGAAATCATATGTAGATCCTCTTTACTCTCTCTGTACATCTCCATCAATCCTCTCAATAAATGTATAACTTTCATAGTAGACTTGCCGGGGATAAATTTATACTGATTGTGAGAAATCTTTGCAACATGTCTTAACCTATGTTCAATTATTCTCTCCCATAATTTTATTGTTTGACACATTAAAATTCCTCTATAATTTGCAAACTCTTATGCATCCTCTTTATTTTAAGAATGGGGACCAAAATACTTTTCCTCCACCCTCAATAATCTTTTAGTTTTTAAAGTAACATTAAAAAATTTTGCAAGCCAATAAACTCTTAAATCTCTTAAATATTTCCACACTTTTTTTGAGATATCATTAGGTAGGATTGATTTTCCACCCTTGTTCTTTTATAGCCCCATCAATTTTCTTTTTACTAATGCGATAGTAAAAATAAATAGTTTTATTATTATTAGCGATATTAAGATCACTCTTATTTTCAAAAACTCAATTGAAAAGATTGTCAAAATATCTCACTCACCTATGTTGAATATCTTTATCCAAGAAAAATACTTTTCGATTTTCATCTTTAATACAATTTACTTTAATTAAATCTTTATTTTTCTCTTCTATTTGTTTGACTAGTTTATAAATATATCTTTCTAAATTCTTCAGTATTCAATCTATTATAAATATAGCTAAAAGCGGTATTCATAATTTATTTTATGTAAATCAAGTGAGGATGTTGGTATGGATTTTGTTTTGGGTTTATGAAGAATATTGAGAAAAAAATGATTTTTAATTTTATAGCTGTGTTTTTCTTTTCAAAAATCACTTATGTTAAGAAAATAGAGGTAGATCTAAAAAAACTTGCCAATGTTGTATAAAAAATGATCATATTTTCTTTAGTATTCAATCTATTATAAATATAGCTAAAAGCATAATTCTTAATTATTGATGTAAATCAAGTGAGGATGTTGGTATGGATTTTGTTTTGGGTTTATGATGAATATTGAGAAAAAAATGATTTTAATTTTATAGCGGTTTTTTGCTTTTCAAAAATCACTTATCTTAAGAAAGTAAGAGGTAGATCTAAAAAGACTTGCCCATGTTGTATAAAAAATGATCATATTTTTATTTGAATTAAACGAAAATATGGTGTTTAATAGAACACAATGAAGATGAAGGATTCATGTAGGCCGACCCACTTAGTGTGAGATTTGTTATTGTTGGTTTGCTTTTAAAAATGACCCATTCTTACCATAGCATAAATCCGTAGATGCATTGCACATTCCTAAATTGTAGTTCAATGAATTGGCTAAATTATATGGGTTACCTAAATTAATTATTTTGAATTGGGATTTAAATTTATTTGTTACTTCTAGAAAACTTATTGGAAAAAAATAAAGATACGATGTAACTTTTTAATTGCTTATAATCCATTACGATTAAAAATTGAGGTGATAAATAAGTAACTTCCGAAATCTATTACCCTGTTTGATCAAGTCTGTATTTAAGTGGGATTTGATATTTCTTATATCTTAGTTAACATATAATTAATCTGTCAATAGGTCTAGTTGCATGGATTTGTTTGAGATTTTTATAGGCTTTAATCTAGATAGCTTATAGATCTTGTCGACCATTCTATAAAATCTAAGTCAAGTGCATTTGTGTAATTATTTGCGTTGCATCATTATTTAAATGAGGAAATCCACAAAAATCTACCTAGTATGATAATCACAAGTTTTTGGTTCACGTTAATAGGAGATATGTGAATTTAAAACTTGGTGATGAAATTATGGAGAGTTTAAATTTAGAAAGGTTTCTGTCAAAAACTTTTAAGAAATTAAATGTAAGAAAGGCATGACACTTGAGAAATCTCATTACACATTTGGCCTAATAACAATTTCAAATAGAAAATTCTAGGATATTCTAGCAATAATATAATTTTTATTTTGTCTGATTTGACTTCCTTTTATGAGTTGAACCATGGCTTTAATTTCATTTAGCTGGTGTTAAATGTAAGAGTAAAATGTTATGGTTTTCAAGGGATAGCGTACGAGTTTCTTTCTATTATGAGCTTACACCTGAATTTTAGGCTTCCAGGTTGATTGGTTTCATGCCTGTTGGACTCTTGGGTATTCTATTGTGTAGTGGCATTGGTTGGACTGTTAGGGCTTGTAATTTTTGAAATTAGTTGTAATTTTGCATTTGTCTCTTAGTATCGAGAAAATTAAGCTGTTGATTTTTTTAATATGTGAATCCTATATTTTTTTACGTCATTTACATTCATTTCATTATACTAACTAGATTGAGTTTTGTAGAAAATCTCTTTTATTCTCGTCCTACATCTCTCACTAATATGGCACATTGATCCATTTTCGTTGTAGCAGTTATGTTGCCTTCATTATGTAGTTTCAGATAATGGAAATCAGATCTCTTCAACTGTATGTATCAAGATTGCTTACATTAAATCGTTTCTTATATGCAGCATTTGTTGGATCTCCGGCCTTTAGTCTTATCTTCAAATTTCTACACTATAATGTTCTCTTTTGTTGATGATCTACATTTTGACATTAAAGAGAAATCGTTTTGGTTAGCATTTTAAAGTATTCATGCCTCATATTACCATTTATCAGCCCAACTTCAAGTGAATAGTAACATTTTTACTATATTATAATCTACCTGTCTAGTAAAGTGTCAAGTTATTAAACAAAACTCTTACTATTAACATAAGGTAACTCTCAGTTATTTTTCCTAACGCTAATGTTTACGAGCATATAAGGCGATGTCATTTCATTGTTTTTTGGAGGAAAGAGACCACTTTTCGAAATTGTTTGACTTCAACATCTAGATAAGAGAAACCAAGAGGTGTGCGAAGGAGAGGAGTAGTGCAGGAGGTGACACCGTCGAACAAAGCCAAAGGTGATGGCACTGAAGAGTTGAGGTCTATGAAGGAGGAAGATGATGCGATATTATGCATTCGAACCCAATAGCTGTGCGGGATCAATTGATGGGTGTGGAAGAGGGAGGTTGAGGAGTAGGGCAGAAATGAGAGTAGTGATGACTCAAACCTTGAGCTTGTTCGAGCTTTTGCATTGTTTTGCCTCAACATTGAGCAGGGAGTGGATAGGAGGAAGCTAATGTATATAATGTAATAAATCTGAAAAGACAAATTATAAAAGTTCAGCTAATGTATAATAAGAAAAAAATAATAAAGCAGAATAAAATTAATGGTTAATTATTTAAAGTTATAACATTAATAATTTAGTGATAATAACATGTTTAAATTTAAAATTGAAGGATTTCAATCTTACTTAAAATTATGTAATAAAAATTGATTAATAATTAACAATTAATAAAGTCATAATTAAGTAGTATGATGAAAATTTAATAAATGAGTATTTTCTATCTTATATGTGCTCATTTGAAGAAGTTACGACTTAGGGTATGAAAATATGAAAAATATTGAGGTAAGCACTCCTATTGTTTTTGTCTCTAGTTTTATTTTATTTTTTCTCAACCATTTGCACTTGTAGTTACTCATACTTGCACAAATTTTTTTCTGATTTATATTCTCTTCTATTTATTTGTCATTTTATTATGAAGGCTATATATTTTTAACAATTTCTACTATTGCACATTATTTAAAAATATATAGAGTATATTGAATTGAATGAGATGAGCATATTAATGATATTGTCAATAAATGATACATGTGCATGGTGAATATGATGAAAATTACTTCCTTATGGTACTAGTTGGGGATACTAAAGTACCTGTGCATGTAATTAAAAAAAGTTATTGATATTGCTATATCTTAATTGATAAAAATTTAGACGGTGTTCATGTGAAAATTTTATATATATGTAAAATAATATAAATATGTACATGACTTGCTACTATATAATTAATATTTTGAACTATCTTGAACAATCCTATTTGAAAATATTTAACTATTAAATGCTCTTATATTAATTTACTGTATATTTAACTAGCATGCAAATTGATTTCTTTTTGTTATATTACTGTAATCTAGAGATATTATATTTATTGGCTATTGTTAGTTCATTATATTTTAAATTAGCTTTTTTCAAGGTTAGATTTTTCTTTAAAAATGAGTAATAGAGGAGAAAACTTATATATATAAGGTGAGGTCAGCAAAATAAAAAAAATTAATTTTTAAATCAGTAGTCACTCTTTTTTTATTTTGGATTTGGAGTTAGTTATTAACTTTGATTATCACCTTTGGATACATTTTTCTTCCTTTGAAATTCCAAGCTCTTGGTTCAGGTCATGACAGAGTCTAGAAAGGTAGCGCTCTTTTATATAAGCTGAAATAGTCTTTAGAAAGAACCATTTTAACACCATTTAAAATATTTTAGGGACTAAAATGATCATCGAAAAGAATCAATAGACCATTTTGACACTTTTCTCTTTACTTTTCGCATAGTCATTTTATTTTTGCATCTGTTGAATAGGCATTACGAAACCTCATTCAAATCAATTGCTACAATTTCATACTCAATTCTTGTGATTTTCAAGCAGCCTTCTTTATGAGTTTTCAGCTATATTTGGTGTATTAGATACTAACTCAATAGTGAATTTAACTTTATCAGGTGACACTCAACATTCTTTTGGGAATACATTCACAAGTTCATTCATTATTAGCTTATAGTCCAACTTATTTTCGGTTTTCATCCGGAACAATATAATCTCTTTTCGACATAGCTTTGCAGCTTGCATAACTAGAATTAAAGATTATTAACTTTTGTATCTCCAAGAAAATAAATCCTCTTTCACTACTTTGAAACAAACTAGCTTTTGTTCTTTCCATAATAAATGTATGTATCAAATTTACTTAACTAATTCATTCTCAACATGGCATCAAACTTATAAGAAATCTCAATCTTACAGATATGTATACAGCTGACTATAATGTTGACTTCAATAGGCAAAATGTTAAAGTATTATTCAGTACAACAAGAGAGACATTCTGAGACTACAAAAACTTTAAATATAAAAGAATAAGTAGCACCAAATAAAGTAAAATTCTAAAAAAATTAAGTAATATTTCTAACTACATTAAAATCACTTCTCAACCTTTTTTTAACATAAAATATGTGCTCTTGCATGAATTGGTAATGCTCTAGCATTAGACTGCTCCTGATTTGTGAAACTTCTTAAGTAGAATGAGAGCAATCATCTCTTGAATCATATCGGCCTAGTAGATTATTTTGGGATATGAAAACTGAGGAGGACATTAGTCACATAAGTGGGGAGATGGTTAAAACCCTTAAGGAGGATAAAGCTGAACTCTTAAGCATCGATATGCCTTTTGGGGTAACGGTTGGAATTTCTTCAATCACTACAAAGTTAAGCGCGTTCATGCGAGAGCACTTTTGGGACTAGTGATCTACTGCGAAGTTATACCAATGAGACAAAACTTTGAGGCTAGTAGGCCAAAGTGGGCAATATCTCGATGCATGAGAGTTTGGGATGTTACATGACTAAATAATGGCTTAGATGTGGTAGTTGTAGCTCCCCCTATGCTTGTGAATCTTTCACTATATGTTCTATATAGAGGAGTTGTTGGCCTGCATTTCTATAATAATCTCCTGGCTCTGAAATCAATTGTCTTTTCTCTCCAAGCGGATGCTTTTTGATTGTATGCTCCATTTGCATTTAACATTAGCTATTTGTTATAAAGCATTCAGTTTGCTTCACGGGTTTAACTTAAAACTTAAATTGAGCTGATATTATGTCAACCGTATTCTTAACTTGCGGGTGGGTAGTCTGAAAATAGGTACTTTGTGGGATCTAAATAATTATATTTGATTGAATAAACAATTTTGCTCATTGATTTTAATATTTTATGTTCAAGTTTAGTATTTGATTTCATTTGTTGCTATGCATGTGTTACTTTATTGGCATGAGGCATGGATAACTTTGGTGAACTTTCCTTGATTTAATTTATCTACATAATTTGTCATTCGCTTGCCGGTGCTCTTATTTTTGTTTAAGTTGGATTCTATTTGTGGTGATTAAATTACAATTGCTTGTTAATTTACATGGTTCAAATTTTTTATTGATTTAATTTAATTTTTCCCCAAGTTATATTATAATATGGGATCTAATTTTTGCAGTCTTGAATTAGATAGAAAGCAAGTTATTGAATTATTTGGTAATTTGTGTTTCATGAATCCATAGTTTCCTTGTATGATTACATATATTGTATCATTCTAATTTAGTTGGATGTTTTAGACAACCAATTTCATCCTCATCTTAATTTGCGCAATAATGTTGATGGTGTGTGGGGGGTGGATAAGGAAAACACCACATTGAGTTCAAGGGTGGAAAATTTGAATAATAGCTTCAATGATTACTTTGGTGGAGGGCAAGCTCTTCAACAGGGGGAGGGCCCTAAGTTATACTTAAGCTGGGAATCACGAAGCTCTAGCTTGAAGGAGTCCCAAAATACTCACCAATATTTATTCATCATCAATAAAATTCATTATATGAGGGTACCGTTCTTTATATAACATTACAACATGAGAATAAAAGAAATAAAGGAAAAAAAAGTAGCAGTATTGTATGAAAATAATTAATTAAAACTTGAATTGACATAAAATATTTTATTATTTCCTTGCTTTAGTTGAAATTTTTAAGATTATCTCATGCTTGGCCAAAGTATCAACTTCTTATATGCCTTGCCTTTAAAATGAAATATTTGATTTTTTTTATTTTCTTATGTGATTAATTACTTATTCTTCTTAACTTGCATCTTTGATTGTATTTTTTAAGATTCTCCCTTGCTTGGATGAATTATCACACTCCCAAATAAGGATTGCCTCCATAAATTAAAATTTGAATAGTTTCACATGTGCCTAATTACCTTGAATTTTCCTTAGCTTAAATCTTTAATTTCTCTCATGTCATATCCGAATTTCACTTGTTTTATGAATTTGTTTCCAAAATTAAATTTCGAAAATATCTCCATATGTCTAATTGAAATGTGATTGCACCTTACTTTGCCCTATCATGTAATTGGTGGATTAAGTGTGCTTTAATTTGGATAGACCATTGTCGGCGTTGTTTTGGGTGTGGAGTGCCCGTAGGAAGCTGTTGGTCGCCGGAATCGAAATCCCGTCGCCCGCTTCGGAAGGACGCTTTAATTTATATATATATATATATATATATATAATTTTTTAGAAAATATGAAATCAAACTGACCCCATATTTTTTATAGTTTAAATGAAAGAGCATCGTATCTCAAGACTCGTATATATCCCGAAGGATAAACACGAAGACTGAGGTGAGGCTCAATCAAATAAACTAAGAAATATATGACGTCCGTTTGATGCTAAACTATTTTTTTGCAGATAAGTTCTCCTATTTAATATGAAGAATTAGATAGGGTTTATTTTAAATGGGTTCGGAAATGCTTACTATAAGACAAGCCCCTATAGTTAATTACATCTTAAATGATCGAAGTCGACTTAAGAAAATTCTCGATAAAAATCAGGAAATATTATCTTCGAGGAGGTCAAAAGGATAGAACTTTTCAACGTAATCAGACAAAGAGGTGTGAAAGGGGATTGACTCAAATTTGGAACGTTTATTGCAGAATCCAAAGGAGGAAGAACTAGGGGATGTCAGAGATCCGGAGGCGAACCTCGGTGACCTCCCAGGCTATCCTATGGTTTGGCTTCGATTTAGGAGATATTATTTAAATGTTGATCCTGCCAATTTTATTTAATTATGGCTTACATTTATGTGAAACGATCACACGAATAGCCTAGAAGATATGAGGATTTAGGTCGTAACGAACGACAACCTCAGAATCCTAAAACGAGTTGGAGCTTATATTGTACTAGTAGTATACAAGCGCCTAAAAGAGGTTGGGGATTTATGTCGCACTAGGCGAACAACCTCGAAATCCTATGGATTGTTATTTAATCACTAAGAAATGGTTTAGTTTGTGAAGACATGTTTTGCTGTTGAAGATGACCGTGCTGCCCACTGCTAGCTCCAAGCATCTTGTTGTGAAGAGGTTGAATTTTCTAAGGTGGCAAGTCATAATGTCAAATCAGATGGCCCTATGGTTGAGTTCTCCTAAACATCTTATGCAAGTATGTTTAAAATGTTGTACAGTGTATAACAAGATGTACAGCACAGGAAAAAATATTAAAACATGAAGTAGGGTACGTGCTAAAAGAACAGTAGCAGGTACAAAAAAGTAACACGCTGTAAATATAAACAAACCTTTATACCTAAGAAATTCGTTATTTTCTTAAATGTAGCAAGCTGGAATGAGATAAAAGTCGGGTAGAAACATCGTCCCGAAAATTCAAAAAAAAGGACGACAAATGACTCACGGTAGAAAGTCTCGGAGAAAGTAAACGAAAATCAAAATAAAATCATCAAAATCTCGGGAAAGTCCCGGAAAAAAGACCACGAGTACTTCATCAAAATCGTACGAAAATCCGAAGAAACCGCAAGTACTTCGGGTCGAAGCTGAGCTCGAAGCTGTGTAAGACTACTCGAGGGTCGTCGAAGGCTACTTCATCACCCAAGTGTATAGAGCCCGCCACTCAGTCGAAGAGTGTCTCTACTAAACCTAACTCGGGAGGGTGTTCTTAGCCAAAGCCGATAATCAACAGTGGACAACCAAATTTTATAATATGGTTTTAAAATTTATGTTTTTAGCATGCACGTGGATTTCAGGCATACAAAAGAGAGTTTTTGTCGATGTTTTAGTCGTAGTGAAAATATGTTTTTGTTGTAGAATGTAGTATCATATTCTTATCAGGTTTTGAAAATTGGGATTGTCCACGAGTCGATTATTTCGTCGGATGTAGGATCACTAACAATTCTAAGAAGGTATGGGTGCCCCGCTAGCTTTATAGCGGTGAATGATATCGTCATCCTACGGTTCACGGGGCGCTTGGAGCGAGTCGTAGTGTCGTAGGATGGGATATCGTTCTACTCTACCACCGTGCGCTTTATCATCAACACCATCATCTGCTCAAAACAAAACAAAACCAACTCCGAGTGAAGCGGAGAAAACACGTCAATCAACAAAAAAGGGGAAGGAAAGGAGATTAAACCGCCTTCAAATTAGAGAAGAGTCAAAGTGGAAGGAGGGTTAGTCTAAAACGCCCATAAAATAGGTAAGAGTAAAATACTGAAAACAAAACCCAAGATCCTTGAATCAATCACGGGGATATCATTTTCTCACTTTTGCATAACTGGATCGACCCAAATAGGGTGTCCCTTCCATTTAAGTCAAAAAGAATGAAATATGGAAATCTTTTAAAACCTCGTAAATCAAGCGGGAAATAAATGACTTAGGGAAACCTGCTACTAATATTTCCAAACCCATGCTAAAATCAAGATTTTCCAAATCCCAATTCAATTGATAGCTTTTAAAACATAGATCTCCCAATAGGACCACACAAAGGCTCATAGCCAAGGCAACAATAACAGGAAGGTCATCTCAATTACAAAGCTTTCAATACATAAGAAAGTGAATAGACAAGCTTCTCTAAAAATTCAAATTAACTCCAATTTATTCAAATAAAGCATGTTAAGGCTATTCCAAATATGGTGCTCAATTTATTCCCCATAAGCAAACTAAGGAGAGCTCCAAATTATCACAAACAACTTCACGGGCAAGGGTAGCAAGAGGTAAGGCCACCATGCCACAAACCACCACATTCAGGCTCACGGTCGAGGTATAAACACAAGGTACAAAAGGAGGGCTGCTCCAAACATAACATTTAACGCATACGAAAGTGAATGGACAAGCTCTCACCAACCACCCAAATCAATTTCAATTCCACCAAGTAAGATATAGGAAGGATGCCCCAAATACAGTGTTCAATTACTCCTGTCCATAATCAAGTCAAACTATGAAATAAAGTAAAACCGAGCTAATACAAAGCATAAAACCGGGCCAGTGCAGGCCCAAACCCGAGCCATCATATGGCTGAAGACCAATACAACCTCAAGCTAAAACAGCCCCAACACAAAACCAAAGCAAAAGGGTGTTAAAGAAGTCAACCCGAGGCCACATAGAACCAAAATCGAGCCATAGTAAGGTTTGGAACAAGTTCAAAATTAGGTTACAATTGTCCCAACTCAAATTCAGACCAAAAGGTGCTAAAGGAGCCAAAACCGAATCCCACAAGGAGCCAAAACTGAGCCATAGCAAGGTTGGAAACAAGCCCAGCTTTGAGTTAAAACAGGGACACGACAAGGCTAACAGAAGACCGGGCCACACGAGGCTAAAACCAAGTCATAAATTAAGCCAAAACAAAGAACACAACAGGACTCAACAAAACCGAGCCACATGAGGCTAAAACCAAGTCCAACCACGATTAAATCCAAGCCCAACATAAGGCTACAACAAGCCTTTTTAAAAACTTACCAAATGAAACACACACACACACACACACACACACACACACACACACACACACACATATATATTTATATATTTAAACATAGCCTTAGCTTGAAATTGAAAGAGAGGCTAAACTTGGATTACAACAACACTTCCATGCTTTCATACATCAATTCATGAAACTATGACATGCTTGCAAGCAAGGATGAGCATAAAGACTTTCCACATTCATTTAACATGCTTTTATGAAGGGCTAAGATGCAATGAGCCCAAGAATTAAACTTCTATATATTCAAAACATAGAGCCACCATATGCTTCATATAAGAACAAGTGTGAAACTTCTCAAACTAAACTAAGCCTCTTCCTAGCATGCAATCTTTGTGAGGGAAAGGTATAAGGAGCAAGAAACAAGCCCCCACATACATATAAAAGAGCAAGAAGCTCTTCAACAATTCATAACAACGGGAGCAAAGCATTGGTTAGAAAAGCTAATAGTTTGCCATGATAATCAAACCTATAACATGCTTGCAAGACTCAAGTGATCCCTCTCCAAAGTGAACTACATAAGGGCCAAACTTGAGTCCCAACAACATCCTCATGCTTTTCATATATTAAAACATAAAGCTACCACGTGCTTCAAATAAGAATAAACATAGAATCTTTCCAAATCAATCCAAGCATGCACTTTTTTTTTGAGCCAAAGAGAACTTAAGACATTAAAACTAAGCCTTCCGATATCTCATGCTGGATAAGAGTGAATGAAAAGCTTCATAATACATATCTTAACATGCTTGCATAGATAAAAAAGAGAGAGAGGAGAAAGTTCATAGCATCAACATATTTCATCTCCCTAAGCAAGTGATCAAGCCTTCCTATAGAACATGCTCAAATCTCTATTCCTACTCATGCTTCAAGTAATAAAATGCCCCCAAATCTTACTAAAACAGCTAGCAAATAAAGGAACCCTCTAATAGGTATTCCAACATTTAAAAGAAAGCTACAAGTGGCATAGTTAGAAGAGAGGCATCCATACTTATAAAGCATCAAAAATGAAGTTCAACTTCTCCACCAAATTACCATGCTTCTTTCATTTACTCATGCTATAATGTCAATGTAGATATGAAGTGCTAAATGGATGTGTAAAGAAGCCCAACAATTAATTAAAAGCAAGCAAAGTGATAGGCTCAACTAAAACTCCAAGCCAAGCAATATTCCACAAAGACACAAGTCCCACGATGTTCCAAGTGGAACACTTTAAGTTCAAAGGAGTTTCAATATACGGGAGACATACCTGCCATTCAGAGCCTCCATTTGAAATCTGATGTTAAAATCACAAGACTTGCTGCCATTTTTAGTAAAAAGAAAGATTGCAAAGCTTGCAACTAGAGAAGATGATAGGAGGCTAGTTAGTCAAGCCATTAAAAGGACTTCCAATGAACAAGCACACCAAGCCATGAAGCAAAACCTTAGTGGGGAACAGTCAAGTAATTGAGTGTACCGGGCAAACCAACAGAGAGGCCGAGGGAGTCAGTCGACGAAGTCGAGCAAACAATGGTTCGAACAAACCAAAGGGACTCGGGCGGCACTTCCCCCTTTCTCCAGAAAATTTTTGGCCAACCCCCAACTCATCCCAGAATTGAGCATTTATAGGCAGACGAGGGAAGATGAGGATTCAAGGCAGCCACAAAATCACAAAAAAAAAAAAAATATATCAAAACTCACTTGGCTGCCATGGATAAGAAGGAAGCATGGATGGGATCATCCACTTGCTTCTCACGCAAGGAAGGAGAGTAGGAAGGTGGCTGCGACAGATAAGCATCGGGAGGGCAGAAGTATGGAGGAGACGGGGCTCCTGTCCTCGTGCCGCTCGAGGAAGCTCTTAGGATCGAGAGGAAGATGCGATAAGGTTTGCGGCAGAGGATGGGACGCCTGTTGCCGCGAAGAAGATGAGGGAGAGCTCGGTCGGCTCGGTCGTGCGAACGGGAGAGCGGGACCGAGCGGGAGAGACGAACGGAGCGAATGAGAGGAGCGGGAGAGCGGGAGAGCAGGCTGAGCCAAATGGGGGGATTTAGGGCTTAAGATTTTAATTTATAAATGTATAAAAATATATATATATATATATATATATTATTAAATTAAACCCTAATTCACCATTTCCGCCCCGACAGACTATCTTCGTAAGACGAACGTCTATTTTTGGTAAAATCGACGTTCCGGAAGGATCGGCGCAATCCGTTTCGTCATTCGAGGTCATCTGGGCAACATCGTCGACGGTCGAGTCAAAATTGCATCGAAATTCGGTCTCGTCACAAATTTTGACTCGAGTTCGATCGATCAGAATGGTGCAGGTGGTTGCCAAAAGGGGTTTAGAAAAGGCTCGAAGTGATTTCAAATCGGCTCGGGGGAAAAGGGAGCGACGGCGAACGAACTGGCTCCAGAACGACGCCCAGGGTGTGGAGCTACAAGTTGAGCAAAGAGGGGTTCAGAATTTCTAAGGGTGAGGGTTCCGCTTCTAGTCTTCTAGGAATAGTCTGCAGGGAAGTCCTACGGCTAGACCCTAGGCTACTAAAGAGGGAAAACTAAACCTCGACCAAAAGTGAGGTCAACAACCATGTGCATGGCCACCCACAAATGGTTAATATAATGATTTTGTAATGCTAAAATAGGGATAAACACATGGCATACTCACGACATGAATCTTAGGCTGGCAAAGAATGATTTGGTATAATTTTTTATGCATGTTTGCATATATCATATTGCTTATATCAATATTCTATTACCATTTGATATCACTCATATGGTGATTTTTGAATGAATATATGATGATTACTTCTTTAATATAATAATTTCATCGCAAGTGGCATCCTTGAAATATAATTATTTTCATCTTAATTGTACTGGATCAATTCTTTCCTTTTGAATCTCTTCATTCAAAGAATTAAATAAGAACAAATAAAAATAACAATTTAAATAATTCAGTATGACAACATACTAAATGCAAGATAAAATAATGTGCAAGACGAATAAATAACCACTATTTCTTTAAATCAAATAATAAAAAAATTAATCATTCTGACTTGCAATATGCATTTGTAGGCCACTAAACCCAAGGGCGCACATAACTAGAAAAAAATAAAAAAATAAAAAAAATTAAAAAAAAAAAATTATGATGCTGAAGAATAAGAAGCCAAAGACTCTAAATACAATAAAAAAATCACAACTTTCTAACAATCCTTTAAAGGGGTGTGATATTCATAAAGCATTAATTCAAGATGACGACTGAGCCTTTTAACTCTTTGTAGGATTTATGGTGAAAAAATTTGAAAAATGTTTGATGAGAATGGGACATTTGGGAGGGGGGAATTTGGATTTCTTAATGATATATATAAAAAAAAATTGCATTGAAAAAAAGTAAATCACCAAACTATACTTCATGCATTGAATGTCAAAGCTTTAGCTTAGACATCAAACTGCTGAATTGCAGGGGGTGGGGTGGGGGGGAAAACACCTTGATGAGCTTAAAGGTAAAAAAATTGAGCCATAGTTTCAATAATCATTTGGTTTGAGGTGCCACCTAGCTCTCCAAATGGGAGGCCCGTAAAGCCATACCCAAGCTAAGTGCCACTAATCTCAAGCTTCTAAGTGAGTTGCAAAACACTTACCAAATTTTATAATCATCAATAATAGTAATCTTTACATGAGAGTATCACTTCTTATATAACATTTCAATATAAGAATAGAAGAAGTAGAAGGAAAAATAAAAGTTTTACATTAAAATAATTATTGAGACTTGAATAGGCTCAAAGTTTTTTCGATTACCTCATATTGGCCGAAATCTTCATGATTCTCCCATGTTTGGCATAAATATTAACTTTCTTATATGCTTTGCTTTCAAAATTCATTATTTTAAGTTATTTTTTAATGTGATTTATTTCTTATTTCTTGATTTCTTGTATTCTTGGCTGAAATTTTGAAGATTTTGCATGCTTGGTTAAATTAAATTTTGAAGAATTTCACATGTGCTCAATTGTTTTAAATCTTCCTTTAGTCAAAACCATCAATTTTTATCAGTTATGTTCGAATACGTCACTTGCCTTATGAATTTATTTCCAAAATTCATGCGTGTAATTACCTTGAACCCCTTTTTCAAAAGTGGCAACATGTTCGTCGGTCTCATATGCACGGCCGGCCACAAATGGTTAACCTAATAATTTTTTAATGTTAAATTATTAGGGTAATAATTCATTTTAGTTAATTACATGGCACGTATGGCATGTTTGGTTAGAAAATAATAGTTTGGTGCATCATGATATGTATATTAGCTTTTAACATATCACTTATATCAAAATTTTATTGCGACTCAGTATCAACCATATGATGATTTTTTGAATGGATATGAAGATTTCTGTTTTAATGTAATAATTTCACGGTAAAGTACTACTCTAAAATGTAATTAGTTATCCTTCATCAAATATGTTACGCAGCCCCATATCTCATATAATGTTTATGCTGCCTTCATTATGTTCTAGAAGTTTTATGTTTCAATCATGAAAGTAACATAGCTTCCTGTGCTGGAGTACATACCTTTAGTCCTACTTTCATGTATTTACAGCTTTAATGATTTTCTTTTGGACATTTACATGCATACCACCCAGTTCCTATGTATTTACATATCCAACACCTAAACTTTACTTTCTATATTTATGCCGTCCAAATCTTTCATATCACATAAAAAACGCCACTATTTTAACTTTTAAAAAGTGAAATACACATTTTCATGCATAGGTAAGGTGACTTATATGTAAAAGTTGAATTTTAGGTGTTAGATACATAAATATATAAGAATTAAGCGGTACATTTGTAAATCTTCCTATTCTTTTGGCTCTGCGATGCTCTATATTTTTACAGTAAGGAGTGTTGAGACGTATGATGATTGTCCATCCCATTAATTTTCATCCATGTAAATAATTCCTTCATACTTGTGCTTTCTTGGTAGTTTTTACATACATACCACCCCCACCCAATTCTTATGTATTTACATATATAACACCCAAACTTACCCTTTTACATTTCTACCATGCAAATATGGTATATCACATAAAAAAATATCACTATTATAACTGATAGAAAGTGAAATACAGCTTTTCATGCATAGGTAAGGCAGCATACATGTAAAAATTGAACTTTGGATGTTAACTTTGTAAATGCATGAGAATTGAGTGGTACGCATGTAAATCTTCCTTTCTGTTACTATCATTTGTTATAAATTAATTTGTTTCTTAATTTCTCTTACTTTTGTCAACACATTTTTGTCTTGCAGTTCTTTATCTAATTTCAGTTTGCGAGTTGCAAAACTGCAATTATGATCATATTATGCTTGAAAGTGGTGTTGCTGAGCTGCTAATCTCAGTGAGTCTAATTTGATTGCATCTGTATTACTTCTGCGGGGAGATGATTTTCCTGGATTTTTGTATAATTATTAGAATAATTTATACTAAAATGTTATTATCAGTGACTTGTTCATTCTTCTGTGGGGAAATGATTTTCTGGGATTTTTGCATAATTTTTAGAATAATTTATACTATAATTCTATTATCAGTGACTTGTTCAATCATATATTTCATAAATTGCTACGCATCTTTCTCTAAAGGAAGAAAAAAGGAATTATTGTGCTAATGAATTTCTGGTCAATAAATGAGTGACTGCACTATATTTTTTGTGCAATTTTGCCAATTTATATGTAAGCATGCTTGCTTATAACATAAATTATGTTAGACTTTGTGACCTGAATCTTGATGGACTTAGATTGAAATTTTTGTTGTGTAACTTGAATTATGAATTTTTTTTTTTTTTGCAGGATTTGTGGTATTGCGAAGGGATTTGTGGTTATAGAACTATTTTTGTTGTGACATTTAAGGATTCAAGTGTTATGTATGTAAATATGAAAGTATAGGTTTAAGATTGTAAATACATAAGTATTGTGTGCGCATTCTGTGGTCTATTGGTAGAGCAACTGGGCAGTCGGTCGTAAGTCCCCTTAGGTCACGGTTCGAATCCTCTGCTGGCACAGTGTTGCCTTAAGGCAGGTAGTACTCAAATTCCTTGCACACCGCGTCAGTCACCAGACCTGACGGGAGTTAGCGCTTAAGGGTTTATCGACAGGCAAGTATTATGTGAGTGTTCTTTGGCCTGTTGGTAGAACAGTTGGGCAGCCGGTCGTAAGTCCGCTCAGGTCACGGGTTTGAATCCCCTACTGGCGCAGTGTCGCCTTAAGGCAGGTGGTACTCGAATTACTTGCACACCGCGTTGGCCCCTAGACCTGATGGGAGTTAGCACATAAAGGTTGATCGGCGGTTCTGCCTGTCGATCGATCATTTGGAAAAAAAAAAAACAAGATGTAAATACCCCTTAAATGTGTTTGTTTGTTTGTTTGTTTGTGCGGGATAACTTAGTTTATTTTAGAATATTTGCAATTTGATGCTTAATAGAAATGCTCTAAAGCAGTGATTATTTGTTAAATGATTTTTAGTAGAAATTTTTATAGGGGGATTTGTTTTTCAAATGATGGGTTGCATGCATTAATTTTTTTTTTGGAAGATTTACATGCCTACTACAACACTGCCGTTGTCGGTCCCAAGCCCGGATGTGAAAAGTGGAGGGTTGCATTAGGTAGTCGACAGACGGCGTAAAACTTGTCGAAAAAAAATCATGAGCATGAATCCTTTTGATCGTTGTGTAAGTCTTGGGGCGTCCCACTGACGGCGACATGTTGTATGGCTCGAATACGGTGAAAAGTATGCAGGGCCGCATACTGCCATGCGTCAGGTGTAGTGTCAAGTAGAAGGGTTCCACATTACGGACGGATGCGGGTAAAGAAGTTAGTCAACGATACTTAGTATTAGGATAGGATCCCGGAATATAGATACTCTCAATGGTAAACTAATGGAATTGGTTGATATTATGATCCATAGAAAGATAAATATCCTATGTATTCAAGAACTAAATGGGTTTGAGAAAAAGCGAAGGAGATTGATAACTTAGGTTTAAAACTATGGTATTCAGTAAGAGTCGCATTAGAAATGGTGTAGGTGTAATTATAGATAAATGTTTGAAAGTTAATGTCATAAAAATTAATAGAATTGGAGATAGAATTCTAGCCCTTAAGATTGTTGTTGACACTAAGATATTGAATGTTATAAGTCTTTATGCTTCCTCAAGTTGGTTTAGATATAGTTCTAAAGATAAATTCGGAATGATACTGAAGACTTAATACACTCGATAATCGCTTGAAGAAAAAAATTTTATTGGAGGAGATTTAAATGGACATGTCGATAGAGTGGTAGAAGATTTCGAAATATTCACAGTGCTACTAGGTAATGGAGCGATTAATGAAGAAGGTAGAGCAATTTAGATTTTTACTTTAGCGTATGATATGATTATTACTAATACTTTATTCAAGAAAGAGATGAGCGTCTTATTACTTATAAGAATGGATCTAATAAAACACAAATTGATTATCTTATGAGAAGAAGAGATCGTCGAGATTAGTAAGGATTGTAAGGTTATTCCAAGTGAACGAATTAAGTCCGACATCGATTATTAGTTCAGATTTTAAGATGAAGAGTTGTAAAATAAAGAATACTTAGGATTCACATCGTAGAATAAGATGAGGCAGTTAAAAGACACAAATAAAATTATTTTTATGAGTAAAATTCAAGATTTAAATATTTGGGATGTTCGTGAAGACGTGAATGTTATGTGGGAAAAATTAACTAATACTTATTAAACAAGTGGTTAAAGATGTACTTGGAGAATCGAAAGAAAAAGCTTTATAAATAAAAATAGTTGGTGGTGGAATAATAATGTACAGAAAAGATAAAATATAAGAAGTTGTCTTATAAAAATTGGTTTAAATGTAAAGCGTAGAGAACGGGAAAAATATAAAACGGCCTGCAGGAAGTGTAAAGAATAATCCGTGACGCTAAAAATTAGCTTTTAGTGATCTTTATAACATGTTAGATACTTAAGGAAGATGAAAAATATATGTATAAACTAGCGAAACAAAGAGAAAAGAAATGTAAAGATTTAACTCAAGTAAAATGTATTAAAGATGAAAATCGAAAAGTGCTTTTCTTAGAAAAATATATTCAACATAGGTGGGTGAGTTATTTTGATAAACTTTTTAATGATGATGCTGAAAGTACGATTGATCTTAGTGATCTTAATATCGTTAATAATAATAAAACTTTTCATTTTTACCGTCGCATTAGTAAAAAAGAAGTTGATGAGGCTTTAAAGAAAACCAAGGGGAAAGTCATAGGACTGATGATATCCCAATTGAAGTGTGGAAATGTTTATATGATTTGGGGGTTTCGGCTTACTAAACTTTTTAATATTATTTTAAAAACTAAAAGGATGCTCGAGGAGTGGAGAAAGAGCATTTTGGTCCCCATTTTTAAGAATAAAGGAGATGCACAAGAGTGTGCAAATTATATAGGAATTAAATTGATGTGTCATACTTTAAAATTATGGGAGAGGGTAATTGAACATAGGTTAAGACGTATTACGAAGATTTCTCATAATCAATTTGGATTTATGCCGGCGAGTCTACCATGGAAGCTATATATTTATTGAGAGGTTTGATGGATAAGTACAGAGATAATAAGGAGGATCTACATTTGATTTTTATTGATTTAGAAAAAGTTTACGATAAGGTTCCTAGAGATGTTCTTTGGAGAGTCCTTGAGAAGAAAGGTGTTGATATGACTTATATTCAAGTCATTAAAGATATGTATGCTAGAGTCGTTATATGTGTTCGAACCGAAGGAGGATTGACCAAGTATTTTACTATTTACGTTGGTTTACATCAAGGATCGGCTTTAAGCCCATATCTTTTGCTTTATTTATGGATGGTCTTCTCGGGCATTTACAAGAGGATGTACCTTGGTGTATGTTTTTTGCCGATGATATCCTCCTTGTGGATAAGACAAGCGAAAAAGTCCAGGAAAAACTTGAATTATGGAGGTCTACATTGGAGTCTAAAGGTCTTCGTTTGAGTAGAACTAAAGCCGAATACATGGAATGTAATTTTAGTAATAGTAGGTGCTAGTGACAATGAAGTGTAACTTTGGGTGATCAAATTATTAAAAGGTGTGAACGATTTAGATATCTCGGGTCCATTATTCAAAGCGATGGTGATATAGATGGGGATGTTAATAGTAGAATTCGGGTTGGTTGGTTGAAGTGGAGGAATGCGTCCGGCCTATTGTGTGATAGAAAAGTACCGCTTAGACTCGAAAGGAAAATTTTATAAGATGGTGGTGAGACCTTCAATGCTCTATGGTGCTTGAATGTTGGCCTTTAAAAGAGAAGCATAATGTTAAGTTAAGTGTTGCCGAGATGAGAATGATTAGGTGGATGAGTGGCTTTACACTTAGAGACAAAATGCGAAATGAATATATCCGTAAAAGGGTTGGAGTTGCACCGGTGACGGATAAAATTAGAGAGTCGCCTTAGATGGTTTGGTCACATTAGACGTCGACCACTGATGATCCGATTAGGAGAGTAGATGTTTTAAATACAACTTATGTTAAGAAAGGCAGAGGCGGACCTAGGAAAACTTGGGCTTATTGCATAAAAAATGATCTTAATTTATTAGAATTAAACGAAAATTTGACACTAAATAGGACGCAATGGAGAAAAAGGATTCATGTAGCCGACCCCACTTAGTGGGATTAAGGCTTTGTTTTTGTTGTTGTTGTTGTATTTACATGCCTACTACTTGATTCCTATGTATTTTTATATTTGACATCTAGACTTCAATTTTTACATATATGCCGCTCGCTGTAGTGGTCTGATTATTTGTGATTGGGAAGCTGACCTTGGATCTCGACAAGGTGTCTTAGCGAATGCTAGAGGCTTCGTCTATCAGTTGCATCCATAGTAGCTCGTTGGATGGTATAATTTCTTCTCGAGTGCTAGGATGTAAATGAATTGATGCACTCGATGAACAACCCGAATTCGGTTCAATTAAGATTCGATCATGTTCATTCAAATTAATAAATAAGCAAACTTGATTAATTTTTAAGACCTGCATCTTAAATAAACTGAACATGAATATGGTTAATTTTGTTCATTTACGTTCACTGAATAAACTCTTTTGTTGTTCAACAATGAACTTGTTAAATACTGATATTAAGTTTGAATATAGCTCATATCATATATTATATATTATTTAAATAAAATTTGATTGTTTATAATTTATTTAATTTTAGATTTAATAGTGATATATTAGCGTATTAATAATATTTTTTATTAACTATTAATTATATATTTATTTTATTATTAATTATTAATTATTTTAAAATTAACTTGATGGAATCCTAAAAGTGACTGATAATTTTTGTTCATTTTATTATGTTTGGTTTGGTTGCTTTTGATTTTTCTTGATAAGTTATCTAATTGATAAATAATTTTACGTTATGAGTTACTTTGTAATACTAACTCATTTTGATTTTTTTTTGTTTTTGTTTCAATATTTTTTTTTTTCTATCTTATTATTCATTCTTGGAGAATTGATCTATTTTAAACTCCAAATAATAATACATGGGTTAGTTCATTTGTATATATGATTTATTCAATTTTTTATTTATTTAAATTTATAAAATTATTTATTATATTTTTATATGAAAATTTCGACACTCGTTTGATTTTTTAGCTCGTTTAAATGCTTATTCATTTGTCATAAACAAATCAAGTTCAAATATTGAAAAAATTTAAACAAGTCAAGTTTGAACAAGCTCGACACAAGCTCAAGTTGAATGCAAACAACTTATAATTTTACCAAGCCACTAGTCCAAACTATGATATACTCGGCTTGATCACAACCCTATCGGGTGCATTCTTTAGTGCAGTTGGCCAAGAAGTCTGTAAGTGCCCGCACCTTGATGGCTATCCTTGACAAGTAGGTGAGATCAAATTCTCTTAATTCTGATGGACAACTTTAGCAATTGTTCTGAGTGATCTGGTTTGACGAGCACTTTTTTGAGTGGATGGTCCATGATGATCTTGATTGGATATTCTTGGAAGTAGGAGTCTCTTTACCAAGATGATCAGGGTGAATGCTCGCTTCTCCATTATTGAATATTTGTATTCAACACTCTTTAAGATCTTGCTGATACTGTAGTTCAGGAATTGCAGTAGATCTTCCTCTTTGACTAGGATTAAGCTGACGACCTCTTTCCCACCTCGTAGATATAATATTTGTCCTCCTAGTCTAGGACTTTGTAGTAGGGGTAGAAAAGAAATGAGAGTTTCAAGATGCACAGACGCATTCTTGCATTCACAGTTCTAAGTGAAGCACTTTGCCCCTTCGGAGTGCTTTGAAAAAAGAAACACATTTATTCTTAATCCTCTAGTTCCACAATTTGACTCGTCAACTTTCGTAAATTTACATTATTGGGTGAGAGAATGTTGACTAAGGCTTATACGTTTTCCAAGTTTACTTTCAGACCTTCTGGGGTGAGCATGAAGCCATGAAATTTGCTCTGAACAGTTTCAAAAGTATATATTTTGCGGATTAAATTTCATATGAAACCTTCAAAAAGTGTTGCAGGTCTGCTTCAGGTTTGCTATGTGATGTGTGGGTCTTTGCTTTTATCTAGGACATCTCAGTATACACCTTAATGTTTGTTCATTTTTTATCATTAAAATTTCGTGCATTATTCAAACTGAAAAAAATTTCTTAATAATATACCCATCCTGGGTAATAAAAAGACTTTTTTTTATAAGTTGTTTGGTGTATTTTAATCTTATGGCACTCTATGAAGGTATCCAAAAAGCTTATTATTTAGCAGCTGACTGCCGAATCGACCAAGGCATCAATGTGTAGGAGTGGATTCCTGTCCTTTGGACGCGCTGAGTTGATGTTAGTGAAATACATGCACGTCCACAATTTCCTGTTGAACTTCTAGGACGAGCTTGGCGATCCACTTTGGGTATTGCAACTCTTTATGAAGTCTGCCTACCACAACTTCTGTACCTCCGAATGTGTTTAGAATAGGTCATCTAAATATAATAGCATTGTAGATGGTCGTTGTTGTGTATTGTTAGTCTCCTTCTCAGGTAACCAATAAGATGATTCACTTGATAGTTATTTTTGTTGTTAGAAAAATTGAAGAGGGGACTTGATGTGGGAAGAACTCTCGATCCCTCTAGGTTCACAAGTGGTTTCATAAACATCATCATGTTTTTATACTGGTTACCTTAGCTAACATGTCATAATTGACGAAGGTTATAGGATGTTGAGCCAAACTTTGCAGCTTGGAGGAAGTCGCCAAGCTGACCTTTCTTGATTGTAATTGCTTGAGGTTGGATTGGTGGGTTGCTTTAGAATCAAGCCTCGATGAATGGCAGGACTACAGCATGTGAATAGCTTCAGCCAACCAAGTTTCTTTATCATTACCTGCTACAACTGCCTTTCTATGTCTTCTTGTACCCAGATAAATGAACACAATTTTTTTTCTTTCAATTTTGTAGCTCTTACTAGTTCCTTCACTAAGTATTGGAGATGCAGTATTCTTTCGTGTCATGATTATGGTCACGGTAATACTTACAATATTTTTTATGATCATGCAAGTGACTAGTCGCCCTTTAGGGCTCTGATTTTGTCGAGCACTCTTTATTTTGAATGGCTTTACCTAAATCTACCATGAAACATCACATGAGGAGTCATAGGTGGGAGCGAGAGAGTTGGAGGTGGCGATCTCACTCATTGTGGCTCATCATGTCAGGCTTCCTCGCGACAGATATGCCTCAAAAGGCCGTGATCCCTTTGATCAGACAAGTAACTTGTCGGTTCTCCTCAGGTAGGTTGGCTTCTTCACTCCATGAAGGATTGATGAATCCCTTATGATTCTGTTGACTTCCAGTCCACATGGCAGTGCATTCGCTGGCATCGTGGTTGTGGTACTTTATGATGACTTGAGTATTTGTAAGATCCAACGACTCACTTAGATCACTTCAAATTAGATTAAGCAGTTTCATACACTAGAACTTTCATTGTTAGAAATATTTTGATGACCATCATCGCGGGATCGATACGTGGATTTTTTATCTTTGTATTATTTGATTGACATGTATACTTGTATGATTAACCGATTGCTTTTCATCGATACATTTCCTGACAACGGCGCCAAAAGTTTGATGCCCAAATTACTGTGAAACAATCAGTAAATCTTGAATGTATGCATGTCGATCAACTAATATATGAATAAAGAGTCTGAGTATCGATTCCATGATAATATTTGTAAAAATATTTCTAATAAGGGAAGTTCTAGTGTACTAAACTGCTAAATCTTATTTGAAGCGATCCAAGTGATATGGCTGAAAATACTATCCTAAAAAGAGTAATAAACATAAATAACAGTAAATAAAAATTGCAACAACATAACATATAGAAAACAACCTTGACTCATTCAAAGGGGACGAGGCTTGTGTTCTTGTGACATCTATATATTGCTCCCTCGATGTTTTTCCTTTGAGTTCCCCTACGTGATGGTTGACAACTATGGACAAAGTTCTTCCTTTTTGTTTATGTCATAAAAAGATTTTAAAATCATATTACAATTAAAAGAGACTTAACCATGTATCGTTTCCCAAGGTTCCTTTATATCATATATATTTAGCAATTTTTTAATGATGATGTCTATTCCAACAGACTATCTAGGGTTGTGAATTTAGCTCGAAGATTGTTAATCACTCTAAAATTGATTCTAATTTTGGCTCGGCTCGGATCGAGATCAGCTTAAAATAAATGAGTCAATCTACGAACCAAAATTTTAGATCAATTTTTTTGAGCAACCTCTCGAACCCTAGTTTGGCTCGAAATCAGAACGTTAATAGCCTTATTGATATCAGAACTATGAATTTAGCGAATTTAGCTTGAAGTAATTAATTGCTTAAAAATTGGTTTAAATTTTGGCTTTTTGTCAACAGTTAGAAGTCTTAGATCATGAGAGATTTTAATATTCCAATTAACCAAATCAAGAGTAAACACCGATCGAAAGGTTAACACATCAACTTATGAAAATCAAAGACAAAATATTTTCTAGGAAAACCTCTGATGAAAAAAAAAAAGAAAAACCCCGCATTTACATTACAAGAAGCATGAAAGAAGATTAGCTGTGAGATGTGAGATAGAAAAATATGAATGATATCATTGAAACCATCGAAGGTACACGTGTAAGAAAGTACAAAAATTTACAACCAAGCCAAATGTTCGTCACAATACACCGATACCTCGTAGTACAATGAAAGGCTCTCCATGTTCTCCATCGCATAATAGCTCTCAGTCTCTCTCTCATGCACAAAATCACAACGCTCAAAGGAAAAGTGGCCATAGGAACTTCTACTCTTGAAGGAAGGAAGAAATCTTTAGGTTTTGGAGTAGAAACCCAAAGTCTTGGTGCAAGAAGCCTCCAAAGTGTTGCCAAGCTTTTCTAGGGTGTTCTATTACATTTCTTTATACAGCGCTTGTGGAAAACACTATGTAATTTTTTGTCAAAATGAGCCTTCGACTTAGTTGTGCCCGTGTCTGACATAACCACGCAGGTTGGCATAGTTATGCATGGTCCTGACATAATTACTCCATAAACAGAGAGACTGGCATAATTATGCAATATCGTGGCGTAATTACATCAGTCCAACAATTTCACTTGCTTTGTGTTTTGGCTCCACAACATAGAAAACAACATATATTCAACTAATGTCACACTTGTTCTTATCTTCACGAGTTATATCTCAATTATTAGCTTACTCTTCTTTTATTCTCTCCCTCTCATGTAAAAATTGAGAGCCTATTTATAGTTTTTAAAATAGATTTCAGTAAATTTGGTCAGCCCCTCAAAACACCCCATCAGACGGTTTGTGTTGATTCATTTAATTATATGTCATTTTTAATCATTTAAGTGGCTTAAGAACCTCATAATTATTTGATCTCGGGCTTGTTAGATTCCTCTTGTTGAATTGCTTGACGTGACCACACATATGCTAATTAATATAGACATTGCTTAGCCTTCTATTTAATGTTTCAAAGCTTTTAATTATGCTTCAAGTGCTTGATCAATGCTTACATAGATCCAAAATTAATCAAACACACAGACACGCAAGCAAATGATTGCTCTCACTCTCTCTCTCTCTCTCTCAATCAAGTTTAAAAATTTTTCTTCTTTGTCTTAGAGTGCCCACATTGTTGACATGAGCCACTAGCCATGCATAGTCTTTCACATGCATTTGTGCCTTCATTGTTGACTCAATCAATGGTCCCATTTAGGACCCCCCACACATCCCTCCAAATAAGGCATTCAATCTACCACTTTGATTGAATATTGAAGCATGAGCCCTATTGAGGAAAATAATTGAAATTAAAGAGTTATAAAATTGTGAGTCAAAATAGTTTCATTTAATTTCATTTAATTTTATTTAAATTTTTATGAGAAGATTTATTTATTATTCCTAAAATCCTTAAAACAAGCTCAATATTGTGTATAAAATGATGCATTAAATAAATATACATTGCATATTTTTTGCAATAATCATTATCTTTTTATTTGATAATATTTTGCATATATTTCTTTAAAATGTTTTTATATGATAGTTTATCTATCATCGTATTTAAATTTTCGACTACATGATATTAATACACGCGCACGCGCGCACACATGAAGTTAAAATAGTCTCCAACTATTTATATTGAGTCATTTTAGTCCCTGAGTTTATAGAAGAGTCAAAATAGTCTCCAAAATCTTTGTATTGTGGTTGAAATAGTGAACATGAAGGATTATTACAGCTCAATTTTTAAATAACTAAAAATTATTTTGAAAAATCTCACTCACACTCTCTCTCATTTTATATATATATATATATATATATATATATATATATATATATATATATATATATATATAGAGAGAGCTGCATATCAAGGTCAATTGGTAGAGCTTTAGCTGCAACGGTCGAAGTCCCCTTTGATCCGGGGTTCGAATCCCCTTCAGCGAGTGGTCTGCTGCATGGGAAAAATTATTCGGTCCGGAGTCCGGACGCAGCGCTGCGTCCGGCCTCCCTAAAGATCGGCGTCCGGTAGGGCCGCTGGAAATTAAAAAAAAAATTTTTCTTATTTCAGCGGCCCTACCGGCCGCCGATCTCTCATTGGAGGCCGTACGCAGCACTGCGTCCGGATCTGGACCGAATAATTTTTCGCTACATGGAGGTGGTACTCGAATAAGTTGACTCATGGGGTCCCAGTTCACACTATCTAGCAAACCTGGCGAAGCCCAAATAGGTTGGTTGGCAGTTCAGCCCGTCAATCAATCTTTTTTAATATATATATATATATATATATATATATATATATATATATATATATATATATATATATATATATATATATATATATATATATATATATAAAAGTTGTAAGTTTGCCAATGATGATGAAGATTCGCTTAGATCTCATGAGATGAATATATGTCAACATTGCATGTACCTGTCAAGACTCTGAAAGACTACAGCTTTCACTGACATTTTGTTCCGCCACATGTAGAAATTTGAAGGACTATACTCTTTGCTCTAAGGCAGCCCCACCCTAAATTTCAGCTCCTGCTTGCATTGACATTTCACTCCAATTTTATTATTATTATTATTATTATTTATTCAACTCAAATTTTATTTAAATTAAAATTTAAATTTTATAATGTTATTTATCATTTATAAAATTGTCAAAAAAATTAATAAGTACATACTTATCACCTATATTGTGAAATGTTGAGGCGGTAGATTTGTAAATACATAGATATTTAGTATGTAAATGCCTCTTATTATAAATTGAAGGCATTGCTATAGGGAAAATAATTTATCAGACGTAAATTTTGCTTTTAGAGTTCAGTGAGCACTTTTCACATGGCAAGTGAGACTCATCTCTTCAGAAAAGTGTATTTCCGTGAGGCCCACTTGCCACTTGGCAAATGCTCACTGGACTCCGGATGCAAATTTACGTTCAGTGTCGTAATGGAATAAGCGCTCTCTAGGGGCTTGGGAGGGGGGACCCGATTCTGAGCTTGATAATAAATTCACGGTGTATATTTTAAGAGAATTTTGAAAATAAATGTAATTTTTTAATTATACTTTTAGCCTTTTTATTACATTTTCTCCTACTTAGTCCCATAATTGTAATAAAAAAAATGAAAATTGTATTGTCCTATATGTGCAGGATTTGTCTCCAAGCTTTTATGTATAATTTGTGATTTTTAAAATATTTTTCTATTTTTCTTTCTTAACTATAATGACTAATTATTTAAAATAAATTAAATAATTGAAATCTATATTTTTAATAATATGATCATCAAACTTATCACAATTATATTTTTAAAGTACTTTTCTATATATATATATATATATATTGCCACATATTGAGTGATAAATTAGAGATATTAATATATATTCTTTATGCATTTATCAGTATTTTTTCTACCAATTAATTGATTCTTTATATATTTTTGGCAAAAATCACTATCTTCTTAATTTTATGAAGTAAATCTCAAGCAATTTTCTCTGGAATATATATATATATATATATATATATATATATATATATATATATATATATATATATATTCTTTTATCAAAGGAATGATCACAAGCTTATTATACGAGTCTTTAGCAATTCCTAATATCGCTAATGATTCGAGTATCACCTCTTTAAGGTGAACTGTGTCAGAGAGGATTCGAACTCATATACTTAAGGGGTCTTACACTGAGCACAGATATATATATATATATATATATTGAATAATTTATTGCACTAAAGAAAAATCCTCATAAAATTTCGGTCCTAACACACATAAAAAACAAATATTTATTCTCCCAATCATGCTTTATTTCAACATGTGACATGACAGACTGAGACCCTCTCATTAGGACACATAAACCACATTATATTACAGTCTCCTCCACCAATTAAAAAACAGATTAACACTAATTACATCCATTTAAAATCACAATAATCACACTCTTCTCTCTATAAATAGCTAAGCTACCACCATGACAAGCTCTACAAAATCAGCTGGAAAATAGCTATGGGAGAACCAGAAAGAGAAGTCTATTATGTTTTCATGGACTCTGATCCTCAGTATGAGCGTCTAAGACAAGATCGGTATGTACATTATCTATATATATTTTTATTTATTATTATTATTGTGTTAAAAAATAATATTTAATGATATTTTTTAACGTGAAAAGTGATTATTATTAATCAGTTTTTTGAAAATCTGTAGATCTAAGAAAGGCGTTCAAGTGCTGAATAGATATCTGAGCAATAAGCACAAGCAGTTCTTAGCAAAGCTTCTGCTGCCAAACACTTACAAGAAGAAGTCCTCTTTGGCCATTGTTGATGGCTTTGCTGTGGAAATAACTCAACAACAGGTATTCATATTATATATGTTTATGAAAATTATTTCATTATTCAAAATATATGCGTAGAAATTCGTGCGTTAGAACTATGTAGTTTTATGTATTTAATAATATGGGAGAATGCACTTGGCTAGCTTTGTATGCTTTGAGAATGAAGGAACAAACTAATGAAACGTTGAAGATGAATATTTAAAGTAATAATGGTTAAGTTTTTCTTGAGGACAAAAATGCACTTTTTTGTATTATGATAAGTTTAAACATATTTTAATTTATATTTTTTGTCTTCATAGAATTGTTGGAGGGTATCATAGAAGCCCCCATTCACTCTCATGTGCCTAACTATTTGAGGACCGCCCTCAATACTGACAAACTGACTTGAGGGGGATTCATACACTGTGAGCTGAGAGAACTTACGACCTTCAAAGAGGCCGCTCTACCAACAAGTCACAACTAACGGCCCGCACACACACATACACATATTTTTTTAATAGTTATAACATTTTTTTATGTCTCATTCGTTCTTTGGACTATATATTTTGAGTAAAATAATATCCTGAAGATAGAAATTTAAATTAATGGTTTTTAAACTTTTTAAGAGGACTAAAGTATTGTATACATAGGCACACACACATTTATACATTATTCATATATATAACACTGGAGATATATATATGATTTTTTGTGCATGAAAAGGTGTATTTCATATTTTTTTTGAAGTTAAAACTGTAATATTTTTTTAAATGATATGAAAGATTTGAATGGTATAAATGTAAAAAAACTCAAAATTTAGGTGGTAGATATGTAAATATATGCATAAGAATAGGGTGGTATGCATGTAAATACCATATTTTAGTTATTAATTAAGTTATTTGTTCCAATGTGCAGGCTGAAATCATTAGATCTGCAAAGGAAGTGAGGGTGGTAGATAAGAACATGGAGCTTCCCAGTGGGGCTTAATTACTGATTTACCATTATTTTATTATATTATTTTTGTAATATCTTTAGTTTCTCTGCTTTGAGCTGATCTGTAAGCTAAATATTGGATTTGGAATAAATTATATTATCTTTAAAATTTATTTATATTTAGGGATAATGACATATAGACCACTTAAAATATTAATATTTACAAATTAGCCCATGAGGTCAATTTTTTTTGCACTGTCATGCATGTGGTGTTGATTCCACTGACTTGACCAAGATTGATTTGATGACTCTGAAGTGAAGCTCTGATAATTTGGCCTACAAACATGGTGTCTGAGTGGATTTACATAGATACCCTCAGTTTTTATGTATTTATGTTTATATCTAAAACCTAAATTTTATTTTTGCATGCATGTCCACTTTGCTTTGCATGGAGAGGTGAATTTCACCTTTTAGAACTTAAAATGATTGTATTTCTTATTTGATAAAAAATTGGTTTATATAAAATGTATTTGATTTTTTTTTATTGTTTATAAGTCCATGCTTTAGATTAAAAAACAAAATTTTCCCAATTTAAGAGATTTAAATTGATTAATATGTTTCAAATATATATATATATATATATATATATATATATATATATATATATATATATATATAGTTTAATCTTAATTAGTAGAGTTTAGTCTGACTAATACACTCTTTAATGAAGGTAGATAAAATGTTTTAGTTATAGGTGAATGATCTTATATTTGAATGTGTAAGAAGTAGGAAGGGTGATGTGCTAAAGGAGTTATGCATTAATATGGATTTTAAAAACCACATTTTTAATACAATCAACTAATCAAAAGTAGATAATGTGGTATCAATATACCTATTAATAAAGGAGTTGAGTTGAGTTGAGTTGAGTTTTAGCTATCTTGACTTATCTTCATTAGTTAATCAAGTTAGAGCTTGAGTTTAAATTTAATTCTCTGTCTCCAATTCTATGAGTTCGAATGTTTCATAAGTGTAAACTTATTTATTGTAAATAAATAAATGGGTTAAAATGATTCTAATTTAAGCTTGCTATAATAAAATGATAAAAATGAGAAATTATGGGAAAAATAATAAGAAATTAGTTATGAAAGAGAGAGAATTCAGAAATAACTTAAATAATAGTGTAATTAAAATTACAAAATTTTAATATATTCTAAGTATATTTTATATTTATTTTTAACTTAGTAGACTCATAAGTTGGTGAGTTTTAGGGTTTCCCCAAGTTTAATTTTTTAGTTCATCATGCTTGCTTTATGAGCCATTTTACTAGCCAAGCTTTAGCAGACTTAGTTACCTCCTAATGTGTATATATACATATTTCATATTTATTCTTATCTTTTTTAGACGTTGTTCGCCAAAAATGATATATCCATTTGCATATTTTATTTATGACCAGAATGCTAATTGTATTTGAAGTTAAATTGATATTTGTTTTGCATAGGAATTTACTTTTAAAGTCCATAAAGTTTAGATAGATGAATTTTTTGAGCTTAATGTTTTATACTATACAAAATCAATGGTAAAAAAAGTTTGTTGACCAACCTCAAGATTGGCCCCAAAACTAGATTAATTAGTATTATGTTTTAAGAGATTGAGCTTAAAAATGATTAAGAACTTTACTTATCCAATCTAGTGAAGTTTTTATTTTAGGATTAAAGTGTAGGTTCGTAAGAGGAACCCTTATTTCATATCCACAAAGGGTAAAATTTAAGCTTTTAAACTCTCCACCATGTGCTATTTCACTTCCTGTGGTAGTAATGACACGAAGAGAGGTGTATAATTCTTGCTTTTTATCTAGAGCTTTGAGATGCAAAAAAGTCCACATCATTTAAGAAACTTGGTCATATCCATGTACTTTCTTCTCCAATATATCTATCTTCATAAATTATGTAGCATCTTGTTCACACCAAAGTGTGCTTTCTAAATTCACTGTGCATGATCACATCCTTCAAGATATATGGTTGGGTTTCCTTCTAGAGCAACATACTCATAGAATATACTCCTCTTCTTAAGGATCCCTAAGGAAATATTGATCGTTGTACAACTTAGAAAGATTGATATAATACTTATATCAAGCAGGTTGCAACTACATATGATTGGTGAAGTCAACAAGAAATGAGAGGCCAGGTTTTTATAATCTAATTTTGTACCTATGACCACTATTTAAGGAACAAAATCCACTTATATTAGTCGTGTTATTGAAATTTTGATTACATTTAGAGAAGTTGAAGTGGCTTATGATTTGCATTAACTATTATTTTTTAAGCATATAGAAAAACTAGTGCTTCAAAACTTGACAAAATAAGAGTAAATTCTTATTGTATTATGTAATTTTTTGAACTCTTTATAGCAACGCTAAGTAGTACATGTTGGTTTTCTTTCTTCACTAGAAGCATGATGGGTACATACTTGGATGCACCAACCTTTAGTTTGAATAACTATTAAATTGGTCAAAGCTAAAATATGCACCTCACTTGTTTTTCTCTTTAAGCAAACTTTTTGTTGGCCTTCGTAAACACATGTAGAGGTGGAGTGGATACTGAGAATTTTTTGATAAAATCACTTATATACTAGCATGTTCTTATGAAACTTTGCTTGTTAGTCATATTATGTTACTAAAGCTAAACCTTGAATTCTTTAATATAATTACAGTCAATTTTAACTGCCCCGACCACACAATTTGAAGTCCAAGTATGGTAGACTTAGGGTCTGTTTGGGGCAGCTGCAACTTGTTAATAAGCTGTTGAATAATATGCTTATTAATAACCTGCGGTGGCTATTACAATTTTTTTCAGAAAAACCAGACTGCACCAAATAAGCCTCCACCGCACCTAGCCAGTAACGGTGTCAAAACGCTTATTTTAGTTATGTGAAAACGCAGTTTTTGGAAAAGGCTACCAAAATGCAGTTTACCCAAACGCCCATGAGTGCGTTTTCAAAACGCACCGCACCAAATAAGCTGCCCCAAACGGGCTCTTAGTATTCATGATGTCAAAATTTCTTAGTTTGAGAAAGAGTAATGTTACTTTACAAGTTTAAATATATTCTATTTTTTTCTTAGAAGTTGCTTCCATATCTTGTTATATCTAGTACCGATCAAGTTTAATCTCTTTGTATTACTCCAAATTTATTTATTTTGCTTAGTTATTAGGATATAAACTATGGTTGATTGATTGTCTCCCTTCATAATGATGCCTTGAGCTTTTAATGTTCTCTAGTTGATTGCTTAGTGTTTGCACCCCCTTTTATTTTAGACGAAATACCTCTTCAAATTTACCTTTTCATAACTCTCATTCCACACAACCTATGGCTAGAAGAACGTAACGAGGAAATGTGAGAATGAACTAAGACAATAAGAAGAATAAAACAAAAAAATAGCATATATATGAAGATATCTAATAAAATTGTCCTCGTAAAATGAACCAGAGATGAATAGTCCAAAATGATCAGCTATACTATGTCTGAGTAAAGATACAATAAAAGTATCATAAATGACCTTCATACATGAATCAATGGATAAAATCAAATTTATTTTTCTCTTTGTTCAAAGAAATTTCTCATGATGACATATCTTCATGGTCAGTGACATACCAAGTAAAAAATCTCACTAAGAGAGGTTATGCTTGCTTGCTATGATACTTTAGAAATAGGATACCAGGGCAATTATTATTGTATTTATAGAAGAAATCCTCTATTGTTAGCATATAGCTAAGCTATTGGGTAAAGGGTAAACCACCTTAACTTGATAAATAACTCATCGCTCAACAAAGAGGGTTTACAATACGACTAAATATAATTCAATAAAGGAGCACAAAAAGGACTTAATAGGGACAGTCAACGGTAGATCAAAAAAAATATTCTAGACAAGTAAAAATAATTCGATCAAGATTCTATTGATTAATTGTCTTAGGTTATTAAGAATCTATGTCTATTTGTCCTTGAAGGTGGTCATCCTAACGTGACTAGAAACCACTTGTCAGCGACCTATGTGTTGAGCCACCTAAGCTAGCTCAATAGCGTAAATTTAAAGGAAAGTATCATCTAAGTTTCTTAATATTATAACTAAAATAGAATAGTAGAGCAAGACATATACCCATCAGTATAATGAAGAGAAAGCTTATGGAGTGAAAAGAATAAATATTCTCGGTCAGGACGGCCTCTAACATCCTAAAGGTGCTAGATGAAACCTCTTAAACATATAAACATATTCATGACCAATCAGGTTGGAGAAATGAGAACTTCCCATCGAGACATGCAATATGATATAATTATCTAAAGTTCCTAATATGGAGGACTTATTAAATATTTGGGTGATATATTCATGTAGCTATTATCATTTTAAATTGGGCCTGAAGGACATGCAAGAAAGTAAGTGTAGGGAATAAAATTGCTAATTTAATAATCTTGCAAATGTTAATCTTAAAGTTTGTTGATCAACCTCAAGATTGGCCCCAAAACGAGATTAATTAATATCATCTTATGAGAGATCGAGATTAAAGATGATTAAGAACTTGATTTATCCAATTTAGTGAAAATTTTCTTTTAAGATTAAAGTGTAATTTCGTAAGAGGAGCCCTTACTTCATATCCACAAAGGGTAAAATTTAAGCTTTTAAATTGTCCACCATGTGCTCTTTCACTTCTTGTGGTAGTAATGGCATAAAGAGAGGTGTATAATTCTTGCTTTTTATCTAGAGCTTTGAGATGCAAAAAAGTCCACATCATTTAGGAAACTTGGTCGTATCCATGTACGTTCTTCTCCAATATATCTATCTTCATAAATTACGTAGCATCTTGTTCACACCAAAGTGTGCTTTCTAAATTCACTGTGCAAGATCACATCCTTCAAGATATATGGTTGGGTTCCCTTCTAGAGCAACATACTCATAGAATATACCCCTCTTCTTAAGGATCCCTAAAGAAATTTTGATCATTATCCAACTTAGAAAGATTGATATAATTCTTATATCAAGTAGGTTGCAGCTACATTTGATTGGTGAAGTCAACAAGAAATGAGAGGCTAGGTTTTTATAATCTAAATTTGTACCTATAAACACTATTTAAGGAATGAAATCCACCTATTTTAATCATGTTGTTGAAATTTTGATTACATTTAGAGGACTTGAAGTGGCCTGTGATTTGCATTAACTATTATTTGTTAAGTATATAGATAAACTAGTGCTTCAAAACTTGACAAAATAAGAGTAAATTCTTATTGTATTATGTAATTTTTTGAACTCTTTATAGCGACTCTAAGTAGTACATGTTGGTTTTCTTTCTTCACTAGAAGCAAGATGGGTGCATACTTGGATGCACCAACCTTTAGTTTGAATAGCTATTAAATTGGTCAAAGCTAAAATATGCACCTCACTTGTTTTTCTCTTTAAGCAAACTTTTTGTTGGCCTTCGTAAACACATGTAGAAGTGGAGTGGATACTGAGAATTTTTTGATAAAATCGCTTATATACTAGCACGTTCTTATGAAACTTTGCTTGTTAGTCACATTATGTTACTAAAACTAAACCTTGAATTCTTTAATATAATTATAGTCAATTTTAACTGCCCCCACCACACAATCAGAAGTCCAAGTATAGTAGATTTACGGTCTGTTTAGGGCAGCTGCAGCTTATTAATAAGCTGTTGAATAATCTGCTTATTAATAAGCTGCGGTGGCTATTACAATTTTTTTAGAAAAGCTAGACTGCACCAAATAAGCTACCACCGCACCTAACCAATAACGGTGCACTTAACCAATAACGGTGTCAAAACACTGATTTCAGTGTTGTGAAAACACAGTTTTCGGAAAAGGCTGTCAAAATGCAGTTTACCCAAATGCACCTGGGTGAGTTTTCAAAACGCACCGCACCAAATAAACTGCCCAAAACGGGCCTTTAGTTACATGATGTCAAAATTTCTTAGTTTGAGAAAGAGTAATGTTACTTTACAAGTTTATATTCTATTTTTTTCTTACAAGTTGCTTCCATATCTTGTTATATTTAGTACCGTTCCAGTCAATCTCTTTGTATTACTCCAAATTTGTTTATTTGCTTAGTTATTAGGATATAAACTATGGTTGATTGATTGTCTCCCTTCATAATGAGGCCTTGAGCTTTTAATGTTCTCTAGTTGATTACTTGGTGTTTGCACCTCCCTTTTATTTTATGTGAAATACCTCTTCAAATTTACCTTTTCAGAACTCCCGTTCCGCACAACCTATGGCTAGAAGAACAAAACTAAGAAATGTGAGAATGAATTAAGCAAATAAGAAGAAGAAAACAAAAAATAACATATATATGAAAATATCTAATAAAATTGTCCTCGTAAATAGAACAAAAGATGAATAGTCCAAAATGAATCAGACCATACTATGTCTAAGTAAATATACAATAAAAGTATCATAAATGACCTTCATACATGAATCAAAGGATAAAATCAAATTTATTTTTCTCTTGTTTCAAAGAGATTTCTCATGATGACATATCTTCATGGTCAATTACATCAAGTTACATACCAATAGAAAAATCTAACTAAGAGAGGTTATGTTTGCTTGCTATGATACTTTAGAAATAGGACACCAGGGCAATTTTTATTGTCTTTGTATGAGAAATCTTCTATTGTTAGGATAGAGCTAAGCTATTGAGTACAGGGTAGACCACCTTAAACTGATAAATAACTCATCGCTCAACAAATAGGGTTTACAATACGACTAAATATAATTCAATAAAGGAGCACAAAAAGGACTTAATGAGGATAGTCAACTGTAGATCAAAAAAAATCTTCTAGACAAGTAGAAATAACCTGATCAAGATTCCATTTATTCATTGTCTTAGGTTATTAAGACTCCATGTCTATTTGGCCTTGAAGGTGGTCATCCTAACGTGACTAAAAACCAATTTTCAGCCACCCATGTGTTGTGCCACCTAAGGTGGCTCAATAGCGTAAATTTAAAGGAAAGTATCATCTAAGTTTCTTAATATTATAACTGAAATAGAAAGGTAGAGCAAGACTTACACCCATCAGTATAATGATGAGAAAGCTTATGGAGTGAAAAGAATAAACATTCTCGATCAGCATTGCCTCTAACATCTTAACGATGCTAGATGAAACCTCTAAAACATATAAACATATTCATGACCAATCAGGTTGGAGAAGTGAGAATACTTCCCATCGAGACGTGCAATATGATATAATTATCAAAAGTTCCTAATATAGAGGCCTTATTAAATATTTGGGTGATATATTCATGTAGCTATTATCATTTTAAATTAGGCCTGAAGGACATGCAAGAAAGTAAGTGTAGGGAATAAAATTACTAATTTAATAATCTTGCAAATGTTAATCTTAAATTTTATTAATGGTAAATTTATTAAGTTAAACTTTTATAATAAATAATTTATCCTAAACAGCTTAGCCTTGATCGTACTCAAACAAATCACAAACAACCAAATGTGAAAATGCAGCACATACACATAAAGTAGACAAGCTAAATTAAATAAATATAAAAAAGGTTAGGTGCCACCAGGTCGGCAACATATTCAAGAAAAAAAATAGAGGTGAGGTTCTGCATAATACATACTCGATCCTATATCTATACAACAAAAAAAGATTTAAAATTAAGGTACGAAGCAAGACTATTTGCTTCTGGTCCTTGCCACACGGTCCCTATGCATTATGCTCCTCGATTCTAAAATGTAAATAAAAAAGTAGAAAGAAAAATAATTGAATTACAACATAGAGGTTAGTATAGGTAAAAGAATGTAACATATAACAAATCAAGTTTGGTGTGAGGAGAGCTAAGGAGCACTTGTATAAAATACATTAATTTAAATTTATTGTTAAGCTACTCTTTATTTGATATGACTCCCTGCAACAAGATCACCCTAATAAGCTAGTGTAGTCTCAAAGGAACAAGGCATATAAAATAAGATGACTAGCAAATATGTCATATAATAGTCTCTCATATAAAAATATTAGCTATACCTTAGCCCAAGCTCTAAAAAAATAGTTATAGGGTCTTTCATAGACTTACATTTATGCGACAATTATGTTGTGCATGTGCCAATGGACATTCTTGTAGGATCTTGATAGGATCACAAAACTGGCCCCATTCTGGGCATCTGAATGAGCTAATTAAAACTTATCATGATAAGTGACAAATGTTAACATAGAGTTATGCTTGGAAGAATCCTACAATATTTGGTAATAATAAGATAATCCACATTGTTGAATTAGATAAACTATCCAACAATGCTATTTTTTTTTTTATTATCATCATAGGTCAACAATGGGTTAGCTAAAGCTTTGATACTAACGTGTTAACTTATGTAACCAGACCTATATGAGAGAAAATTAATATTTCACTTAGACAGTGATATACTCATGGCATAAAAATGTGCAATATGTAAATTAGGGTCACCACCCATGCACACGGTTGTACCAACGAATAGTGGACAAAACCCTAGGCCCACTAACCTAAAAAGGTTAGGGGCTTAAAAACGTAACTAGTCAATGGGGGACCTAGGATCATTGCACTTCAAAAAATGTAGTGTGGTGACTGCAGGTCAAGCAAGAATAAAGATTTTCAGATGATGGCTATGATGCCATAGTTTTTTCAATAAATTCATGGTGCCAAACCAAGTTGGCTTGAAGCCTTAGCATCATTGGGTTTATAATAACTCCATGGTTCTTGATTGGTGGGCCCATGACTTAACGCCACAGAGCCAAAACACGGTGTTGTAGCTCTAGGTTAAGAGTGCGTCAAGGCCATAAGGGCCACTATGTTGGGATCGGTATAGCAACTCTTAGCCACATAAAGTGATCTTGACATCATTTTGTTGTTCAGTTCCTTGGCGTCAGGCCAATAATTTGAGAAAAAATTCATCATGACAATGTAGAGATAGTGCCACGATGCTATTGATTGATATTGGATATTTTGCTTAGTCATTGAAAAGTGGCACCTAGGCGTTGCACACAAAACGAGTATTAAAACCATAGCATCTAAGGACAACATGTCATGCAAGGGCTAAAAATAGGGCCTTAAAGCACTTGGTTCACTTAAGTCATGGAATGGGATTTATTAAAGCTCCTAACTTAAGATTTCTTTAACAAAAACCTAAGTCTAGTCCTCTAACACAAAACCATAAGGGTTCTAGATAAAATAAATACAAAGGAGAATAATTTTTCACATACACAAAGGTTGAATGTAGTCCTTAGAGTTCAAAGATCCAATGTGTACTCCTCAAGTGCTCCAAAGCTCCATGCAATCGTTGTGCTCACCGGTGATTTTTGGAGTGGAAGAATCTTACTAGAATGAAGTCATCAAAAAGAAAGAGATGGAGGCTCTTAGTTGGCTTTCAGGAAGACAAAAATGGGTGCAAGAAAGCAAAATGTCAACCCTTGGCATAACCTTGGGCTACTCCTTTTAAAGGTCGAAAAGTTGGTCCAACGTTGCGGCCCCGTGTAAATGGCGCTGTGGTGCTGTTGACTTGGAAAGAGTTTGGCGTGGAACATTCTCACTATGGTGCCCCAGATATAAATTCTATCATTTTGTCTTTGGGACCAATCTATGGAGTTGTGGCGCTATTGACGTGGAAAATGCCACATCATCCAACATCACAGGGGTTAAGCCAGTTTCTATTGACGTATGTCAGGCAAGATATGATAGTGAATGAGTTACCTTTGACATCCCAAACTCTCACCCATCAAGGTATTGTTTATTTTGGTCTAACGACCTTACAATTTTGCCTTGTCAGTGTAACTTCCCAGGAGATCACTCATCCCAGGAGTGCTCCACAATGAGCACTCTTTAGAGTTTCCAATGAAATTCCAAGTTTACATTAAAAGGTACCTTTATATTTAAGAGTTCAACTACAACTTAAGAGGTTTCACAATTTCACCCAATTAAGTACCAAATATCATCTTCAGTCCTCTATATCCTGAATGATCCACCAGACATGTGAGATTCTAGAGGTGGTCCGTACAGATTCAAGATGTGGATCTCACCATGTAGCACTTTGTCTCATTTTAGGTTCAAGAGGTGACTCCTATGGCGTAGCATTGTGTTATGTGTGACACTTAATTCCCCTATTTTTTTTGTCCAGTGTAATGCTTTGATACCATTTGAGACAGCTCTAATTCTCACCCTCATTGTATTATACGCATTAGCCTAGTGACCTCATGGTTTTTACTTGGTGTAACTTTCAAAGAGGAAAACCATCATAAGGGTGCTACATGATGAGCACACTTAACTTTGGTCATTCTAATGAAATCCTATTATTACACCAAAAAATGTCTCAATATTTAAGAGTTTGACTTTCATAAAAGAGTTTCATAATCTAGGTATCACTGACATAACATATGTTGCATCAACCGACAAGAAAACTTTATTTCTTGAGCTACAGATACATGTCAGTTTGACACCATGATGCTGTCCAGGTGATGCTGCAACACTGATGTGGAATTAACACTTTTCCAATCAGCTGCCACCCTTAGGACCTAACGGGTTGATCTTCAAGTTACATAAATGACAGTGTGGCTCTCAAACTTGGTGCCACAACTTTAATGATGTGTCATATTCCACATTAGCCAATAATAGCTAGATAATAGTGCCTTTCCACTGGACTTTGGCACCTAGGCGCTTGGGTTAGGTGTTGCAGTGCTAAGCGATGGTGCTACAGTGCCGAATTAAATCTCAAAAGTGCCAAACTCTTGATTGCTCCATGCCATGGCGCTACAAGATAATGCCTCGAGATTGCAGTAACAAAGTTGGTTTAGCAAAGTTTGTTCCCTAATGTGTTCCTGTGCACACATGAACATGACGAGAGCGCTCTGGCATTGACATTCCCAGGATTAGCGTTGTAGTTTTTAGGATTGGCATCACGATACAAAACCCAAACATGCCAAATTTTATATGTTTTACACCACAAGGCGAGGGTCCATATTATGGGGTGCTTTAATAAAATGATAGCATAAAAGTGTGCTAAAAATGATGCTGACACGTGGTACTTGCTTTTATATATTAAACCTATGATTTTAATATACTCTTTTATGTATACATATCGATCATGTATAAGATCTCAAACGTAGGCCCCTAGTCAATTGGCATCCGCTCCTATAAATTGTGCCGTCTTTATCCAACTTGTCCCGGCCCAGATCGCTTTTCTTAACCGTATTCCGTCGGGCTGGATCGTCCGGCAGGCCCAGGTTCAAAATAAGGCCCATTAGTTTAATTAGTTCTTCTCTTGTACTGCAATAAAGTATGTACTCTTATCCAAAAGCTAGATATTTCTTAGATATATTTTATATTTTATATTATTTAAAATTTTTATCTATTATAAAAAAATGAAGAGGGAGTCACCATTGCTCATGGTTTCAAATTTCAAATATAACGGCGCTCATCTCCACCAATTCAAAATGTCAATAGGGAAACTTTCAATAGTGACCTAATGTTTACTTAAATATGCAGTTGGAGCCCATTTATGTAAAATTTTGTTGGCCAACTCGGGCCGTAGGGGCAAAATGATAATTTTTCTACGTATCATACACTTAAATTTTGCTTTTTTTACATTTATACCGCTTATCTTTCGTATCACATAAAAAATAACACTATTTTAAAATTTAGAAATTGAAATATAAGTTCTCCTTCATAATTACGCTTTTCTCTTTTGCCAAGCTTACGTCAACTTTTTTATTTCTGCTGGTTAAATTTCTCATCTGCAAGAGAAAATATTACGTGTGGATAATGTATGTCTGAATGCTAACATGAATCGCAACATGTCGCTCGCACAGCGACATTGTACGATCCGTACTGGCACGATGTAATAATGTCTCCATCTGCAAACCCAAAGATAATATTTTCAAGGTATGTGATGTACTAATTATTTTCATTTTTTTAGAAATAAAAAAGTCAAACTACGCTACATATATGATGTGATTCTTTATGGACATAAAAAAATGCAATTGTGGCATGAGATCTACTTAAAAAATATTTTGGAAATAATTAAGATTACTTCTTAATTAATTATGATTTAATACATGATTTTATCTTGTATAATAAGTTTTTAATTAATTCACATACACTAAATCTAATATTCAGGGTTGTAATCGAGCTGAGTATATCATAGTTCAGACTTAGGCTTTGTATAATTTATAAGTTATAAGAGTTGTCCAATAGAGTTTGCGATCTTCATAGATCGTAGAAGTCGCCAAACAACATACTGAAATAAGAATATATGCACGGACTTTCATTCGAAAGGTACAGTGAGGTCAGATCATTCCTCGTCTACTAGAGTGATTCTCTCAAGTCAAGTCGCAATTTCATCCTATTATTTGATTCAAACACAATCGCATATAAGATCACCCAACATGCATCTATAATTGCAAGTCATCGAGTCCTACTACTCGCCTGCCCAAGAGTTGGTCTGTCAAAAAAGCTCGTTGTCAGTGAACATCATCCGTTCAGCTCGTGTTCAAATTGTTTGTTAAGTGAATCGAAAGCGAACAATTTTGTTAATCTTGAATTATAAATGAGCCGAACACGAACAATCATTTATTCGATCGTGTTTGGCCGAAGCCAAATTATTGGACTTACCATCAATGCACACATTAGTAATATTTCTGAATTAAAAAATAAAATTTCACATTCTGGCAGCCGATATATTAACACAACAATGTGAGCGGCTGAGAGCTCTGCCAAACTCCACCTATCAAAATAATGCAAAGGCAAGCATTAGAATATTCTTTAAAATAAAATGAGAAATATGGTAAATAAGTGTGGCCGTGACCTAAATAAATAAAGTGAAATTTACATGCATACCATACAATCTTATGTATTTACATATCTAACACCCAAAGTTAGATATTTACATTTATAACACATTGATATGATTAATTTTTGCATAAAAAAGAGCAGCACTTTTCAAAGATAGTCATGATGATACTTTGCGTGGTATGCATATAAATATAAATATTTAGGTGTTAGACATGAAAATACAAAAAAAAAAAAAAAAACGTGGTATGTATGCAAATAAACATTATAACTTTATTCTTACTCTTAAATATAATTTTTTGGCTCTTTCTCAACAAAATACAGTGAAGTACAGGTGGTATCAGAGGGGGTACTGCCTGTCGGGTGTGGGGACTCTCCACGATGTAGGGCTCTCCGTGGAGCCGATCCGTGACGAGAGTGTCACATGATTGGGTGGAAGAGAATGTCGGGGACATTTAGTCCCATATCGGTTAGGTGTAAGACAGAAAAACAGTATATAAGTCTTGGGTTGCCCACCTCTTTCAAGAGCTCTTTTAGGAGAGTGACGTGGAGCTGTTAACAAATTAATTTTGATTTGAGCTAGGGTTCACTCAAAATGAGCTCGAAAAAAAAATTTTAATCCAAAATTTTGACTCATAGCTCAGTTCATTTATTTTGATTTGAATAAAATTTTGAGCGATTAACAATATTCAAGTGAAAATCGTTAAATTTACATCCCTAATATCTATAGCTGCTAACAATCCGATTTTGAGCCCTGTGAGTGTTTATCCAAATTTTTAGCTTGTAACAGAACTCATTTATTTCGATTTGAGCCTAAATTCAAATCAATTTTCAAGAGACTAACAATATTCGAGCTATCTACTCGCACGTAATTAATTAATTGTAATTTGATTCACCATAACAAAAATTCTAAATAAACTTACCACACAAATTAGCACCCAATGCCATCAACTATAAAAAAAATCCAATAAATTTAAGAAAAAAAGATCTGCAAGATATAAAAGTAGAGATCCGATTCAAAAGCTCACTTTGTTTCAGAGAACAAGAAAAATGTCAACAAATATTTACAGTGCTTTCCTTGAACTGCAGCTCTAAAACAAACATAGACTTAAGAAGCAATTGAGCAACAATAAGCATTATCTTCACAGATCAATGGGTTCGGTGTGATCTTCCATGGCAAGGCGCTCCGACACGTCGGCCAGAGACTTGAGGTTGCATTTGATGAGGGCCTCGACGAAGAAGCAAGTCTCGTCCTTCGTGTTTCCGTTGGGAACGTCGACGACGAACGACTCGATGACCAAGGTGCCCGGCCTTCCGTCAATGCACTCGGGGTGGACGGTAACGATTGATGAGTAGTTCTATACCACACAAAATGAGAGAAATGAGCAATGGGGTAATCCTTCCTACTCTCTAAACTACTTGACTTTTACTAAGAGTTTGTCTTGCAACAATTTAGTAGATCCTATAAACCCATATTTTACCAAACTCCGCCAACACCGAGATTTAGGATTTGTTTAAGGAGACTGTAGTAGTTTGAAGTTTGCAGTTGTGATACAATCATTCAAAAAACTGCGGTGGCTATTACAAATTTATTTTATTTTCAAAAAGTCTGACCACAACTTTCTTGAACCATTGCACTTAGTCAATCAGGTTGACCACATTTTTTTTTGAAGAAACAGACAAAACATAGTTTTGCGGTCCACCGCACCGCTGACCAAACACGACCTTAATAAATCTCAGATTTAAGATAAGAAAAAAAATGAGAGGAAATAAGAAGAAACTGAAGTTATTAAATATCTAACAGATTTTAGTTAAATATCAATTTAAGTCGTAAGAGCCCCTAAGGGTGATGAATGTATGAGTTCATGAAAACTATTTAAGAGCATTTACCATAGAAGGAAAGAAGAAAAAAGAAGATTTTCAAAATATCTACTACCTCAATCAATAGAGTAATGGTGCTGTCACAAGCTATATGAGAAGTCCTAATCATGAATCATTAAACCAGCAACGAAAAAAATTAAAGTTAAAAACTAAAACATTTGGTGAAAGATGCATAATTGTCCCACTTATAGTAGTTTATATCAAATATCTTTTCATTTCAAGCAAATTTGTTCCTATAATTTGATATAATCAGCCATAAGATCCTAATCTTTGTTAAGTGAGTCTCAAATTTCTTAAATTTATTTCAAGTACAATATAGCAAATAAGGAATCCAACCAAATTGATGCTATATTCAAAGCAAATTTAATGATTTTGAAACTCACCCTATTGAAAGAAATTGTTATGGATCAAATTTTTTCCCATTATGCAGGGAGAATTTGATTCCTAAAGTCATTTGGCACTTTAAGATCGATTTTGCACCACCTATATGCAATTCACAAAACCACCAATCCACGTGAATTAAGAGTTTGTTTAGGTGGCTGCAGCTTAATAATAAGTTGTTGATAAGCTGCTGAAAAATAATATGTTGTTCAAAAAGTTGTGGTGACTATTGCAATTTTTTTTTATCAAAAAAACTAGACTGCGCTCAGGAACAGTGTGAAAATGATAATTTCAGCAATTTGCAGTTGTTTGAAAAAACTGTCAAAACACAGTTTACCCAAATCTTCCCAGACGGGCCCTAAAGGTCATTCAACTTACGCAAAATACCCTTTGAACGAACTCCATAAAAGGAAAAAAGTCTTAAAGAATTAGCTCCACCAATTCAAGTGGGAAAATAGCTATAAAAAGAAACAAAGCATTAATAAAACTACTAATAATAAATAAATGAATAAAGATACAAAATAGAGTATATAAATGGGGGATTCAAGAACTTTTGTTCATTACTATGATGTCAGGGAGAATTCAAGAACTATATGAGCTAAAACCAGAGTCTGCGGTATAAAAATTTTAACAAAAACTTCTCCAGATGGTTATAAATGACGGAGGAAAAGAAAGAAATTACCACTTCACAAATTGGAGAAACTTGAAAAAGAGAATAAGAACAATGATAAAACAGCTCAAGTAACCGAACATGTGATCGGAAAAACCATTTTCGCAGAATTCAGGTGCTAAGAATTCAATCAAACCTGTAATCGATGATCCCCTCCAACGATCTTGATCCCAAATATGTGTTCATCGTCATCAAGTAGCTCTAGCCTCTCAGTACTGGTGGTAGCCGGAAGGCCAGACTTCACATTCACTTCTCTAACACTTCCAATCTCCAAATCCCCTTGAACCACACATCTACTCACAAAGGGCTTGTACTTCTGCGGCTGATCAAATCTCCTAACCAGAGACCATACCTTCAAAATCCAAAAAATAAAATAAAATAAAACAAACAAAAATCATAAGCTAGCTCAACAACCCACATCAATCAAATGAACTGATCGAACTAATCTCACAATAAAACCTAAACCCTAAAGTTATAGGACGCGAGATCTCACCAGATGAACCGGGGCTTTGATGTGCTTGATCAGAGCGGAGCTGCACTGATTCTCAATCAGCTCATGCCTGTGATGCCTTCGAACATACTCCGACTCCATCGTCCTGCACATGTTCAAGCTCATGTCGTCGGCCCACCACCCTCCCCCGGCCGCCGGATCGCTGGATCTCCCCCTTGCTCTGCTCTCCCCTACCATATTTCAATCTCGCCGAATCGAGCGATTCACCACTCTTCTTCCTCTTCCCCCTCTCTCTCTCTATCTCTCTCTCTCTTCTTCTTCTTCTTCTTCTCAGTGGGGAGACTACGATCGTTGCTGGACTCCACCATTTCCCCCCGAGAGAAAAGGTAATAAAGATATGTTTTGAGGAAAAAGTCCACCAGGGAGCAACAGGATTGAAATCTATCAGATTGACCGTACGTTTATTTCTTATGCGAGAAAGGGAATTGGCCGTCCGATTAACCGACCATGGATCAGAGCTATCAATTGTAAGTGCTAGGGGATAATAATTAACGGCGGGCGGGGAAGCACGCATAGGAACTGTATGCGGTTGTAGATATCTTCACGTGTGCTGTCGTTCTCAGGGATTGGTCGGGAAATGCCCTATTAATTATCAGAAATTACGCAGAAAGCCACTTTCGACGGCTGCCTATCTATCGTCTTTTATGCTTTTATGATATATTTGTAATTTTTATATTTGCTAATTTAATTACTGTTGGGCATTTACATGCATACCCCTCAAAACTTATGTATTTACAAATTTAACGGCAACACTTTTTTATTTATAATTATACACTCCAAATCTTTAGTATCTCATGAAAAATAAAATATCATTATTTTAAAATTTAAAAATTGAATTACATCTATTCATACTTAGATAAGATGATATATTTGTAAAGATTGAAATTTAAGTGAAGATATGTAAATACACGAGAATTGAGTCTTGCTACAGTGAGCTTTTATGTTCATCCCAGGATGAGTACAGAGATAGACAAACCCACAATTATTCTGTTGTTTCGAAAAAAGAAAAAGCGAGCAGAAAATGTCTCAATTTAGCATTTTCTGTTTCTTATACAGTAGTTAAGCAATGATTACTTCCACTGATGCAATAGAAACAGTCGAATGAATTTTAACCCGCGTGTGATCGAAGATCGAATAAATCAAGCACCGAAAAGTGGTACTAAACCTACTCCAATCAACTCAAGCTTCAAAGCTTTCAAATGAGCAAAGCTGGCCCCTCTTTTCTCGTATATCAACACATTGTAGTCCAAATTTATCTTCTAGTCTAGATCGATGGCATGCTCCTCACAGATAATGATTCTACAACCTTCTTCAATATCCTTCTACACCTAAAATCTACATTTCAGCTCAAAGATCTTCGTGAAATCAACAATTTCCTTGGCATCCAAATTTAACACAATTCTCACAATTATTTCCTCACTCAAACAAACTATGTTGCCTCTCTCTTACAACAAATGGGTATGGAACATTTCAAGTCTCTTCATACACCTCTCCCCGCCAAGTTTAAACCAGACACACTCTAAGCAAGAATATGCTCCGCTCACTCACTATCGTCAACTTGTCGGGTCGCTCCAATTTCTCACTATTACAAGGTCAGACATCGCCTTCATCGTCAACCTCATATGCCAACAAATGCAACAACCCCTTATCTACCATTTTCAACTCATCAAATGGTACTTTGCTATCTTAAAGCAACCAGTCTCTATGGCATTGAACTCACCAAGTGAGATCTACAGCTTCAATACTACTCCGATGCAGATTGAGCGGGCAATATCGACGACCGAAGATCCACTTCTAGTATTGTTTCTTCCATGGCAATAATCTCATCTCTTGGACAACTTAGAAACAAAAGATGATGGCTTGATCTTCTAACGAGGTTGAATACAGAGCTCTTGCCGTAGCTACCACCGACACTATATGGCTTCGCCAACTCCTTCACGAATTCAACAAAATGCTAGCAGCTCTGACACCCATCTATTGGGATAATACTTCAGCTATCGCAATTGCCCTCAGCTCAATTTTTTATGCCCCCACAAAATACATCAAGATCGATCAACATTTTATTCACGAATATCTTGTCTCTAACAGAATTCAACTACATCACTTTGCCTCGCAATATCAGTTCGCCGACATACTTACGAAATGCTCGTCTCAACCTCACTTCGTCACGCTTCGTCGCAAACTCACAATTATTGATCCACATCATGAATTTGAGAGGAGGTTACAAACTTATCTTTTTCTATCAATGGTTGGGACCACTTGGTCCCTCTAGAGTCTCCTTCCTACATCTATATATGCATCAATGGGGACAAAATATTTATATGTGCCATATGAATCTAATCTTCTTCTTCCTCCTCCATCTATCTTGCTCACAATTACAGAGGGCTGCTCATCCCTATAACTTATACCAACTGTCCCATCTCATGATATATGTCTATATTATGTATGTGCGAGTTAGATATGTAAATATATAAATACTTAGTGATATGTTTGCAAATCTTCCTAAAAAATGATAATTATACGAAATATTAAATCAGAATAAAAATCAGTAGAAATATGAACAATTCGTCGTATAATACTTCAAAGTATATTATTTTAATTACAATCTATCCATCATTATTATAAAATTAATGTTAACGTGCGTCAGCTGAGACTACGTCGAACACGATATTTAACCCGATAAAGGCATTAAAATATTAAGATAATAAAAAATGGGGGGCCGGTTTGTTTAATGGCGAACGATTAACTCTAATTGGTATATTGAAATAGAAATATGAATAGTATAATAGAAATAGGTTACAAATTGAAGTGTTTCTAGAAATCAGGTCATGACTCGACCCGTTTTGACTCTTCAACCCGTTACGTATTCCCAAGACACATAGTTTTACTATAATTTTAATTAAAGTGGAAATTGGATGATCCTGAATTTAATTCTCAAAGATTTTAATTTAAAAATTGCATCATGATTTGTGCTTGATTGAACTGATTTTTGAATGACATAGTATCATTAAAATAGAAAATGGCCGCTAGTATATTACATCAGGAGTATAGATGCAAAACTGTATCAGGACTTAAATCACTGCTTGACTCATGTACAATATGATCCCTTTAGTAAAAAAAAAAACTAAATAATTTAATATATAGTGAAATTTGACTGTATACACGTAGCGAGTAGTAATGAGATCCGAAGCCGATTAGCCAGACGTACTTCGATGTAATATTTTCTCTAACATGAAACGTGTTGCCCTTATTCATATTTACTGTTAGGTATGACTCATATACCGGAAATTTGGAGTCTCTTGGAATAAAGAGAGGTGTCTCCTTGTGAAAAGAAGTATCTCTTGGAATTTAGTGGGTTGGAGGGAGCAAGGGTGTTGTAGATGTGTAACCCTATGAGTATAGAACTGAACTTGTAACTCATCTGAAATAGTGAACTCGCCGCTCTGCTCCTGAGGATGTAGTCATCTTTATCGAACATCGTTAAATATGTGTGCTCTTCTTCTTGATTTGTGTTTCTTTGTCATAAATTTCTCAACATTTATCTATCTCACACCTAAACTTTCACGATTACAAACATCATATGAAAATTAGCATTTATTATCATCTTTTAACAGTTAAGTCCATATTTTCATCCATAACTAAAATACTATGCGGGTAAAAATGAAAGTTTAGGCGTGATAACACTATTTAAAATTTATTTAAATATTTAACTACATTCAACCAAAAAAAAAACGAAACAAATTTTATAATTTTTTGAAAATATTAATTATTTACTCCCATTCAAATTAAATATGGCCTAAACATATAACTTTAACAATATAATAGTAGAAATGAAAACAATATAATTCTATAATTAAATTGAGGGAAAATTACATACAGACCCCTCATAACATTGCTATTTACAAAACAAAGTAATGCAATTACAAATTTGTGAAGCGGCTTTAGAAAAGTTGCAGTGACCGTTAATTATTTGTGCCATGACATGACATATGATGGGAAGTTTATATCAAAAAAGTAATGACATCAAACATAGATATTTTTGTAAATTTTAAAATATTATGAGATTTAAATAATTGGGCCAAAAATTTGGTGAATTGATTATGCAATCATCTGAACATTGTTCAATGAACTTCAATTTTATAGACATATCCCATTATGTGTACCTAAATAATTAAATTTAAATTTTATAAAATAATATTTAAATTTATAGTTCAATTTCAGTTTTTTATTTATTTATATTGTACTAAACAAGTTATGCCATTGACTTAGGATTCATTTAGTAGCGAACTTATTTTGTGCGACATGTTTTGAAAACGCACCTGACCTATTTGGGTAAACTACGTTTTGACAACTTATGTGTTTTCAAAACGTAAAAAACAGTTTTTTCACACTGCGCATATCAAAGTGTGGTGATAGCTTTATGATCGCAGATCGACTTTTCGAAAAATAAAAAATAAAATTTTGTAATAGCCTGCATCTAGCTTATCAACATATTATTTTTAATCAGTTTATCAACAGATTATTCAATAAGCTGCAGCTGCTCCAAACAGACTCTTAGTACAATATAAATCGTAAAATCTGAAATTGGATTTTAAAGGGTGTGTGCATTTGCATGTATGTGTAAAATAAATAACAACTTATACTCATATTTTATTAATAATTGTTGCTTGTTGGAAGATTTCGTGACACTGGAGTACTAATTTAATGTAGGGAGGATTGCTTACATAGCTCACAATTCATCACACGCACACACACACATGGAAAACCCCTAGGAGACACTAAGAAAATTTGCGGGAGGAGACTCTAAGATTTTTTACATGGAAAACCCCTAAGAAGGGAAAAAACCTCTGGGTCTAGCCTAATCAGAGTAATCCACCATATATTTGTAAGTACAGAGGTACGATATTCTCTCACGAGAACGGGTTTTAGACAAAAAATTACATTGTTAGCTAAAAAATAAGTGTTAGAAAATTCAATGTCACTTTGTCTGATTACAACGGTTACAAGTAGTGGTCGCCGACTTTCATTACGCTGCAACAATAGATGGTGATGATAAGTGGTGGTCAATGGTAGCCGGTGTCTACAGTGCTAGTGATCAACGGTGGCAAACGATTATGAAAGTCGGTGGTTTTTTGTTAGGTGTTTTCTCCAAAACAGCCTCTAGACTTGCACTTTTTGTCTTCTTCTTCTTCTCTTCTCTCTATTTGTAGCAATTTTAGAGGGTCATTTTAGTCATTTGGTGAGTAGCTTACCTAACACCTGATCCAATGTTTCATGTTGATCCATCTTGATCATAAGTGTTCTTTAAAAGTTGTGTGCCTTAAGAACCTTGGAATTAAGCAATCTTAGACTCGTTGAATTCTTCTCGTTGAGATGCTTGATTCAACTATAAGTAGGCCAAATACGGAGTTCATTTAATCATTCAATTGATGATCCATAGTCTACAATTGTGTTTTAATGCTTAATCTGAGCTTAATTGGATTGGGATTGAAACAAATTTGACATCATTCGGTTTGTCTTGCCGAGATTGTTAAATTGATTATAAATTGGTTGAAATCATGACCCAAATGATCTCGGTTTAGAGTTTAGAACATTATTATTCAAAAAATGCATTGAGATTCCTATTAGATAAATTTTGTTGATGGCAAAAAAATTATTGATAATGTGATCTTTATAAGATATTATTAGAATTTGATTACTTAATATTTTTAAGTATTCTTATCAATTTTCATATATACTCTTTTTTTTTGTCAACGAAAATAGTTTATGACTGATGTAATAATTTTTTGTTTATTTTCTTACTATTTTAAGTATCAATATTTATTTCCTCCATATAATATTAGGTTTTTTTATTTCACTAATTTAATATTTATTTTATTTTTGAGATTATTGTATATATTTTTAAAATATATAGCATTATGAATCATAATGCCATGTCACATGTATTTTTATGTCCTATATTCTTATAGTGCATCTTATGATAGAGGTCATTCATAAACTAAGAATAGACCAATATAAAGTCCTCATATATCGTGTTTATTTATGTACCAACTTTTGGTCTCAATGTTAAATATACACTTTCTAGAGAAATCACACACACGGGCGCACGCGCACGCGCGCCCGCGCACGCACACCCACACACACACACACACACACACACACACACACACACACACACACACACACACACACACACACACACACACACACACACACACACACACACACACACACACACACACACACACACACACACACACACATATATATATATATATCACTGTAATTTTGTTGTTAGTGTTCATAAACAAATAGATAAATTCATTTACCTTGTAATAAAAGATGAACTAATATAATAAAAATTGTAGGAATAATTATTGATCAAGTAAAAATCACAAAAAAAAGAGTAATATTATATGTATTTGATATTCAACAACAAATCATTGGAATTCAAAATATTGAATAATAATGTATAGTTGTAAGCTCTTAGACTAAGTTCAAGTTACATAGTTAGTCAAGTCACCTAGGAGATGAACTCATACATAAGATGAACTCTACTACAAGATGAACTCTCAAAGATGATAAACCAGTCATCTTGAAGAATAACTATCCTTGGAGATGAAAACTTCCAAGAAATGAACTTTCCCAATAGATGAACTTGTCTAGGAAAACAACTATCCTAGAAGATGAACTCTCCTAGGAAGTCAACACTATTGATGGAGAAATAGTTATGAGAAGTTACCAAGATAGGGCGTTATTAACATAACGCTATTTATAATATCCACACTAAAATAAGTTAAGAGAAATAAATATTATATCTCTTGAGATTCATGTATGATGAATACACTATTTTGTAATCTATAAACCAAATATTATATAAATAGGGATTATTGTTGTAATTTAAGGGAATTTTCTCCTAGAGACTAGAAAAGGCTACTCTTTCTCTGTTATCTCTTCTCATTAGTTAAAATTGTTCTTTATTGCAACTCTTTCCTTGGTGGAGCGGATTCATGGACAAATTAGGATCTAGTTAGTATGTAAAATTTCACTAATAAAAAGGGAAGTTACACAAGGAGCAGAAACAAGTAACAAAGAAATCCCTTATAATATTGTTAACAAAGGGAGAATCTCTCAAAATCGCTCTTTTTAATTTAATTTAATTTAATTAAACTATTTTATATTTTTTTGGATAACTCTATATAGCTAAATCAATTAGTCTATAATTATATACAAACATATTAAGCAATGCAGATATTAATCATCACATGGAGTAAGTTTGTTAATAGCATTGAAAAAATTCATCTGATTTATAGCTCAGAGAACTCACCCCACGCTATCAAATTTTTTAGAATGAAATAAAAACACATAACCTACTCGGTCAAATAACCAAACACAAGAGATAGCTTAGGCAAAACTTTTCTCATATATTGCTCTACTAAATAAAAAATAAATATATTTAACTTGAGAATTGAAGAATTCAAGATCTTGACCTATGTAAAATAAAAATGTTATGACAACAACTTCACTTATGAGAGATACAACCCCTAAGCGAATGATAGTCCAAACTTAATAAGATAATCTTTTTTTTTGTATAACTAAGTTATATCATTAAAAAATAATAAATATAGTCATAAAAGGAAGATAAATTTCTTTAAAAAATAGAGTTCACTAATAACACTTGAGAAACTCGCTCTATTAAATGACTTAACTTTAAAGTCAACCAATAAATAGCTAAATAAAAATGAAAAGGCCTAGTTTTAAGTTATGAACTAGTCTTTCAAGGTGAGCAAAAATGCTCCCAAGATATAATCCTAGAGGTGTTGTCAAAGTACCCCTAAGATAATTCCTTATAAAAGTGTTAAGAGCCACCAAAAGGATGTACAATCATCACTTAATGAAATGCACCACTCAAGTTTTATTTAAATTATTATTTTTTTTAAATAGTAAAAGAAAACATCTAACAAACTTATTTTCCAAACAAGAGAACTCACTTTATAGAGGAGAGTAAGGCATACTTTACATCACTGAGTAATGAATAAAATATCTATCATTTTCTTATTCTTTCATAGTTGTTATTGGCATCAATTTTTAATGTCAAGAGAGTAGGGTGTCCACTTGCATATTCAAGATATTCTACGATTTGTTTGTAGCATCTGGTAGCTCAAGGCACCTACACAGGACTCTCTACACTTATTCGTGGCAAGGAGCTAGGGTTGGTGGTGATTCAGTCCTACTCGGGAGAACATGCCATAGAAAAGCCTCATTCAGGATTGTGACATATTCAGTGCTTATTCTAGTGTTTAGAAGTCACTACACATCCGTCTGTAGCCTCTCATGGCCAAGTAAAGTCACAGAGTCCTCATACGCGTGCTACGAAAAAATTAAGGTTTGAGATATCCTACCAGTGTCATCGCTTAGGACGACCGTTGGTGACGATTTCCTCCAATGAATGTTCAATGAGAATATGCAATTTTTAGGTTATGGGGCTGTGTTTCACTCATATGGAGTCTCTCAAAGCTTACTGATTGAGAAAATCCTTTGTCAAGTGTTCCTAGTGAAATAAAGACTTTTGGGGCTAAATCGGTGCCCGGACGCCAACCCCAGGCGCCACGGTGCCCAAAATGCCCTCCCATATGTCTAAAAGAGCCTCTAAATTTTGACACCAGTATGGGTGTCTGGGTGCCAGACTAGGCTCCTAGGCGTTAATCCCGAGCGCCTAAGCACCCAAAAACAACCTAGATATGGCCTTTTCTCGAGACCTAAGAAAGTAAGCATCACCAGACTGGCATATAAGAGCTAGGACCTTAGTTTCATTATGCCAAACTAGGTGCCTAGGCACCATGATTAAGGCACCTAGGCACTGGTTCCTTCCCGGATCACGAAAAAGAGCCAATTTGGCCTCATTTTGACCCCGAGGCAACTTAAATGGCAGGGTCTTGATGATGAGTCTTGGGATGGAAAAAGAGGGTGGATAATACCTCTTTTAACCCTCCTTTTGGAATCTTCTAGAAAGGGAAAATGGGGTATTTCATGGGATAAGTTGAGCTTAATCGATCAATCTCCCTCTCATTTGGTCGGATCGGCTCTCAATTTTTTCATTGGCAGGCTGAAGAAGCGCTTAGAGAGGTTTTTGGAGAGAGCCTTGGAGAGCATTTGTAGGAAATTAAAGAGCATATAGAGAGGGTTCTTAGGAATGCAAGAGCGGAAGAGCCTCATCTTCCACTAGAAGAGAAAGGCTAAGGGAGGTCACCTTCCCCGTTCTCTTCCACTTCCTCATCTGCCTCCACCCTCATATCCTTCATCTTACTATACCTCATTTCTTAAGGGTGTGAGGAGATTTTCTTGACGAAGAGCTTGGCTAGCAATAGAGAAAGGCTTCCACTCTCCTACACTAACGAGAGCTTCATCCTTTCTTGGGGAAGGCTCGCCAGAGAACTGTCGAAATGTGAGCTTCTCTCCTATTGTTAGGAAAGCTTCATCCAGAACACAAGCGCGGGACTTCAATGTTATAGACTCCTTAAACCCTTGTGTTCTTCCTTCTTATTCAGCCTTAGGTTAGCTTAGGGTAAACGTGTTGGGTTTGGTCGTCTACATGAGGTGAGCGTGGTCGGTCAACGCTAGTCGGCGCGACCACGCTCTCTTTGATTGGCCATTGATTTTCTAATGGTTTCCCTATGTTAGGAAGTTTTCGATGGACACTCCTAGCTAATCTGAGAATTTCCCCTTTGCAAGTCTTAGGTCATTACGTATAAGGGTCGAAATCCCGATTTCCCACGGCTTTAACACTTCTAACAATCCTTGGAGAGGTGGGAGAGTTGATCCTAAAGGAAGGGAAAAGCTTTGTAGCTAACCCAACCTACAAGGTCGTGGGAGTTCGTAGAATGGAAAAAGTTTTATAGCTAGTTCGCCCTACCAACAGTGAATTCTTCCTCTACGACAAAATGACAGGGTGGAGACCTCCACATTTCCACTCCAAAGTCTGAGGCTAATGTGTTGCAGATCCAAGAGGTTCAACCCTAGGCACCTAGGCGAGGTCGTTATGACGAATTTGATGTGTCGTCAAGCGTTTTGGGTTGCATTGCACATGTATGAGCATTTGTTGCATCTGTTGCCTATGGATCGTGCCGCATATCATATGCATGAATAAGCGCTTCAGTTCGATCGGTTGATCCTACATGATCGACCGATCTTTGGGTTCGATCGGTTGCCATGTGTCGATCACGTGCTTTGGGTTTGATCGTTCGTCCTGGGTCGATCACCCTATCCTTTAGATTCGATCGAATGAGACATGTCGATCACCCGACCCGGATCGATCACCCAATCCTTTAGATTTGATTGACCGCTACTATCAATCACCAACTTTGGGTTTGATCGGTCGTCCCGGGCCGATCACCCATTTCTTTTAGATTTGATCACTCGTTTCTAAGAGAATGGATCTTATTGGAGATGAATAAACTCTCCCGAATCCCGATGGATGAACTCTTCTACGACCTGGTCAACTATCCCAAAAAAATTTATGTGGAATAGTTACTATGACATGGGATTATCGATAATATTAATTAAAATATTTCAACTCTTTCTTGATTGCGTAGATTCACGAAAACAAATCATGATCAAACAAATAATAATTGTCTTAACAATAAAAAATGTTGAATATTGCATTACTCGATAGGGGTCAAAGAGAAATAACATAAAACAATTTACACAAAGCAAATCCACTCCAAACTTGCTCACATGTCAGCTTAATTTTCAATTGATTTAATAAAAAAATTAAAAAGGTAAATACCAAAAAAAAAAAAAAAAAAACTTAGATTAATATCTCCAATTAATATAGGCTCAAATACTTATCAGCCATCTAAATAAATAAATAAACTTAAATATTAGAAACATCATCACAAAATAGCCATAATAACTAACCTCAATATTTCACATAATTACCAAAATAACCACTGAATATTTCAGCTTCAATAACAATTATAATAATTATAAAAATTATTCTATATTTATAGAATAGACCCGGGCATTGGGCTGGTGGCCCGATGAGCTCGCCATAAGCTCTCGGGCTATGGGCAAACTTGACTGTAAAAAAATAGAAATTTCGCAAGCCCGACCCGAGCCAGCTTTGACTTAGTCAAACCCAGCCCGCCCATATAAAACCCTAGCTACCTCACCTCTCCTCTCTTTCAATCTGTAAACCAACCCAAGAACCCTTGCTCTATAAAACTCAAGAGCAGTTTTCTTCCCCAAGCTCCCAAACCATTAACTCTCCCAAACGCGAACTTCTTCGGCTCCCATGTCACTTTTCTCCTCTCTCTCTCTCTCTCTCTCTCTCTCTCTCTCTCTCTCTCTCTCTCTCTCTAATTTTGCATGCAAACCATCGCATTCTTATATATTCAAATGCTTTATGTCTATACATTGGTTACTTACAGGCAAGGCCCGTGAGCTAGTTTGGCTATGAAATTCTAAATAAAAATCGGGTTCAAGCCTGATCCGAACCCGCATTAACCGCTCAAAGCCCAATTAAACCCGACCCGCGCCAGGCCCTACCCACCCAATGCACATATCTAAAATAGAACAATAAAACGTGGATGACTTCTCAAGCTTGACATCTTCTCCTTAATTTAAGTCATAAAATGGTTCTAAATGTCACAAAAGAAGCCTATTGTTTTATGTGGTAGTTACCAATCACATCTTATGCTTCAATCATAAAGATTAAAAAATCAATACTTACAAAAAATCATCACATAAACTAATCATATTAAACAAATAAAATCAATGACATCACTATCACATGTAAAATCAAAGAATGCCAATATCTTGTGCTTAGCTTAATTACTATTTTAATATATATATATATATATATATATATATATATATATATATATATATATATATATATATATATATGCAATCAAGATATCCATCATTATGTTAAAATTAAAATATATATAATATTTAAATAAATAATATATGGTTGCTTCATCAATGCATAAATGAATAAAGAAATCACAATTTCAAGCTAATTTTTTAGGAATATCTTTTCTTGGAGAATAAGGACCTTAGTTTGACTTAATGACTGAGTGTGTTTGAGAGAAATTAGGTCAAATGTTGGTTGAGATTGAGCTTTAAAAGTCATAGGTCATGCTTTTGTTAAATTGTGGAGCTTTAAGTCATGAGACATCGAGTGGGGACTAGGGCTGCCAAAACGGCTCGTTGCTGGCTAGCAGCTCGTGTTCGGCTCATTAAGAAGCTTGTGTTCGGCTCGTTCGCTAAGTTAATGAGCCGAACACGAATAAAGATTTATTCGTTCGTTTTTGAACCGTTTTAGCTCGAAATATTACTCATCAACTTTATATTTATATATATATATATATATATATATATATATATATATATATATATATATATATATATATATATATATATATATATATCAGTTAAACTTTATATATATTATGATGAGTAGTATTTTTAAAAAATTTAATTGACTATAAGACTATAATGATTTATAATCAATTAAAAGTATTAATTATGAAAATAAAATAAAAATTATTAAATTAGATTCAAATGATGTTTTAATATAAACAAAAATTTTTAAATCTTGCCCCAATCCTAAACATATTTTGGGTACGTTATTAGGATTGTCAAAACAACTCTTTGTTCGTGAACAACTCGTGTTCGACTCGCTAAGCAAGCGAGCCGAACACGAAGACATCTTTTGAGCTCAAAATATAAACGAGCTGAAGACGAGCTGAGCCTGGCTTGCTCGTGTTCGGCTCGTTTACACCCCTAGTGGGTACGAAGCCTTATTAATTAAGAGGTTCGAAGCCGAACCCCTTAAAATTTTTTTTAATATTTATATGTTATTTTATTAATTAATAATGGCAATATAGAATAGCCATAATTGGGCAAAGTTGTATAAAATTCTTTAAATTAAAAATACCATTTAAAAAAAAAAATTGAAATGTAGATTTATAATGTGGGACTAAACTCAACTCCCCACTTTGGCCATCACTCTCTCTATATATACAATAGATCACCCACTCTTGACTTTTATTCATAATAATGAAAAAATCAACTCTCATATATGTGTCTAATTTTGTTTTTGTTTTTTTTTTTTTGTATTATAGTCAAACATTGACTTTTGATGCTATTTGTCAATTAGGATGAACTTAAGAAAGGTCAAACTTTAATTTAACACAAATGGTTAAGCCTATAGTTAAGAGTCAATAACATAATATTTATACCCAATACATTTTCTAGCTATATAATGGAAGACTAATTTAAATTTATACTGAGGAACAATTAATATTTTTGTATTCAAATATTTTTCAATTTTATTAATTATTATTAAATGGTTTTTATTTACTTTTTTTTTTGGTATTATGTATATTACATATAATGCCTTAAAGGATATTTGTATTCTATATTTGTAGCATATGCCTATCAACTGTCTGTCCATCATGAAAAATTTATACATCAGGACTCCGCACGTAGAGCTACGTGCGGAGACCTATAAAAATCGCGTCACGTGGCACGCGTGACAAAAAAATAACATTCGGCCAGAATAACACATGAAATATTCCCTCCGTGTTATTCATGTGTTATTCATGTGTTATTGTGTGTTATTCAGGTGTTATTGTGTGTTATTTATGTGTTATTCTGCTACTAGAATATTCCGGTGTTATAATAACACAATAACATATGAATAATACATGAATAGCACATGAATAACACGGGGGAATATTCCCTATGTTATTATGTTTTTTTTTCCGACACGCGCCACGTGGCGCGATGTTACTGGACTCTACAAGTAGCTCTACGTGCGGAGTCCTAATGTAAAAATTTTCCGTCCATTATAGCGGTGTAAGCGAGTCAAGCTGACTCGAGCTCGAATCGATAAGTGACTTGTGAACTGAGCTCGATGAGCATATCAATGTGAATGTTTAGCTGTTAGATATGTAAATAAATGAGAATTGTGCGGTGTTTATGTGAATGCTCCTCTCATATATAATCAAAATGTGTAGCAAAAAATTTGTCTTTTTTGCCCATAATAATAATTTAGGTAAATGGGACAAAGCAATTATTATATAAATAATATTATCAGCCTAATATTTCAAATAAATGTTTAAAATATAAAAATATGCTTAAAAATTCAAATAAAATTAACCAAAAATAATATGGAATTACTGATTACCAATTCTACACTTTAAAAGTAAAGAGAGCATAGAAGACAAATTTTGACTAGATTCATTCCACGAATGTGGGAATTTTTTTATTTGGAAACTTTTGGATAATTTTAATATAATATAAATGTCCAATAAATCAAAAATAAAATTCACTCCTAATTCTGATAAAATTTAAGAATTTTTAAAATATTATTTCTATAAATTACATTTTTGATAAAATCCAATTAATATGAAGTATTTTTTATTTTTCAATTAGTAAGATATTTAATATATTTTTATATCTTCTAATATAGAGAAAAAAAATAAATAAATTAGGAGTGGAAATTTACATACTACAACACACAATCGCTATGTATTTACATATCAGAAACCTAAAATTTGATATTTACATTTATAAAATTTTGGTGTCATAAAGTTATGCATGAAAAGGCATATTTAAATGTAATAAAAATAATAATTATGGTGTTTTTTAGGAAAAAATATTTCACCAGACACAAATTTTGCGTCTGATCTCTAGTGGGCACTTGTCACGTGGTAAGTGGGCCCCAACCCTCTAAAAAACCTACCCAAACTAGATTATTGTAGTGGAGCCCACTTTCAACGTGGCAATTGCTCAGTGGACTCCGAACACGGAGCGCTCGTCTTTTTATGTGATATTAAAATTTTAAATTTTTAAAATATAAATATGAAGGTTTAGGTGATAGATATGTAAATACATAAGAATTGTGCTGTATGCATGTAAATGCTCCCCTAAAATAAAATCATATATGGTTTAGGATTCTCTCTCTCTCTCTCTCTCTCTCTCTCTCTCTCTCTCTCTCTCTCTCTCGAAATTATTGCATCAGGACTTCAATCAGAGTCTGCCACATATAGAGACAAACCTTCAATTTAATACATGGGTGGGTCTGCATGTACACGTGATAGACCTTGATTGAAGTCCTGATGCAAAACAACATCAGAACTCCTGATGCAATAATTCTACCTCTCTCTCTCTCAGTGCACATCCATTTTCATTGGCAATGCACAATATACTGAAGGAAAATTTACAAAAAAAACCACTTCATTCCTGTGCATTTACATATCTGATGTTCTGTATATGTTATATTACCGTAAAATAATAATTTTTTTTAATGTGATATGAAGTCTTGAATGGTATAAATGTAAAAAAAAAAGTTCAGATATTAGATATGTAAATACGTAGGAATCGGGTGGTATGTATGTAAATGTCCTTATATTAAAATGATACATAATCTACAAGGAAGTTAATTAGAAAGACAATAAAATCGGACATCATAACTTGAAGCATGGTGGAATTCACTTCTTCATTGGTTTCACAGAAGGGCAACCCAATAGAATAATTTCATAATTAAGCATTCACTCTGATTATGTAATTTAAGAAATAAAAAAAAATTGCAAATTTAATCGTGAAAAATGAAGTTCACGTACTTTTTGTGGGAAAAATTATTACATGCGTTCACTGTATGTAAAACTGTGTATGATGAACCAATCAAAACACTCATCTACCAAAAAGTATATGTCAGTGGGCCCCAATTTAATTTTTTTTAAATAATAAAATTTCTTATTGGACACCGGACGCAATTTGCTCCGGTGTCTGCAAAGAATAATCGCTCTTTTGGTGGGGGGTACTTTTACACTTAAATGTGTTGGGAAATGGGAGGAAAGTTAGTAATTCTACCAAAAAAGGCATTGTTTCGCAGAAACATAATATTAAGTTTCAACACTTAAAACTATTTAATATTAAATTATGATAACAGACTAAAATAGTAATATTGTTGAATTCTTATTTGTCTATGAATCACACTCCAAGGAATAGAGCATAAGAAGGAGGCGAGAGAGAGAGAGAGAGAGAGAGAGAGAGAGAGAGAGAGATGAGTGAATAGTATTGAACAGCAAATTGCATTAATCATATTGACTTTTCCCGACAATTTTGGTTATAATCAGGTATATTTATCTCCTTTGTACATGAAATGATCTCCCTATTTATATAAAAGAAAGTAAATACATGGTGATGTTACATTTTTGTCCTTGCTGTAATAGAGGTTGTATAGAATATTCTAGGTATTTTATTTACATGAGTCTATCATTCGCCTGCTCTCTGACTCTGTCTGCTGAGCTTGTTTGGCTTTGACTTGGCAGAACCAGTTATGTTAGCTAGACTTGGTCAATGTTAACGATCGGCTAATCTAGTATGACTGTCAACCATTGATCCCTGGTGAGGAATTTTTTTTGGCAAAGTGACACAAGATAATCGAGCAGATGGTGAATCATCGTAATTCGATAGATAGCTCGCTCCTCAATGATGAGAGCCCGAGGGATGACTATAAGATTCTTTGTTGTATTGTTAAGTATTGATCTGTGATGAGGAGCCTTGAGGGCTATCCGTGGGACATTTGGTGACTTTGTAGAGTTGAATCTTTCCTCGGATCGAATCTAACATAAGATAGGTTACTGCCTTTAATAGACTTTCTTGTAGTGGTTGACTTAGATGCCTATTTGTCTTGTTTCAGTCCAAATGGTTCAATTGTTTCTGGTTTTATCTTGGTTGGTTGCACTCAGTCAAATAAGTGGGACTCTTGGTCTTCTGACAGTTGGTCCTTTTTTTACTGTGCTCTCTTATTATAACCCGTCAGATCTCCTCAGGACAAGTGTTGACACGTTTTTGATGTACCAAAAAAAAATCTTTGTTGCTAAATAACTGACTTCTCACCTTATCAGTTCAAACTAATAATCCATTTTAGTTGATTTGGTTCATTTCATATACCACTAACACCTTCGTGATGTTCTTTTTTCCCCTTGATTTACAGTTCACATCAGGTTTCTTTGATCTCACCAGAATTTCCTGCAGTTATCTCATTTTCTGATTACTAGATAGAAGATTTGTGCACAAGTGTTAAGGAAATAGCAGCATAAAGTTGTGCAGTATGGTATTGGTTTCCCCACTATCTTTGTTAACATCTGAATTTTTGCCCATATCACTGGTAAGTCGGCTAGGGCTCGACTCCATGAGTGTCCCGTGAGCTAAGCTCGATGATCAAATAATTCAAGCTCAAGCTAGTCACGGTTGAGCGAACTTACTTAAAAATTTATTAATATTAAAAATAAAACCCAATATTTTATTTAAAAATGTAAGAAAATAATATTTTTCATTTCATACCAACTGATTTCTTATTATTTATGTCTTGATTACTCACTCTATTTATCATTTTGTCATAACTATAACTTAAGTGATTATTGTTCTCTCTTTTTCATCATAATGAAACCTGCTCGTGAACCGCTCAAACTTGTAGAATTAAATGTTCGAGCTCAAGTCGAGGGTGACTTGAACTCAACTTCACTCATTTGCATCTTTATACACATATTCCCTTCTCTGCCATTATCAGTGGGAGGTATGTAGCCTATATCAATTCTAAAGTTAAGGCCAGGTTGTGTACTATCTGCTACCAATCTCCAATCGATGTTGAGCGTCCATCTAATAATCACTGCAAGCCAGTTACAATTCTCTTGCCAAGTTGCTTCCATAATTGTTTCTAGTATGCTATCATACCTTCAAATATTTAAGGTTTTTGATGGGCTTACAATTTCATCTAGAGATTTTTGATATTTTTCTCTAATATATTGATCAAACTGCAACTCTAATTAATATTATTAGCCATAAAACCACTTCTAGTGGTCCTAATCTACCACTAATGGTTGAAAAGTTAGACATAGACTAGCCTTTGTGCCTTTATATTTAAGTTTAATGTGTAATTAGAATGATTGGGGTGATAATACAAGCATTCACACAGGCTTCTCTCTTCTGAGTAGTTCTTCTCCTTTCTTCTTATGATATCATTGTATCAGAGCATACCTGAACATCTCAAGAAGAAGCATTGAAGCTTTCAGACTATCTCCTCGTAAGTATTCCTATAGGCATCTTTGTTTCTCCCCCTGCTCTCTCCCTGATGGACAAATCAGTCATATCTGAGTCTAAATCTTCAATATTACCCACTTACACCCTCAATATTCCCCCCTTGCTCAATTTTTTTGCATCTCAGCTCAAGCAGTTCTCTCATGGCCTGTTAGCTCCTGAAACCTATCATGTTTGGCGAGCTCACATTCTCAAACTCTTTTGGTGAATGGCTTTGATGGTTTTCTCAGCAGCACAAACTGATGCCCTCCCAGATTCAATGACAACCCATCAATAGACACAAAAAGTACTCAATTCTAATTATGGAATCTTATTGATCAAAATCTTGTGGACTTTTGTATTACACAATCTCACCAATGGTTTTTCACAAATCCTTCATCTTCGGACCACGACATAAATCTAGGCAACCTTGGAATGTTGATTGCAACCAACAAACCAATAATGTGTAATTCAACTAAAAAAAACTTTATAATGTCTCGATGAAGGATCACACCATGTCACAATACTTAATGGAGAATAGATGCTAGTGGATCACATAACAGCCGCAGGTTCTAGTTAGACTAAGAAGATGTTTTTTTTGTACATACTTAATGGATTGTCATCATCCTACAATGCATTCAAGATGACCATTTGGATAGCTCTTCAACTGATTGTTTTATTTGATCTTTACTCGCTTCTGTGAATTGAGGAAATAAATATCAACAATGAGAGCATTAATAATATGCCATCGACTGAGCTACCAATAGCTCTTACAACATCTCAGAGATGACATAACTCAGGATCAAGAGGCTGAGGAATAAATTACCGATCAAACCAAAGGGGAGGTCATTTCGGGAGAGCAAGAGAGGAAAGATCTGCACCCAAATCCAACATTGTTTGCCAAATATGTCATAAAATGGGGCACTTGACATCTAGTTGCTAGCATCGGGCGAACCATGACTATACTCCCACAACCTTAGCTCAAGATCTCAATGCTACATCTAAGGATTGGGTATTGGGTTCTAGTGCAACCACCCACTTCACCGCCTATCTTAATCAAATTCTGCAAGCTACTCGATATACTGTTAAGGAGCAAGTGTTGATAGGGAATGACCAAGATGTTCAAATTCATCACAAGGGCGACAATATTCTTCCAACTCCCAACAGTAAGCTGAAGCTCTCACAAACTCATCACAATCCATCACTCTCTCATAATCTCTTATCTATTCATAGATTAACCAAAGACAAGAATGTTATTGTGTCATTTGACACTTTTGAATTTGTGATCTATGAACCATAGACTCAAGAGATGCTCCTCAGGAGTCCTAGTACTAATGGACTCTACTCCACTCCCTCATCTACCTACTTACCACAAACATTTACTACTTCTATCTCTAAATTACAATAAGCTGAATTGTGGTATCGACGTTTCGGGCACACTCATTTAGAAATTATTGTTGCAATCTCTATCAACCAGCCTATGTGTATCTCACCCATCACATACAACCATACCAAGAGCCATAAACAACCCTCTATTCGTAGTCTTGGAGAAAAATAAAATTTACTAGAGCTTATTCAAATTCCCTGATTACCTCTTATAAGATATACATATTACATTTCTTTTATTGACGATTTTTCTAAATTTTGTTGGGTGTTTCCTATGAGACATAAATCTGAAACAACATAAATAACTCAAAATTTCATTACACTTCTCCAACACCAATGTAACACTAAAATCAAAATTCTTCGCTCTAACGTGGGGAGAAAATACAATAACGATTCCTTAACCACACATCTAACTAAACTTGGCATTCTTCATCAATTTTCATGCCCGTATCACTCGAGAAAAATGAGGTCTTCAAAAGTAAACACAATTATATCATATAAACAAAACAAGCCCTCTTTTATCAAGCTCAACTTCCATATAAATTTTGGATTGATGCGCAATATACGGTTGTACATCTCACCAACCAAGTGCCAACAAAAACTACACATCACATCTCACCATACGAACATCTCCACAAGTCCCCAACATCATGCAACCACCTTAGAGTGTTTTGATGTGCTTGTTATCCCTGAAGAAAACCACAAACTTCTCACAAATTTGAACCAATATTGATCCAATGAATATTCCTTGATTATTCTCTACAATACAAGGATTACAAATGTTTCCACCCTCCCACCAACAATATCATTGTATCTCGACATGTGGTGTTTGTTGAACATCATTTTCCTCATTCCACTACATCTACCTCCCTGTCCACACCATCACAACCCACATTGTCAAAAACACAACCATTCCTCCTCCAGCCTACCAAATGTCTCACTCCCACAGATAATTCATCTCCTCCTGCCACCACCTCCTACTATGACATTGCTGATTCTATCTCCCAAAAAACCTCCAATCCTCACAACGGATTCTTGTTTCTCCTCTGCTTGATCGAGTTATACTCGGCTCATGATGTACATACAACACAAAATTTAACTCTGATGGTATGGTAACTCAATACAAGGCTCGTTTCGTTGCCCAAGAGAATCTACAATAATATGTCTTTAATTATTTTGAAACATTTAGTTCAGTGGCTAAGATGCATATAGTCTGCATTCTCCTTACAATTGCACTTCATCAAAATTGTTACATACTCCAATTTGACAAATTGAATGCCTTTCTTCTTGGCACACTCAATGAGACAATCTATATGCGACAACCACCAAGTTTCCATGATTCATAGTTTCCCCATCATGTATGCCTACTCAATAAATCATTGTACGGTCTCAAACAGGTACCACCCCAATAGTCACATTATTTTCACCATTTTCCACCTCAAGAGGATTTCAGATCAGCAAGGCCTATCAACACTGGGGATCTCCAAATGCACACACACGTTGATGCAAATTGGGTCGGAGATCAATCTGACCAATAATCAAACACTAGGCTGTGTTCTTTCCTAGGAGATGTACCTATTTTCTGGATGGTTAAGGAACAATTAACAGTTTGCTAGGTCCTCATGCAAAGTTGAATATCATGCCCTCGCCATAGCTATTGCCAACTTCATTTGGCTTTGATGTCTCATCAAAGAATTCAGAGTTACTTTTATCGAAGCCGGCCCCCTTGCATTGTGACAATATCTCAATGATATCCCTTGCCAAGCGCCAAATCTTCCATGCAAGGACCAAACATATCGATATTGATCATCTTTTTCTACACAATCACATCACCGACAACGCCATTGAACTTAACCACATCCAATCCAGGGAACAAACGGTTGATATATTTATGAAAAGATTGCCAAAACACCAATTCTATGCTCTTCGACTCAAGTTGATGGTTCTCCCAAGGCCCCTAGCTTGCATGAAGGTACTAGCCATAAATACACTACTAGTGTTTCCAACACATGCTTCACCGCCAATGTCAGAAACATTTAGACATAGACTTGCCTTGATGATTTTATATTTTACTTTTGTGTGTAATTATAAGGATTTTTTTTGGCGGCTGGAATACAAGCATTCAAATAGGTGGCTCTCTCTTGAGCAGCTCGTCTCCTTTCTTCTTCTGCTATCAAATATTTTGGTTTTAAATTGGGTTGAATGTCGTTCAAATAACTGGATATTCATATTTTGTGTGGTAAGCTTGAGATGGCAGATTGACTGTCATTGTTTGATAAGATATATATTGGGTTGAATCAACAATAAACCTTTCTCTCGTTTACTGAGAAGCTACAGCTTTTTGCTTGCTCTTCAAATATTTATCTTTGAGTAAAGTGTCAAAATTGTCTCTTAACTTTATAAAAGTTTTAAATTAGTACTCAAATTATTTTAATAGAGGTCAAAGTAGTTCTCATTGAGGACTATTTCAACACATATTAAAAGACTATGAGGACTAAATTACACTTTTATGAATTATGGGACTAGTGCAAAGGATCATCTTGACACTTTTCTTATTTAACTTCTTCAAAGACCTTTTTTTTTGCTCCTTGTCTCTAATATAAGTCCTTAGAACCATTTTACAACCACTGCAATATTATACTGAAAATCTTCCTTTTCCTTTATGTATGCAAAGTATTGAGCGATATGTATGTAGATCTTCTTTTCAGAGCAGAACGAGTAGAAAAAGCAGAAGGAGGAGAAAGATTGATCGATATATATGATGTTGATTCCAAGTAATGAATCGCTGAATGACAAATTGAAAAGAAACAACGAGATTGATTGGACTTTCGAGAACTTTCTTTCTATTATTTGAAGAAGGAAGAATACAAGGCTTAAGAGAGAACAATTACATTGTAACATAACAACCTATTTATACTAAACAATGCATAACGTAATAAAGAAAAAAATGTACACAATAATCGCAGGTCTTAAGTGTCATTAATTCGCGCCTATTATAAACATATATTTATTCCCTTAATTGTATAATCAAATCATGCTTATTATAGAGCTCATATTTATTCCATTAATTACGTAATCAATTCAATCATATATTTATTCCATTAATATGTAGCGTCCTTTTTTGCTCATCAATTAATTTTGACCAATTCAAGATTAGATTCACAATCTCCCTCGTAAGCTTGATTTAGTTTGAAATTGTTTACGCCAAGCAGCTCTTGCATTTTCACGAATTTGACTCTTGCTGAAGCCTTGATGAGAATATCCACACTTTTCTCTCCTCGATGGACTCGAGCTCTTTCTACATGGCCTCATTCCATGCCTCCTCGGTTGCTGCCTTGTGATATGTTGTTGGCTCGTTGGTAGTGAGCAACAACAACTCATCAAGATCCATCTCTATTAGAGGTGCCTCCGCATAGATCTCGGCAAGGGAGCGGAATTTCTTGGGAGTATCTTCAGTTATGGATCTTCCCGAGGTCTCTTGTTGTCGTTGAGAGTTCAACATGACTACTGGTGCTATTGGCGAGGTTAAGTGGTTTGGCGAAGTCGAGTCCGCTACTTCTCCGTCATTTTGTAAAGTTTCGAACTTCACATAATTTTGTACGTGCTCGTCATCATCATTGCACCATTCCCCACTTCTTCTTCTCTTCAAACACAGCGTCTCTGCTCACAAGGATTTTCCGGCATGGTGGATTGAAGAATCTGTACGCCTTACTTCCATCTTCGATGCCAAGGTACACCATTGCTTAACTTCGATCATCGAGCTTCTTGGGATTTGAACCTGCAACCTTCACATGTGCGGTACATCCAAACACTCTCAGGTGCTTCAAATGAAGTCGCTTGCCGAACCATGCTTGGTAGGGGGTACAATCTCTCAGCACCTTTGTTGGCAAGCGGTTCAAGAGATAAACTGTATGTCGTACAGCCTCTCCCCAGAGGTTCGTTGGGACTTGCATGCTCTTAGGCAAGCTTCTCGCAGTGCCCATCACGGTGCGATTTCTCCTTTCCGCCACTCCGTTTTATTGAGGTGTGTACGGTGTCGTGAGGTGACGCTCGACTCTCTCTTCTTTACAGAACTCTGCGAACTTTTGTGAAATGAGCTCGCCACCTCGATCAGTTCACAAAGTCTTCAACTTGTACTCCGACTTGTTCTCCACAAGCTTCTTGAACTCTTTGAATGCTTCAAAGGCTTCTCCTTTCCCCCCCCCATCATCTTGAGCACATAAAAGTATACGCGCCCAAGTCTCGCATGCCATAACCAAGTCGGATCTGTTAGTGATTCTAATAGAGAAGCAGTTTGGCTTGTCTCGAGGGAGATCTTGTACAACCGATTTGGCGATTTCTCCACCTCCATCAATAGGTCGCCATTTCGGTCGAACATCTTCAAGAACGAGCCGACTAAGGTGATCGTGTTGCCTACTTTTGTTATTTGACCATGACTTATGATATTACTTTTTAATTTTGGAATGTAATATACCTCGATCATTAGACGTTGATCACCGTTCTTGCATACGAATGGGATGGTTCCTCGGCCCTTGATCTCGACGAGTGAGCCGTCTCCGAACTTAACATTTCTGATGATCTTCTCGTATAGCTCATTGAACTTCTCTCGATGGCTTGTCATGTGGTTGCTTGCTCCGTTATTAAGATACCATACGTCGGTGTGATTATACTCATCGCCGCATGCAAGGAGGTTCTCCATGACTTTTTCTTCATGGAGCAACACCACCTCTGGTTCCTCCTTGGACGATTCTTGCGTGAACTCTTCGAGGATCACCTTCTCATCTTTGGGCAAGGGATTCAACACTCCCTCGGCAAACATCAACGCTGGCTCCTCGTCGTGGAGGCTAGTAAGGTTTGCTTCCTCTTCGGGCTTCTTGCTACGGCATTCAGACGCGTAGTGTTCGTACTTTTAACAAGCATAACACTTCACTATGCTCTTGTCTTTGCAGGGTTTGATGTCTTCCTGTCGAGGTGAGCTTTCTCCGGCTCGTGCTTGCCCTCGTCCCTGCCTTTTGCCACAACCTCGGCTATCTCCACCGTTGTCACCGCTACTCGATGATTCAGAAGAAAAACCGGCTTCTCCGTTTTTCTTCATTCTTGACATCCATTTTGCATGCGTGAGCAAGAGGTGCTTCTCCTCCTCTGGGTCTTCGTAGCCGCGAAGTCTCTCTTCGTGGACTTTGAGACGACCGACGACCTCCTCGATGGTCATGTGTTTTAGGTCACCGAATTGCTCGATCGGGGTGACGATCTGCATGTATTTTTATGGTACGGCTCGAAGGAACTTCTTGACGATGGAGATCTCCTCCACCTTCTCTCCCAACGAGCGGATTCCTGTCACAATGGACGTCAATTTCATGGCGAAATCGTCCACCGTCTCTCCGTCCTTCATGCGGATTACCTCGAAGTGAGTTCTCAAGTTTTGCACTTTCGCCTCCTTGACTCGCTCAACTCCGGCGTGCATCGTCTTTAGTGTCTCCCATGCTTGCTTAGCAGAGTCCTTCTCTGCCACTATGAGAAGAACGTCCTCTGGTAGTGTTTGATAAATGGCAGCGAGGGACATTCTATCCTTACGCTCTTCGACCTCGTCTTGCTCCACGGCGTCCCACACTCCGTGAGCCTGTAGGTTCACACGCATCTTCTGCGCCCACACCGAGTAGTCACTCTTCGTGAGTAACGGATAGGTGAGCGTCACATTCTCTTCTCTTCCGATCTTCATTGTTGTCATATCTCCTAAGATAGTTTTGTTCGGCGACGATATGTCCTTCGGCTAGTGTCTCTGATACCAATTGTTTGTTCCAAGTAATGGATCGTTGAAGGACAAATTGAAAAGAAACAACGAGATTGGACTTTCGGGAACTTTCTTTCTATTATTTGAAGGAAAAATATAAGGCTTAAGAGAGAACAATTACATTGTAACATAACAATCTATTTATATTAAACAATGCATAACTTAATAAAGGAAAAAACGTACACAATAATCGCAGGCATTAAGTGTCATTAATTCGCGCCTATTATAAACATATATTTATTCTCCTAATTGTGTAATCAAATCATGCCTATTATAGAGCACATATTTATTCCATTAATTGCACAATCAATTCAATCATATATTTATTCCACTAATTATGTAGCGTCCTTTTTTGCTCATCGATTAATTTTGACCAATTCAAGATTAGATTCACATATGACCGATCGATCTCGTCACTGCATAGCTAGCGGAGATCTCGTCAACCTTGCCTTCCCACAGTTTTTCCACAATTAACTTTATAAACGGCAATTTCGAAAGTGTTTCATCACTAACGTGACGATTTTTGGGTAAAATCTCAGAAGAGTCCCAAGGGAGGGATCGATGCAGTTGACCAGGGATTTAGCTTTAGGGAAGGGCAGGAGAGTAGGGCAGCAAAATAGTCATGTGCTATTTTATTTGATGAAACTTTTAAAAACTGCCACTAAAATAGGCACTGCGAAAATCTTTTTTGAGTTTTTTATAGTGTTCTTGTATCAATCTTGCTTCTTCATATTGTATTGAAAACTCCTAGGTTATTGATAACTTTTGTGTCATTGGCCTCTAACAATCTTTTGGTGGATTTTGTTCAAAAAAATTGTATTTTTTTTAGCTATATTCCATACTTATAAAAGGAACATTATAGGATCTTCATGATTACACGCATGTGGATACTTCACTGCATCATAATTTTGCTTTTGAGGATGGGCAAGTGCTTCTACATTGCTAAACCCACCTACGTATGAACTTTAGCACTTTTTAAGGGTCCGTTTGGGGGGGCAATGTGAAGCCGCACTTTAGTTATTTATGTTTGGATATTTTGTCTACATTCTCAAAAAGCTACAGCTGAAAGCTGTATTTTCCCACAAGATTTGGTTACTTGTGATAGTTGTTAGAAAGCCGAGGTCTGGTTTTTACAAAAAAAATAACTTTTTCTTTTTGTAATAGCTGCTGAAACTTTTTGAACAACAGTTTCTTACTCACCATCTTTTCAGACTTTTCTTCAAAGAGTTGCAGCTGCTCCAAACTGAGCTTAAGTTTCTTTTTGTAAGACTCAAGTTATCTTTTCCCTGTTTTGTAAAGCAAGCTTTACAAGTAGAATTGAGATGGATCAAGTTAAGAGGAGAAGAGGGAGAGAACGAGAAAGAGAAATCATAGGCGATATGATTTATTGAGCTCAAGCGAAGTTGAGTAGCATAAGTTCGATGACGTGTAATCTTTGGGTAAGCCACATCGTTATCCCAGTGGAGCTCAATTCCTCTGTGCGGACAGGGGATGAAGACGACATCGTGAATGCCTCAACAGATGAACACATATCATAGTCATACAAGTTTGGCCGCCAAAATAATGTGAAGAGGGGTGTCACAAAGACAATGCAGTGACAAAGCTGAACAGTACAGGGTGGAATAGAGAGAGAGAGAGAGAGAGAGAGAGAGAGAGAGAGAGAGAGAGAGAGAGAGAGAGCAAGCTAACAAGGGTTGTAGTCCTGGGCTAAACTGAACATTTTTTAGTGGAGAGGGTTTCATGTCGTTCATTTGGGTATACTGAGAGCCTTGATTAATAAACGATCCTATGAATATAAAGAAATGAATAATTGAATAGATTACAAATTAGTATCTAACTAATTAATACCAAAATAATAAAATAATATGTAAAATATAAGTTTTTTTGAAATTAAATAACTTAAATAAGTACTAGCAAATTATTAAATTTAAAAAGAATAATATTGCATCAATTTTATGTGTTATTAATATTAAATTATAATATATTACTATTAAATATATTGTTAAATAATATTCATCAACTTGTACTCACATAATATCTCATATAAGTATAAAACATTTAAAGCATTACTTGTTGAACAACAAACGAGTTTATTTATGAATATTAACAAGCGAGTTTGATTATGTTCAAATTTATTTTACTTAAACCCCAAGTTTTTTAAAAATATTCAAACATGTTTATTTACTAATTTCAAAAAACATTATCGAGTATTAATCAAGCCAAGTTCAGGTTGTTCAACAAGTGCATTGGTTCATTTACAACCATAATGTGGCAATCAAATTAACCATCAACTTCATAATAAGATTCTTGAATCAAATATCATGCTAAACACTAGCACTAAGTAGCGAAAAATATAAAATAAAAAATAAGAAGTGATTTTCTTTTTTATGTGCATTGACAAAGGTTAACTCGTCTTCTTCTCCCAACATTGTATATTCAAGTAAGAAGTGATCACCTCTTTTTTCTCTTAAATTTCTATCAAAAGTATTTGATAGTAATATCTATGTGAAAGATTAAAGAAGATATAATTAAGTGAAATGAAAGGCACAACATAGAGGACAAGTATTCAAAGGACTGAAAACTTGATTGAAGAAGCATTTCCCATACTGTTCAAGGCACTGTTTGAGCATGTGATTTTTAGTTGAATAAATTTCCTTCCTCCATCTTGCTTATTTGAGAAGGCACTTCAAGGATGAATGACTCTGCACCATTTCAAAGTACACCTCAGTTCAATGTTGACATAATGGGAAAATTCAAGCTAAAAACTATGTTGGTAAAATTGAGAAGCAAAATATGAATACTGAGAAAATAACTATTCATATTCTTAAAAAAAAACATAATTGGTCTTCATCATTACATTTGATTCTGAAAAAATATAATACTTCATGATAGATAACAGGCTGGTGTCAGAAGAGAAAACAAGCTGCTCATTGCTAGAAAGGAACTAATACAAAAAAATCTAAAAGATTAATGGGATCTTTTCATCATCAGCAAACTTGTGGTCATCATTTACTCAAAGGAAGAAATGGAGAAATGAGTAAGATGGTAAACTGAGGGATAACCACTGTACTCTAATCACCACTAGCAAGTCTCTATTACCAAATAAAAAATATACATTCCATGGAGAAGTAAGAGATGTGCAACTTGATAAGAAAGATATTGAGATGTGGGGATAATTTTCTCCACAACTTTAATTATCAAGTCACAACCTACTATGTTGTTTAATCTGAGTAATGAAGTGATTGAAAGTTCGTAGTGATTTCATGCTTTCCTAGAAGCTCTACCTTACTTATAACCCACCTAATGCCATATGTATGTGCAAAATTTGTTTACTTAACACCATTGAACATTACATAAGGGAATGGTTAAGTGGTGTTGAAGAGTGTCATTCACTCTTCTTCATTCAACCAACTATAGAGTGGAGGTTAGAAATTTGAGTAATGAAGTGATTAAAAGTTCATCATATGGAGGGATTTCTTTGTTAAGGAGCTTATAACAACTACTAAAACGTTGAAGGTGATAGATGGAAGTCCGAGGCTGCCTAAAAAAGAAATATGAAATTGTCATAGTAGTTGGTGACTGTTGAGATGGTATGACTTGACAGACAATTTTGTTCTCCACCATCTCCAATGAGCACACTAGTGAAAGAAATGTGTTTATTTATGGAGAGAGAATAAGTGAGAAAAAAAGAGGAGAGTAATAGTAAAATAAGCGAGAAAAAATCCTAGAGGGTAACTAAATGTATCAACTTTTTTTACCTCAACAAACTGAAGATTTATTATTATATACAGTTGTGCATGTAGATGGATCTCACCAAACCACATAAATTCTCATGTTCTCTAAATATTTTCAAAGCAGATTTTTTTCCCGTTCTAATGATCATCATCAAGCATGCACCTTTTCCTAACAAGGGAGTTAGGAAATGAAGCAATGCATGACAAGCTGGCCAAATAATAGATTACCATCCCCAACATATCATTTTACATACTTTTCTAAGTTTGCTTAAACAAGTAATATATTGGTTGGAAATAAAATGAAGAATCTCAAGGGCATGATTGGAGCGCTCATTCGACTTGAAAAAAAAAAGGACATAGTTTTCTAAGGTCGAGAAAAGAAAGATTAATAAATCATAGATATTTTAAATCCTGAGAAACAGTTGACTAAATTATGTATGGTTTTAAAATTTTATTATGTTTGTTATAACAAAAAAAAAACATAATTAAAATTTGATTATTTTATTATTGATAAAACTTAGTAATTTAATTTAATATAATTTAAATTTTATTTCTAATTTTACTAATTGATATTTTTTTTGAATCAATTATTTATTAAGTAATTATTTAAGATTAATAAAACATTAATTTATTAATTATTAATTATCTGAAATAAGAATAAAATTTAAATTGATTAACTATCAAATAATTTAAAAATTAAAAGCTATTTTTATTAAATATCATTTAATAATTATGTAAAAATTTATTTAATCATAATTAATTTGATATATAAATTAAAATTAAATTATTAATCAATTAAGTTAATATTATTAACTTAAATAAAACTCAATCTCATCTCCCCTTCCCCTTTCTACTATGAGAAAATATTACATCAGGATTCGTACATGGAGTTACGTGCGGAGTCCAATGAAATCAAGTCATATGGTGCGTGACAAAAAAAAATGCACGGTAACACATGGAATATTGCTCTCGTGTTATTCCGCGTTGTTCATGTGTTATTGTGTGATATTCATGTGTTATTGATGTGTTATTATAATATTAGAAATATTCTCAGAATAGAATAACATCTGAATAATACACAATAATACTTGAATAACACACAATAACACCTGCATAATGAAGACTAACACGGAAAGAATACTTCCTGCATTACAAGATAAATTTTTTCTTTTTACCACGCAACACATGACATGATTTAATTAAACTGTGCAACTAAGGGTCTGTTTGGGGCAGCTGCAGCTTATCCAGATAAGTTGCTGATCTGGATAAGCTGCTGATAAGCAGCTGATCCGGATAAGTTGTCAGTCTGTTTGGTTTGCGCTTATGAAAAACAACTGATTCTGGAAAATTGACCATTCTGCCCCTGTTCTGAATAAGCTGTTTAGTTGTTTGGTTAGTGCGTTTTGTAAACAGCTTATTTGTAAATTTTCTAATGAATTAATAAACATTCTAATGAATTAACATATGCGACACCTAAATCATTTATATTTTTCCACATAACACTCAACTCTTTAATATCACTTTTATTTTTATATTTTTGCCAATAACATTGAAAAATAGGTGGACCAAATCAACTATAAAATTTACAGGATTTTATAACAAAATGATATAAGCTCGAAATGTAACACTTAAATTTCACAAAAAAGAAAGAAGAGTCTGCATTGCTTAGACAAAACAACACCAAAAACATAGAGACCTCACCTAGTTGTGAGTATCTCGAAACTTAACTAAAAATAAGAAATAAAATATTAAAATTACAAGGAAAAAAATGACAATATTCATTTTATAATTGACGACCGTGCGAAAATATAAGAATTCAGCCTCGGGGGAGAGTAGGGTAATAATTAGAAGGATTTATATAATTGTTAAGCTTAATAAGTTGTAAATGTTTTTCAAAGTAAAATAGCAATTGTACTCCCTCCCTTTTAATCAACGCAAGTATACGTATCGGTCAAGTAATAAAGGGCTCTATTGGAGTCCTAGATATCGATCCCACAGGGAAGTTAGAGATTTAAAGACTAATTTTTAGTAACATCAGATTACTAATCTATTTTAGTATAATATACGAAAATTGAAGAACGCTTACACTTAAAACTAATACTTAAAAGACAGATTATATAAGTCAATTTAGAAAAGTATCTTTCTCCTTGTTAAGAGGATTAGGTGAATAAATAATTAAATGAGTTTAGAATTATATTGTGCCAAATAGGAGCATTCCTATTCTTTACTCTTTGATCCAGGTGCAAAGAACATTGACTAATCCTATGTTTGGTTACCGAATCCGTGGCTAAGTTTGGGAGGATACTAGTCGCCACTGCGAACTCTCACGTTCCCCTTGCTGCAAGTGCTAACATCTACACTTCAGCTCCCAAATAATAGGACCGAATTGAAGATTTTAGTCTGTCACACTAAAATATTTAATTCTTCGCCCAATAATTAATATTTCCCTATTTATTTGCACCCTCCTTCCAAGACTTTTGAATTCTCTGAATCTTGGATGTAATCTTTACTATAGTTGATAATTCAACATATGTTAACAATTCAATTGGCCAAATTGAAAGTAAATTATGATTTAAGTAAAAGATTATCACAATCTCTATTTAATATTATTAGGCACAACTCATTTTAATTCTTCATTTCACAAAATCTTAACAACAAGGAGAAAGACAAAGAAAACTACTCAAAACGCATGGGAATAATAACACAGATTTTGGATTTCATTTAAAGTTATAAAATAATAAACAAATATACTTATCTCAATTCATCTTCCCAAACAGATTTCTCAAGTTCCTTTGATTCTTCCTTCTTGTACAACACACTTAGAACTCACAAAGACACTAAACACTAACTCTTACTGCAAAAGGAAACACTAATTTGACACTGACACACCCTAGTACATAAAATCGTCTATATTTATAGAAGAAGTCAAATTTCCAAAGGTTGCTTAAGCACCTCTTCAAAACGCGTTCAGATTCATCGTATTTGGCTTGAATCAACTGTCTCGCCGTCGGCGGGCTTGATCTCGCCTTCGGCGGGCTTCTAGAAGCAAGACAAACCATTTAGGCTCGCTGTCGGCGGGCTAGATCTAGCTGTCGGCGGGCTTTATTATAATATATTAAAAACTTTCGGGAAAATCTTGTCGTCGGCGGTTTAAATCTAGCCGTCGGCGGGACAGTTCAATTTTCATCATTTTTAGTCCTTTTTGCTCCAGATTCACGCCTTTTTGCTCTTTTTGCTTTCAAAGACCTATAAATCTTCATTCCTGCAATAAAACACAGAAAATACATTTCTTTAAAGTGTAATTTCATATGAAATTGGTATAAAATTCGCAATATATTCTCTTGTGGTCAATAATGCAAGAGCATGTCACGCTGATTGTTGCCCGGTTCTGACACTCTAGAACCCTGTGTGAAGTTGTCCTGTTGGGAAGCTCTCAAACTACAAAATAATGTGGGACCACGTGCAATGTTTTCAGATCGGGATAAAGGAGAATCTGTAGGATTATCTGCCCACCTGAAAAACTTACAGTTCTCTATTCCGTGTTTCCACCTCGGGCAACCAAAGAACTGTCGTCCGTAGCTACGATGTTGGCGTGACGTAAGTAGTAAGACAGACAATCCACAGCAGCAGAACACTTGCCCGGACTTCCCTGAATGCCTGGAAGTCATCGCCCTACAATTATGCAACACCAAAATATCAAGGCACAAAACTAACAATATATGCCAAAACCATGTTAAAAATATATCGTTAGATGACAATATGAATCCCAAGATCTCGGACTTCAGCCTCACAATTCTTATGTATTTACATGTCTCACACCTAAACTTTAATATCAGAAAACAATAACACTCAAATATTTAATATCACATAAAAGATAGCACTATTACCACTTTTCAAAAGTAAAATACACATCTTCATGAATAGGTTTAAAGAACTAAAGCGCTAAAGACATTAGTATTAAGAGAAGGTCTATTTATAAAAAAAATGCAAAAGAAAGAATTTGAAAAACACCGAAAATTTCCTTCGCTTCAACACCTGTAAGAGAAATTTTTGATCTGCTGTGCAAAGCCAATCCATGAAATCTAATACAGAAAATGAAGAAAAAATACGAAACCAACTATAGAAGAGAGGATAAGCATTATACTGCCATGAATTCTACTATAGAGCATGAACAAGAAACTAACAATATATTTACAATTCTCAATATAAATTTTGCCCACTTTAAGGATCCATCCACTATAAGGAAAAGAGTTTACATGCATACCACCCAATTCCTATACATTTACATATTTTATTACTCTTTAACAGACGAAAAAAAAAGTAATTTGATCCTTCCACTCCATGAATTAGCCCTTTGCAGGGTTCCAAATCATTCAAATATTTATTATAAAAGAGCATATAAATGTTTATACAAATTATGTTAGCAAAACTAGTTGTGTAGATACCATCGAGAGAAAAACAATAATTCCCAACATATGCATGCTAAAGCATCACTCGAGTTAAGTACATCCATTACATGGCCATTTTCACCATAAGTACAAACAAGATATTTTAATAATGACAATAAAATGAAAAATCAAGTAGATAAATTATGTTTAAGAAAAATCATTCAAAAGATAATTGAGACTACTAATATTTTAAAGAAGGCTGCAATTTCACATCGCACCACAAGAAGTGCCACCTTCATTTCTCACAATCTCACTCAAATATCAAATTACACGATAAAACCCATATTTTTCAATTTACATATATAACACTAAAACTATCCAATGTCCATTTCTTACTCAAACAGTACGTCATATCTTTTTTTCTGATAACCTGAAATCACAACCATAACACATCTATGGTATGGTGCAGCTTATGACTCCTCAACCCACCCAGTAGATAGCAGCCCTAAAGAACATCAAAAAGGTAGAAAACAAACGACATTCGATTTTGTTTCATCATGGACCTATCTTTTTATGCATGACATCGACAAAGACAGCAGTTGCACGCATGATGCACCCACCTTCCAAGCTGCTTAGGGACAATGCAATAGAATATCAAAGAAGCATTGTAATCTGAAAAACTGCCAGCAAAGGCAAAATCCCACGCTCTAATAGTGTTGGGGAAGATTCTCTTTCATGATGAATTGCTATTGCACAAGTAAACTCACCTCTAAACAAAATGTGGAGCAGCGGTTGCCCTAAAAGACATGGGCCATCCAAGCAACTCTACATGTTTTTGGATCAATTTAATTTTCATGTAAACAACTCTATTGAAGGAGTGGAGGTATATAATCTGCATTCATCCACCATAACTTTCCGGCTTGAATTAAAACTTCTGATTATTTACAGTTTAAAAGCAATATAAAAGTATATTCATATATTTTTATAAGCATTAAAATACCTTGCTCTGCATAAGCAACAAATCTTTAAACGGGCTAACATTGCCCTCACCAATGGTTTCTTTGCACCAAGCTTACTGTTCTACCAAGAACCATCAGATTGCATGGGGGTTCCAACAACAACAATTTCAAAACCAAAACTGAATTAGAGTAGGTGATAATATAGCAGCAGCTCTAGAAGATTCCACATGACCTATATATATATATATTCCTTGAACTATGAAAACGATAGATAAAAATGAATGAAATGTTACTTTTCCCTTCAGTTTTCATCCATGTCAAAGAAACTTCTTCCTTTTCTTTAATCCTTTGCAAGGCAACTCCTAAATCATCCTTTTCTTGGAAACACACATACCACTCAATTCTTATGTATGTACATATCTAATACATAAACTTCATTTTTACATGTAAATACATATATGTAAAAAGTTAAGGTTTAGGTGATAGCTATGTAAATACATAGGAATTCAATGGTATGTATGTAAATCTTCCAATATAATTTATAAAATAAATAAAAGCATGTAGGTTGTCAAGCTTCCCCCAACTCTTGTAAAAAATTCAAGTTTTGCTTTCAGCTAAGGTGCTCAGAATCCTGAAGGAACCGAGAACCCCATATTCAGTGGTATGTTACAACATATTTCAATGAAACAATAAATGGCACTGATATGTAATCCTTGTAAACAATACAAAATGCACCCTAAATGTTGTAGAAATAATGCTAATGACAAATGTTTGGGTGATACATTTGGAAATACATAATAGTTTAGTGTCATGCAAACGTCAGAACTTTGCAAAATACATAAAACTTTATAAATGGATTCAGATAAGTTAAGACAGACATATACAGTCATGATTGCTCTATCGCATTCGCTATTTGCTCTCGCAACTCAGCCATCTCTGATGCACCTTCACCTTCTCGAGTGTGTGCATCCTGTGAGTCAATTTCTTCTATAGTCATCATAGGCTCGATATCCTCCTCAAAAGCTTCATGTGGGATATCAACTGATTCATTTTCTAAGACATCAAATTTTGCATCTGAGCCGGAGGTGTGACGACGAATGTAATTGTGCATTGCCATAGTTGCCACAACTATATGCACCTGCTTCTCAAATGGGTAGGTCAGCATGTCACGTAAAATAACTCATTTCTTCTTCCATACTCCGAAAGTTCTCTCGATCACGCCCCGCAAAGACGAATGTCTTTTGTTAAACAATTCTTTCTTGCCCCGTGCCACACCACTTGCTCGTTCAAAATCGGGGATGTGATATTTCATTTCTGGATATGGTTTCAGATACCCTCTTTATAAAGGATATCCAGTACCGACTAAATAGTACTTAGTTGTACCATCATTGTACTTAGAGATTGACGAAAATATGAAAAATTAATAAATATATTTACCTGAAGGTGGATATGGGAAGCCATGGCTAAGGTTTCGAGTTGCAAACTTGAAAACACGGCTGTCGTGTGCGCTCCCTTCCCAGTCAGCCATGACAAAGGTAAAGCACATGTTAAAATCAAAAACAGCCATAACATTTTGCGTTGGAGAGCCACTACGTCCAATATATTCCATCTTGTCTGAACTGGAAACACGTGCATTGACATGTGTTCCGTCAATTGCACCGACACAGTCCTTGAAGGACGACATGTATCGAGGGTCATTGGCAATTTGTGGTGGGACAGACTCGAATGTTGGATCCTCAGGCTTAACTAACTTACTAGCCAAACTCACTAGAGCATTCAAACCGACAAAGAAATATCTGTTGATGGTTTCTGATGAATGTTGAAATCGCTCCATTGCTCCTCTAATAGATCGATTCTGAGATAATATGTATATGGTTATTGCAAGAACTTCTCTTGTTGTCGTTCTTCTAGAGCCATGCAACCCATGATTGTTTCGTAGTTCATTGAGCAGGTCATTGAAAGTCTTCTGCGACATGCGGAACATGTTGAAGAACTGGGTCGGGTGGCCCCGTAATAACTCACCAACCCATTTATCCCTGATTTGATTTAATGTCATGCACGGAGTTCAGTCAACATACATAATGTAGTAATATTACAATAATATTAAGGTTGCTGCGACTTTGCGATTATGGTGAAGTTGTTCCTCATCATCGTTAAACTGATCATCATCAATTCTACACAATAAAGGGCATAATAATTTGTAAACTTGTTTGATATAAAGTTAGAACAACCAATGCATTAATGAAAATAGTAAGTGCACTAATGAAAATACATAACAATTGAAACAGACAATCATATGGTGTGCAACAGATATGTGAAAACTATGCTGTCCAGCAACATGAAGATTATAAATGACACTTCAGGTGAGACACTCAATCATTCAAGCAAACAAGCAAAAATTCAAGCCGGTATTTCGGGTCCATCTTTACGAACATCTGTCGTGTGATTAGATCTCGTAGCAACTTCATATACTTTGCATAGAGAGTTGCATCTGCTGAAATTTCAGGATATGAACGTAGGAGATCCATACAATCATCAATTGTGTTATCAGTTGATGCTGCGGTCCTAGCTTTACAGCTTTCTATGAGTGTATCAATGGAGCTTTTGATGTATGCTACTCTTTTTTTCTTTTTCTCTACTCTTGGGTGCTTAGGAACGCTTGTGGATTGCAAATCAGTGTGAGCTTCGTTAAGACCTCTCTCTGAGTTACCTAAGTGCACGGAAGGTATTGTATCTACTTCCTCTGGGAAGCCCTCAAACCAATGCTGATTTGGGGTGAATGCATAAGTCCCTGTAGCGACAACCCCTTTGAACATTCCATCTATCTTCTCTTCCAAAATTGGATCAATACCACATGATTTAAATTTTTTTGCTGAAGGAACTACCTGCAGTATTATGAAATTTTTATTAGTGAGAACAGGTCGATGTAAAAATTTATATAAGCAATGATAGACATTGACTAACCACTAGTTTCTCAGCCCACCACTTCTCTGATGCATCGATAGTTCGCTTGTTTGGGTCCCAACCCAATCATGTTGATCCCCTCTTTAGTTCCTTCCATACTTTCCAATCTTTCTTGAGTTGATCCCATTTATTTTTTAGTTTCTTCGTAATCCCTGTCAGTCAATTCTTTGAATTTCATCACTACATTTTGCTAGCCTTCTTTACTAAAGAAGGTGGTGGGCATATTTCCCAATTTAATCTCCTGCAAATAGAGATCACAAAATATAATTGTGACCTGTCTATCCCACATGGCTGATGTTCCCGCCTCTTTGACTTTGCTCATTTGAAACTGTAGGTTAGACTTATTAGCACAAAATATCCCTTGTCATAACAGTACATAAATAAGACATTTGTATAAACAATCGCAATATTAGTTTTCGCATGCAGTACAACATAAACATAAATTTCCCAAAAACTAATAATTTTGACATTGTTCATAGGGTCATGTTGCAGAACTTTGAAAACACAAGCAGGAACATAGCCAATCCATACAACATAAATTTCTAGATAAGTTCCAAAACTAATCCCTACACAATAAAATTAGCCGACTGTTTAAGAACAGCCAGTTTGATTGGTAGAAGGAAAACAAAATGATAAAATTAAGAAAAAAAAGAACGAGGATTAATATAAATAGTAAAGTATAATATTTAGACAACATGAAAGAACCATAACATAAGAAATTAAAGCATAAAGAAGAACCAAATAAACAAACAACTGGACATCTTTACACTAATAAAATATAGGATATATATGTCCCTCAATATTGAAATAATAACCACTTCAACTAATGAAACATGATTTGCTTGTGCTCATAAAACTCTGTCATTGACACAAGAGAAAGAAGGTATAGCTCAAACTTTATTCCCTTAGCTTCCTTAAACTCAGTTCGAGAGGATGAGACAAAAACAGGTGTTAACAACTATACCATTTTCCATGGACAGGATCACCTGAAGGTCTTTCTTTTTGAAACTTGTATTGTATATCCTATTAGACATTAACAAGTATATATTACTTGATTATGTCACAAGTATGTATTACTTGTTTATGTGTAAATATAGAACAATAGAATTGGATGGTATGTATTATATGCATGACGAGACAAGTTGTAACAATAACGTGATGGCTGGAATGTATCCCGTGATGTCAAATGACTCCGCGGGCAGAGGAAGCTCGAGATGCCGCACAGAGGAGGCGAGCACTAGGTTCGAATGAGTCACGGGGTCACGAGAAGTGGCAAAAGGTGGAATACGCCGAAGGAAAACGCGGACCGCGGGGGTCATCCTGCGGTCCGCGTGCAATGGAAAATAAAATACCGATTTTCAAATAATCTGTTAATAAGTGCAAAACAAACGTTATGACGATATTTTTCAAAAACGCTCCTGTCGAAATAAGCTTTCCCATAGGGGTCCTAATTACATTAGAAACAATCCACCTCCATCACTCCAGGATTCGCCCAAACACTCTTCCCCTCTCCTCCCCGAAACCCTTGCCTACGTTTCTACCCCCTCTCCCCGTTTCCCTTCGTGACCGAACCCTCCCGATACAGTCGCAAACCGAAGCTCAATTCGCTGTTTAATACTTCCTCGAGCTTCGATTTCGGCATCAGAAATGGCCGATCAGAGTGGTGACGTCTGCAGTTTCTTTAAGAAGCCTTCACGGAACAAGAACATTCGGAAGAGAACTTCCACTGAATCCCCCGAAGATGATGACAACGGCGACCAAAGTCCCCAAACCTCCTTCCCCTCTCAAAGACCTAAGAAAACACTAGCTTCCGACAAGGGACTTAACTTCTCTACCGCAGCATCTTCCTCAAAGTCATCCGGTAACGATGATGGCGAAACAGAGCCCAGGAGCGAGGCCGAAATCTTCCACTACGAGTCGTCCAAGCTGATCCAGGTTCAGAATGACAGCGGCGCTACTGCTTCTCTACAAACCGAGACAGAATTCGATCGTGACGCGCGTGCGATCCGCGAACGAGTTCTCAAACGGGCGGAGGAGTCTCTTAAGGGGAAATCCAGGGCGGAGGCTAGCGACGCGAAGGTCTATCGTGGCATTCACGGTTACACAGACTACAAGGCTGGATTCCGCCGCGAACAGACAGTTGCTGGCGAGAAGGCCGGCGGTGCGCACGGTCCGCTGCGCGCGTCAGCGCATATCCGGGTCTCGGCAAGATTCGACTACCAGCCGGACATCTGTAAGGATTATAAGGAGACTGGCTACTGTGGTTTTGGGGATGCGTGTAAGTTTATGCACGATAGAGGCGATTACAAGTCTGGGTGGCAGTTGGAGAGGGATTGGGATGAAAGAGAGAAGGTAAGGAAGAGGGCTTTGGCCATGGGTGGCGGCGGGGAGGATGCGGGTAGTGGGAACGATGAAGATGATGATGACAACCATGAGTTGCCGTTTGCTTGCTCTATATGTAGGAGACCTTTCGAGGATGCAGTGGTGACCAAGTGCAAGCATTACTTCTGTGAACATTGTGCTCTGAAGGTATGCAGGTTCTTTTGGATTCTCAAATGTTTTTTATTTTAATTAATTAATTATTTATTATTATTATTATTATTATTATTTTCCTGTTGTGCTTTAATAATTATTGTTAATATCATTAATAATAATAATAAAACATTTTATTTTTACCACCGCACTAGTAAAAAAGAAGTTGAGTGAAAAATCAGTTGGACCTGATGATATCACAATTGAAGTGTATAAATATTGAGGAAAGTTGGTAGTTTCTTGACTTACTAAAGTCTTTAATATTATTTTAAAAATTAAAAAAATGCACGAGGTGGGGAAGAAAAGTATTTTGGTCTGGATATTTAAGAATAAAAGGGATGCACAAGAGTGTGAAAATTATAATAGAATTAAGTTGATGTGTCATACTTTAAAATTATGGGTGAGGGTAATTGAACATAGTTAAGACATGATACAAAAATCTATCATATTCAGTTTGGATTTTTGTCAGGCAAGTCTACTATGAAAATTATAAATTTTGTAAGAGGTTTGATGGAGAGCTGCAAAGAGAATAAGAAAGATCTACATATGATTTTTATTGATTTTGAAAAATCTTACGATAAAGTTCCAAGAGAAATCCTTCGGAGAGTTCTAGAGATGAAAGGTGTTGTTATGACTTATATTGAGGTCATTAAAGATATGTATATTAAAGATGTTACTTGTGTTTGAACAGAAGGAGGATTGATCAAGTATTTCCCTATTTTAGTTTGATTATATCAGAGATCGAATTTAAGCCCATATCTTTTTGCGTTAGTTATGGATGCTCTTACTAGACATTTATAGGAGGATGCATCTTGGTGTATTCTTTTCGTTGATGATATCCTTCTTGTGGATAAGACTAGAGAAATAGTTATGGAAAAATTTAAATTATGGATGTGCACACTGGATTCTAAAAACCTTCGTTGAGTAGAACTGAAACTTAGTGTATGGAATGTAATTGTAGTATTAGTAGCTCTAGTGGCTGAGTTGTAACTATGGGCGATCAAATAGTTAAAAAGTGTGAATGTTTTAGATATCTCGGGTCTATTGTTTAGAGTAATGGTGATATAGATGGGGATGTTATTACTAGAATTCAAGTTGGTTGGTTGAAGTGGAGGAATGCTTCGGGCCTATTGTGTGATAGAAAAGTACCGCTTAAACTGAAAGGAAAATTTTATAAGACGGTGGTGCGATCTGCAATGCTCTATGGTGCAAAATGTTGGCCTTTAAAAGATAAGCATAAAATAAAGTTAAGTGTTGCTGAGATGCGAATTTTTAGATGGATGAGTGGCTTGACATTTATAGACAAAATGCGAAATGAATAAATCCGTGATAGGGTTGGTGTAGCTGCAGTGGCAGACAAAATTAGAGAGAGTCGTCTTAGATAGTTTGTTCACATTAAATGTTGATCATCTGATGATCCAGTTAGGAGAGTAGATGCTTTAGCTTTGACGGATGTTAAGAAAGACAGAGGTAGACCTAAAAAGACTTGGCCATATTGTATAAAAAAATAGTCTTAATCTATTTGAATTAAATGAAAATATGACACTCAATAGGTTGCAATGGAGAAAAAGGGCTCATGTAACAGACCCCGCATAGTGGGATAAAGGCTTGTTGTTGTTGCTGTTGCATTAATCACTATTATGCATTATTTATAAGGTGGTGAGGTAAGGTACGGCAGAAAACAGAAAGTTTAATGACTGTCACCAGAAAGGGTCTTTCGATGGGCATTTGGGTTTAATTGCTTTAGGCTGCCTCACTTGGTAATGATTTTCATCGGCTTTGCTTTTTTTTTTTTTTTTAATTTGACATTTCACAATCTTATAAGCTAAAAATGTGTGACAAAAACCACTATTCACTATGCTATCTGGGCAACTTCTCCATAGTTTTACCAAAATATTCTGCTCTTTTTTGAGAGAGTAGCAATGAATTTATGTCATAGAAAAACAAAACCAATACAGTATTATTAAGGTTTTATGCATATTCCGAGTTGCATGATTACTTTTTTATCATTAGTTTGTTTTACTTTACCCTTCAAAGAAAGTTTGGAAATACTAAGTTTTAATGGGATAGAGTATTGTATCTCCCACACGCATTTTATTTTTTAGTATCATTTTATTTATTGTAGGTGGTAGGTATCTTAATTTTTATATAAATAAACGTATATAATTATGCAATGTATAGGATGCTTGTTTGCAGTAATGTTAGAATGTCATTTCAGGGTTTTTGTTTCAGTATTTGCATCAGCATTTGGAGGACCTTAATATCATGATACACTTTCAAGGATAAATTATCTTCAGTGATCAACAATTAGGTATTGTTATGTTAAAAGGTGATTCTTATCATTTAGAGGATGAAAAAGGTCTTGGGACCATAACTTTTCAAGTAGGAGAAAGAGAATGTTATCCTTTATTATATGTTTGTTAAACAATGGTCACTCAGACCCATTGCTTGTTTAGTAGAATCCAATATTGCTAAACAAATGAAAAGTATTCATTGGCTTGTTTTTCGATGTCTATGGACCCCAGCATTGGTGATCTATTGATAATGAAGATGAAGCTTGAGTGCAATTTGGGTGATGCCCAAATTGCTTGATATTGAAGAATCTGCCAAGGAGTTATGATTAAAGATGAAAATGCCACTTGCTAGAAGTTGGTAGTTATCCTTGAAATATGCGTTGTTTTGTTCATTCACATCTTTGCATTATCCTTTGTTTTTGAAAATATGATGTTTTGAATGACTAACATCATAATATCATAACAATTTAAGTATTAGCTTTGCTCTGATTGGGTGCTATCGAAATGTCGGTGGAGCCTAAGAAGAAAAGAGAAAAATAGTTCTTAAATAAGAGCCAAATGAATTGAAAATTCATGTTTTGTTTGGGAAAAGATGATAGTTAAAATAACTAATTTTTTCTAAATGATATATTATATAATTGAAAACATGATTGAGTTCCATTTAAAATTTAGAATTAAGTGGATGGGCCATTGAATATTCTGGAAGAGCATGGGCTCAATTAGGCAAAGTGATATTCATTAAGATTTTACAACACACTAGAATATCCTTGTTGGTGATCAATCGCTCCGATGACATGGTTCGTCAAATAGTGTAGTATTACTCATTTGGTTAAATTTTAATCCTTTCTTTTCGTATACTACAGAAATGTTATTGTAAATTATCCAAATACTATTTATATAAGTAGTGATTTAAACCCATAGGTTTGTTGTACTCTAGCAACTTTATAAATGGTTGGAGTTTGAGTTTTTTATGTTTATAGATTAGTCATTAGTTCTAGTCATGTTTTCTCAGTGTGATTTTTTTGAATGAAGGTAGAATTACATTGGTCATTGAACCAATAATTTTTTGAAATTTTATTGGTGTATATGGAAAGAAATAAAACAAAATAATTGGTTGCTATTTTGGAATAAGAGGGACACATAAATATAGCTTTCTCATCAAGAAAAAAATGTTGAAATGAATAGAAAAGATGAAATTTTCTTTAATTGAAAGACTCAAGTTTTTGGTTCACAATCTAAAGTCACAACTCGTAGAGCCTTCCAAACAAGGGTGAATATTGGTTGATGAGATGTTTGAAAGATATGGACATTTGGATGTCAGCCATCTCAATTCCTAAAGTAGTCCAAGCCCTAGGCCCATTGTTTCCTTTGAGCAATGTTTAAAATTGTGTTATTGGCTAGTGAGGTGTTGTTTGTTTGTGAGGCGAGTTGTTAGCCTCAAGGCATTTTGAGGCATAAGCCTCAAATTTTAAAAAATCGCATAAATGAATAAATATTGTATGAACTATAAAGTATAAAGTAATAAATAATATATTAATATTTTATTTTATTAACACGTTTAAAAGTAATATAACAATATCTAATTACGTAAAAAGTAATCAATCGTAAATTAAGATCAACATATTAATATCTTAACATCAAATTTTAAAATGAGCTATACAAATAGTAAACTATCAAAGTAAACTAAGATATTAAAATAAAATACTAAAATTTCAAACATAATAATTAAATTAGTTCAATATTAACATTTTTCTCTCACTCATACTATCTCTCATGTAAACAAGCATCTAATAAGGTATCAACATTTGAATTTTTAATTTTAAAGTTCCTATCACTCTTGTCACTCAATTAATTTTCAGGATCATCGACATAATGAATTATTTATTTCGCATCTTATCCTTAATCGTATCTATGTCCTCACATTCGTTATTATCTTTAATTCCAATTATTATTTCTTTTTTAATGAATAATTATAGATAAAAATATCAATCAAGTATGTTGATAATTAGAAGATAATTAAAATTTCATAAATTTTTATGGTTACCTCTTCATTTTATTTCTTGTGTGAGGTGTGAATGTTAATAGATGGTGTATATTTAAGAATAACCTAAAAAAAATTAGATGTTTTTTTGAGCCAAGGCGTGCCTAGGTGTGATTATTTTTTTTATTTTTTTATGTCTCAACTTGGGATAATAGGGCGTAAGCCTCGTTGTGATTTTTTCTTTTTCCTTTTTTTTTTGTAAAAAACATTTAGTCGAGCCTTGTATTGCCCAATTTTGCACAAGGCCTTTGAGTATTATAAATGTCATTTTAACTTTTATGGTCTGTCATACCAGAACACTTGCAACTAGTAGATTGGGCTAACATCTAGCCAGCAGCTTATTGCTTGCTAGAAGTGTTATAGATGATATTCATAGGATGTCAACCATAGTGTTGTTTTTTGGTCTATCATACCAAATCACTTGCAATTAGTAGGTTGCATTAACATCTAGCTAACACCTTATTACCGGCTCGAGGTGTTGTAGAAGAGATTCATAAGATATCAACCATTGTGTTGTTCTTCACGCACACACACAATCAAAGATTTATGCTAGCTTCCCTTGATGGATGCTTTGAAAGAAAGTCACTCTAATTTTAAATTTAATAAGTAGATCTGAAGACTTAAGAAACATGTCAAAATGACTCAATCCCATAGCCCCAACCTTTTTTAGAAAATTGAAGGGCTTGAAATGTAATACCTAAAATATATAAAGTTGATGTTTTCCTTTTTTTATTTTTGATGCAAGAAGGTTGGCCAAATCGAGGTGGTAAGGCAAATCTTTGATTAATTGAGCTGATTCCATTCAATGCTAAGAATAGAAGCTGTGCTATGATATAGGAGTACCCGACTTGATTTAAAATTCGTTGAATAGTTTTATCAGGTTTTAAGAGGTTTTCCTGTAGATTGAGCTCAATGGTTGGCTCTAAAGTGGATGTAAATCTATTCATGAATTACTCTTTGAGGTGTAATGCTTTTTTGGTAAATTGCCAACTAGATGTGCCAAATAAATTTAAGGAATCATTTGCTGAACATGTTTGATGGATTTTCAAATTCTACAAAATAATCTTTCATGATCTCCATCCTATTTTACCATTCAATACATAGTAAGTCAAACAACAAGACAATTAATGTTTATCATAATAATTAAAGAGCTTGGAAGAAGCTTTCTAGAGGCTTTGCTTCATTTTTGAGGGTAAGTAACCTAACAATATTAAATGCTATTGCTCACATTAGAAGTAGGATACCGGATACAATATTTGTGAAGACATTCATCATATCCTAGCGCAACTATAAATAGTAGGCCATGCCATTAGGAGAAAGGCCATTATTACCTCTTGAGCTTTAAGAGGTGCTGTAAGGGTGAAAATTCTTTATTATGGGTGAAGAAAGAAGCCGGGATGTAAGGAGTGCGATGGAGGATATTAAGGCTAACTTAACAATCTCTTCCTTACTACTTTGAGGTGTAAATTCCTAACCTATTAGCGTAACACTTTATGCTGTATGAAAGTGGTTTCATAGTTTATTTTTTTATTTTTTTATTATTATTATTTTTTTCTTGATGTATCTATTCTATTTGCATATTAGATACATTGCTATGAACTTTGACATTAGTATGTGAATGAATGATGAGTAAAATAATGTGAATGACATGTAAAAATATGCTAAAAGTATGAACATATTATAAAATGGAACAATGGACATATGATGAATACAACTCTCATTAATGTAAGTTATTGACACTGCGAGGGTGAAAACTCTTTTTATAGGAGGATAAATATATCCTGGACCGTGGCTTCAAAGTATCAAATGCAAAGCATTATAAGGAAGCTAATATATGAACAGATGCATGCTATCTATGGCTTTAGCATAATTAATATCATTATGATTACGTATATATCTTTAACATTGTATTTATCTTGATCATACAAAGTTACATATTAAGCTATCTTATATAGTCTATTCTAATATGTTAAGAGTTTTCATTGAGTTTTATTTCACTATTATTGGTTTTCATAAGTTCCTTGTTGAATAAAATTTGATGGAGTTTTATGACGTTACAAGACTCAATAACGATAACTATTTAAAAAGTTTATTTATTATAGTTTCTTAACATGGGGGTGGGGTGGATGGGGCAAGCGTAGACCTAATTCTCTTAGCTAGGAAAAAAGATAGTTAATGACAAGCATCTCCTTTGAAAATTTGACAACATGATATAGGAGCTTTCTTTAAGTTTAATTTGCAAATATCTTAGTCTATATGTTACTAAGGATAATATAATTATAAGAAAATTAAGAGTTTGGGTTAATATACGACATATAATATTATGAGTTGATGTATTTTCCCAAATACATGGTCACCCAAACTTGACACCAAATCTCGTTGAAGTAAGGAAAAAAGATGTTTATGGATAAATTTTCCTTTGAAACTTTGACAACATGATATAGGAGCTTTATTTAGGATTAGTTTCCAAATGTCTTGGCCTATATGCTACTAAGGGGTTTTTTGGTAGTACGCTTTTCACAGGATATAACCTTGGATTTAACCTAAATCTAGCCAAACACACAAAAAAAAAAAGAGAAATCAAATTCCAACTCTGTTAAATCCTACGCTCTTCCGTTCCGCCTCTTTCTCCCAGTTTCCTCTCCTCCGCGCCTTAAATTCGAATTTATCAACTCTGTATGTGAGGTGGATTTACTCCGCAGTTGCTCGCGCCTCTATCTCCTCCGCGTTTGTGGCGAAATCCCCGGATTTGATAAATTATATTAATGTAAATCTTCTGTTGCAGCCAAACGCCGCTTAAGAATAATATAATTATAAGAAAATTAAGAGTTTGAGTTGTGATATGAGATATAATATTATGAGTTGATGAATTCACCCAAATATATGGTCACACAGACTTGACACCAATGTTCGTTGAAGTCAACTCCATCACTATTTTTTGCATAATAGTGTTTTGGCGTTTTGACCACTATGTTATTATTTTATATCAGTTTTTTAAGTATAAGCAGTCAATTTTTATCTGCTTAGTGAGATCTACAACTTCTTAGAAGAAAGTTTTACCATCTAGGTCTTCAAAATCCAAAACAAAACTTGACACATCACTCACTTTTTAATCTTTACCTCCCCTCTATGGATGTATCCTTCTTTTATGCATTAACTTAGCTCTTCTTTTTACCCCTTCTTAGAAACAATCTTTTTTCTGATGCAAACTCTCAAAGAATAATACACGTCTTTTCATATTCAATGCAAAACCTTTTTTCTAATTCCCCCCAAGTGTTTTGATTCATCATATGTGTGAGCATATATGTATATACACTCTTGTAATTGTTATTATGGAAGGATGAATAATTAAAATGTAATTTTAGGAATATACTTTATTAACTTTAGTGAGGAGGTAAGTGTTTAGAGATATAACTCACGACAATGAACTGCCCATGAAAAGGAGATTCAATTCTTCTAGCATATCCATGGTGCAAGATTTTTCATGTTTTTTTATGGTTCTATCTTATTTCGATAAGGTTAACCTAAATTATCAAGAATATAATCACAACAAAGGATTTTAAGTGAAGGCCATATACATGTCATTGTTCTTTTTCTCATTATGTTTTCTTTTTTAAATTAAAAAATTACTTTATTTCATTTTTTTTCTTGTATCATAATATTCGACCAATTGCAATGTGCCATAATATCTTCCATGATCAGCTTCCGAATTTGATATCATCAGCTCAGATTCAAGGTGCAAAATATGGTGAAGAAAATCTTTAGGGCATGATATTGCCATTATGAGTTTATTATTATGCTCTTTGGATTGCGGAGCGTGCCAATAACACTCATGGATTTAATAAATAAAATGTTCCAACCTTATCTTGATCGATTTGTGATAGTATCATAGATGATGTTTTAATTTACTCGCAAGACCAAACTGGCATGAGGTGCATTTACGAATTATAGTGCACATCTTACATGTTCAGAAGTGCTTTTTGACTTGTGAACATTTCTTTTTGAAGTACATTGTTAGTGTTTGGGTATCTTTGTAAACCTTCAAGAGATCGTCACCATAATAGATTTGGTGATTCCAACTTGTGTTTCAGAAGTTCGAAGCTATATTGAATTGTTTAGATATAGAAGATTCATTCATGCATTTTCTCAGAATATAACCCCACTGAACCAACTACTTTAGAAGGAAATGAAATTAGAGAGGATAAACATAGACAAGAAGATTTTTGGCAGTTGAAAATTTCTCGTTGCAACAAATATTTTTAGTTTGCAGAAGGGACTGAAGTGTTTCATATTTATTATGATGCACCCTTGTAGATACTCATATGATTGTTGTTGCAAAATGACTGAGTAAGCACTTCCACATCAAGATAGCTTAAACTGCACACTATTTGGAGTTAGTTTCATCCCTCAGGGTATAGAGGCCTTGTCTTTTTGGTGTCCCATTTGAGAAATTTACTCACCGCTAGAACTAGAAATACTAGTTTAACTTAAAACAGCTCAACTTATGAGAGACAATGGCTGGAATTATTAAATGACTATGCTTTTGAAAATTCATTATTATCTTTGGAAAGCCAGCATAGTAGTTGATGCTCTTTACTAATAATTCTGTTATAATACTATGATTTGTTTCCTGAATGATGTGGGTATTACTTCCCAAATATTAAAAACTAACCCAAGCTTAAGTGGAAGATTCACAGCGGGCTAAATTGAGATTTTGTGCTAGAGGATATGCAGAGAAGATTTTCACGATGACAAAGAAATTGTCAATTTTGAAGTATGACTCAGCGTGCTAATCCAGAAATGAGTGGTTAGAAATTATTTTATGAGAAGCACATGCCTCAAAATATATTATCCAACTTGGAGTCAATATGGATGTATCATTATTTGGAACAATATGACTGAATCTGTGATGGAACAATATGACTGAATCTGTGAGGAAATGCCATACTGCTAGGGTGTGAAGGCCGAGCACCAAAGACCAAATACAACTTTACAACTTTTGCAAGAGGATGACATGGCGATGGACTTTGTCATCAGAATGTCATGATTGTCATTAGGACATGACATTGTTTAGGTGACTGTAGACCATTTCACAAATAGTGCTCGCTTCTTGTAGTTTCGCGAAATACAAACAATAAGTAATGTTGCTTTAGTTAATGACTATAGGTCGACCATATGGTATGATACACCATTGTGTATGATTGAGACGATTGAATTATGTCCAATTTGTGGAAGTGTATCCAAAAAGGCGCTAAGAACTCTTCTGCAGATTGATGGGTATTTTGAGTCGGCAGTCGATATATTTGAAAATCTATTCAGCTTGTGTGTTATTGATTTTGGATAGCTAGGTCCAACATTGTTTTATTAATACAGTTTTCATACAACAAAAATCATTAAGCAAGCATTGGAATGGCTCCATATGGTCTTGTATGAGAGAAGATGCATATCATTGCTGTGTTGAATTGAACATGGATGGAGAGATTCACCTTTGGACTTTAGTTGGCTGCTGAGACGTCTGAGAAGACGAGGTATTCTGGAAAGATTATAGATGGTGTAAGATCAACAGAAGTGTTAGGTTCCAAAGTATAAAGAACTCCACTTTAATGCGGGTGATCAACTCTTCCTGAGGATTAGTCTATTGTCAAATGATCTGATTTGTAGGGAAAGCTCTATGATTTATTGGGCCTTTTAAGACTATTGTATGTGTTAGTTTAACCGCATATAGTCTGATATTATTGCAGGTAGAGTGCACGATTTCTTCTATATTTCTTCACTCAAGCTATCTTCTGGGCTCAATATTTGTCATTTTCTATGACTTATTAAAGAAAAAAATTCATCCTAATTTATGTTTTGAAGACCAACCAAAGCAGAACCTAGCTCAACAATGTCAATCATCGTGTACTAAGAAGATTCTGATGGTCAACAGTCTTTGAGATAATCAAACTGACTGTGAAGTAGATACTGAGATGGGATGCATGTCTTTACCTCTTCATGATTGCTTATATAAATTTCAAAGATGAAATTCTTTAATTGGGGCGGCGGGATTGTCATATCTAAAGTATTTAAACCTAGTGTTTTCATTGTTTTGACCAAAGATGGATGTCCAGATCAAGATGTAAGCCAGGCCCATGTTGGTTGATCAGATTGGATTGATGCCATGCCAATTCAATTATGAATTGCCAATTTAATGCTTGCAGAGTAGTTTTATTAGGTGTCAAAGATGATTTCTTCTAGATTAAGTGAAGGGGTTTATGGTTGAGTGGATGAAAATATATTTAGGAGTAACTTTATATGATCAAATGGATTATTGTAAATAGCCAATTTGAAGTGCCAAATAGATTTAAGAGGCTAATTTGTCTAACATTTCTGGTGGATATTTGTATTTTATGGAGAAGTTCTAGTGGTTCCCTCCTTATCCAGCCATTTAACTTGAACTAAATCATGCAATATGACTATTCGTGTGGAAGTAGTGGAATTAAACAACCCATATGAAGTTTCCGCTTGTCATGACTATTGAGATGCCTTGCCTAGTGGCTAAGAGTTGGTAACCTAATGATATGGAGGGTCATTGTCTGTGCCATAATTAGGAAATTAGAGATGCACTCGAGAAGGTCATCATAGATTATGAGAAATAGGAGATCAAGCTGTTATTATCACTTCTTGAGCCTTAAGAGGAAAAGTGAGGCTGTGAATTCTTTATTATGAGTGAAGAAAGTAGTTGTGAGAGCGTGGAGGGCTATGAGGGATACTGAGGTTGACCTCACAACTCTTTATGACTATGTTGGGATGGAAGTTCTTGAAACATTATTGCAGTTTCATTTTCTGCATTATGAAAGTAATTTCATGGTTTTTTCTCTTAAAGTGTCCATTGTATATGCATATTGGATACCTTATTATGAACGGTGACGGTAGCATATGACTGAATACTAAGTAAAGATTGAATGTCATGCAAGAAAGTGCTCAAAGGTACTAATATATCATAACTTGGGCTGAGAGGCTCAACTAAATGTAGCTCTAGAATATGGCAATTGATGACAATTGATTATGAGGATCTTAGGTTCTGGAGCATAGTTCTAAAGTGTTGAATGGAAAACACGTGAAGCAAGCCAAAATGGTGGGATATAATAATTATGTGTGATTTGAAGAAGATTATATAATTATTATGACAAGTGGCTGCATGAATTTTTAATATTATATAATTGTTATGCTTTTATTTATGTTTGAATTTTTAAGTGCTTTCGATGACTGTATTAAGCAATCTTATAGAACATGCATTCTATATAATGCATTAATCTTTTTCTTTGAGTTTTATTTCACTTGTTAGATTTTATCTGCCAAGTGAATTGTCAGTACAGGGCAGGGATGTGAATCAAGATGGTGAGCAGTAGGGATCCTGATCGGATGGATTCTGATGGGATCTAACATTCACCAAGCTTCTGAATAGTTTGGTTTGTGGTTTATTAATCAATTTCTAGTAAGAAATGTTAGATTGGACACTACAGCGCTTTAAGAGCGAATGGATAATCATAGCGTAGGGAATCTTGTATGAATTTGTTTGAAATTATGACACTTTTAATTTCCTTTCTCTTTTGAAATGTGAATTGTATATCAAAATACTTTAATTAAAGGTGCCTACAATCATCTAAATGTATTTGTGTCCGGCTAAACATGTTTTTGAACAATTAGATTCCCAAGTTGATTTAGTTGGATCAACTCTAATTCTATTCTCATCTTATTGGGTAGGGTCCTAATTTTTAAACTTAGGTTAATTGGAAATGATTGTTTTTCTCTTCTTAGGCCTCAAGCATTTTGGTCATTAGTTTAGAGAATTTGTGTGGTCTGCATCAAAATTTTGAATTGAATTTGAAGTACTTAACTTTTCTCCGCATTTCGTTTATTATTATGGTGTGGTTGATGGGTGGTTTGATTCTTTTGGAGAGATAAATAGTAAATGTGGGAGATGCTTTGTCTCTAGGATTCACACTTGATGAAAATGCTGTTTTGATTGGGGCATTTTAGTTCTTTGGTTGATTGGAGGGTTTAGAATCGATACAGGTCATCTTGAAAGATTGGTGCTTAATCATTGTACTTGTAGGCTAAAGTGATGACTGCATGAATCCACCTCGAGATTACTGTTTTTGGATAACTCCGTCGAGTTGTTAGATTTGTGTTGATGGCTTAGAGATTGATAATGACCCCACTTTGATTGAAGTGCTTTCATGGATCTTTAGATGATCTGGAAGTGTAGATTTTGAAAGATCATTGTCCTTTTATACGACCATTACAAAGAAATTGTGACAGCATGAACTTTTGTGCCTTGATTGGATAAATTGGACTAATCCAGAACTAATAATTTTTTTTAGGGATGCATCACACCTCAATCTGTATGACCGTATTTATATTAACAATGAATTACTCATCAACATCATCAATATTATTATAACGGCCATCTTATTTTATGACAGTTAGTTTGAGGAGCTATTTTACATAGATATCTAAAGGTCTTATGAGGAGCTACTTCAATTAGCTACTTAAATTCTCTAGAAATCGTGATGAGCTGTCTTTAAGCATCATTTGTGACTTCACCTTCCTTAAATCTTAACATTCTTTTGCCGTATACTTCTGATGTGCAGCATCATTCGAAGAACAAGAAATGCTTTATTTGCAACACCCCAACGCTGGGTATTTTTAATACAGCTCATGAGATAAGGAAAAAGATGGCACAAGAGAAGGAATAGTTATGGTACTTGCCCAGCACCTTTTCCGTAAGTTATTCTTAATGATTTTTTTTTTATTCAATCTTTTCCTTTGTTTTGGGATGTTGAGTCCAACCAGCATCCTGTAGCACGCGAATTCACTTATGACTTATTGAAACGCTGGTGGAGTTGAATGCATCCCTAAATGGTATAAAAGTGCTCATGAATTTCATTATATCTGTACTCTAATTTTTAGTTGTATGAAATTGTATATTTTCAATTTCCAATATGGGTGTTTTCACTGGCTTGGTGCATGAGTAATAAAGTGGATCTCTCATCATGAAACTGAATGGCCACTAACATGCTTGCCACTACCTTCTAATCGTCAATCTCTTTTGCTTAAAATGAGTAGTTGTTAAATTGTTACATTTTTTCTCTTCTATCATCTTTGTTGTGTTTAAATTTGTGCTTTAAACATTATTTTCTTTTTAGCATTTGGCATTTTGGATGGCATCGATCTAAGGTTGGTAGACGGGGCGATCAAGAGAGGGGTTAGGTAAGTTATAGGATGAGAAAGGAGGGTGAAAAGATGATGGTGGCTAAAACATTGGTACCCTCGGTGGCTGGACAGCAAACCAGAACTGGAAAATTGCAGGTCCAGCTGCTAAACAGGTGGTATCAGAATTCTTTGGTTGTTTGAGAGAGATCAACACCTAGATCCACTCAAGTTACAGGCAAATCACTTGAGAAAGATCAAATGATACTATACTTTGGCAAGGAAAAACTAAAGAAAACAGTTTTTTTTTTTGGATAAATCAAAACCTAAAAGTGTCAAGCTAGTTTCCAAGCTACATACTTATACTAAGACACATATTAAACCCTAATTGTAAATCAAAATAAGATAAACAAGGGCCCACAGGGCCGATGGCCTAGCAGCAGGCTGGAATTTTCTCGCTTTGGTTTTTACTGGATGAGAAAATCTCGTCTCCCATTTGTCTCGTGCTTGTCTCGCCCATTCATGTTAATGGTACAAAATGATGTTTGCCATTTGCTCATGGAGCTATGCAGCATACCCTTTATTCTATTTGCATTGCTCTTATGATGCACGCTAAGTTGATTTTTAAGATATAATTTAAAAAATTATAAGTAAATTTACATACATATGTTTCAATTCTTTTATATTTGCACATTTAAGATCTAAATTTTAATATATATTTATATACCACTTAAATTTTTAACATGAAATCAAATTTACCACTAATACTATTTTTTAAAATTGAACCACGCCTTTTTATGAATATAATTTAATGTGATTATGCTACAAAATACTATATATGTAAATAAATTTTACGGGTTGAAAAGTTCACAATACAAAATAAGCTCCACTCGCTCAATGAGAATGATGATGGGAATTATAATTCATGATGTTATAATAATGTTGATGAAAAAAATAAGATTTCTTGACTTATGATGATGATGATAATTCTTAGAATGATTAATGTAATTGCTTTTAAAATATTAGGTTTGTATAGGTTAAAATATTTTGAAATTCAAATAATTGAGGTATTAGATACTCGAGTTAAGTATTCATTTTATATTCATGATGTTTTATCTTTCAATTTAATATTATTTTACATTTACTTGTATTTTTCACTCATGTTTTTAATATTTTGTGTCATATTTAAAATGGTGCGTGCTACGCCATGCATTTTGCTTTATAGCTCTATGGAGACTTTTGCGTTATAATGTGCTATTCACTATTGATAAGTATTACCCGCTTTACGGATACTCCCATGTCACTCTCCTCGGATAGAAGAGGTTTCACTTATTTCTCTAGAAGCTTCTAGATTCTCGTAGTAGGACAACAATTTAATGATGTTGAAGGTAGCAAATTGCAGTCTCCCGATATATCGACCTTATATGCATTGTCATTGATCTTCCTAATATTTCTAAATGAATTGTTAGCTAAACGCTCGAGTTCTCCAAATTTACCCCTAAGTTCACATTTTCTTCTTCAATTTAATTAACACCAAGTCACCTTTCTTAGCGATCTGGGCTTTCCTAAACTTTTTGCTTGCTTCCGATACTTGGTATTTGGCAAGGACAAGATTATTTCTTTAATGAAGTGAATTTATGCTGGCCCGGATTAATGCGAGATGTGAAGAGATATGCCATACAGTGTAGGATCTTATTTAGCTAAAACTTGAAGAAATAATGCATCAGTATACACTCCTCTTCTAGTTCTAGAAACACTTTGGTTAGATGCGAGCATAAACTTTGTGGTGGGTTTGTCACTGATATACAAAATAAGAATTCTATTATTGCAGTGTTCAACTATTTTTCCAAGGTGATACATTTTGTTCCTTATTATAAGACGATGGATTTGATGGATGTGGCACACGATGCAAACTTATACTTTAAGGAGATTGTCTGTCTTCTTGGCATGCCCAAAACCATCACTTCAGATAGAGCTGTTAAGTTTCTATGCCATTTCTGGTGGACCCTATGGGCTAAGCTTGGCATAATGCTTCGGTTCAGTTTAGCAGCTTACCTACAAAAAAGATTGGTATAGAGAGGTTGTAAATTACACTTTGAGAAGTTTTCTCATGTATTTTGTGGGAAAAAACATCAAACAGTGGAATTTGATTCTTTGCAGGTTGAGTTTGCCTTAAAAAAATCCACTAATTAGTCTATAGATCATAGCTCATTTGAGATTATAGAAGGTCAAATTCCTCTTAGTTAGATTTAGTGCCAATGCTTCTAGCTATTGAGTATAGCAAAAATGCGAAAATGAGATTCAGACCTTACATGAGTTGGTTACGATAAAGATTATTTAGCAAAATATTAAATATCAAAAGCATAAAAAATGTTTAGGACAAATTGCGTCTTTAATGAAGGTGAGTGTATTGATCGAACCGTGTGAGATTTTTTGTCGGTTCTTTTTCGATATGCTCAAGCTGAAAGTTGATGGTTCATTCAGTTCATTCAGAATCACTTAGATGATCAAAGATAATGCCTACAAGATTATTTTTTGGGAGACTACTATATTTCTACTGCATTTAATGTTATTGACTTGTTGTCGAATTACAAGGACCAATATGTTTGGAGAGAACAAGCTGAAGCCTATCTTACTCAAGGAGAGTGACATTAGAGCAACAGTGGGATTCTCAAACTCCTATGTCGCAGGAGTTGGACGGGCAAGACTTTTTTATCCCAAAACTTCTATAACGGAAAATTCAAGCTAGTGTGATGGACTAGCCTTTGTGTACTCTTTTATTATACTTATTTGGAATTGAATTAGTGTTTACTTTTGCTTGAGACTATATATATATATATATATATGACGACAATCAAATTCCAATCAAATCACTTACCATTATTACTTATTATTTCATGCTATTAGCTCTAATTTTCTCGTTATATATTTTCTTCTTTTCTTTTTTTTGTTTTATCCTTTTTTTATTTATTTTATTCTATTTTATTTCTTTTTTTTGTGCCTATTGTAATTAAGTTTAAATACCCTCTCCCCTCGTCTATGAGTAAAATTGAATTGAGTTGCTATATTTCAATTCTCAACATGGTATCAGAGCATAACCCTAGATCCAGCAGCCGCAGGCTTTCTTTGCTGGTTCCAGCAGCCACCGGCTTCCTTTGCCGGTTCCAGCAGCCGCCACCTAGCTGCCGACCTCCTCCACTTGTTCCACTAGCCGATGGATTCCGCTTCTGCAAGCGTTGCCATCTGCCTTTTCTACTGGCTTATGTTTCCAACAGCAACATCGAGTCTACTGGAATAAGAAGCAGCCGCTGATCTCGTCTGTTTCTAGTTCCATCCGCAAGTTGCTCTTTCTCGTATGTTTCCAGTCACAGGTTTCGCTGGTTCTATAGCCGTCTGTTTCTAGCAACATCATTTGCCATGAACTGGAATTCATAATACCAGCAGTTTATTCCAGTATGTTCCGTCTATTTCTTGGCAAACTTATGTAGTTTTTGTAGTTTATTCTTGCAGGTTCCTGTCTATTTCCTAACAACCTTCTGTAGTTCCTTTCAAGTATCCAAATTCTTGCAGTTGTATCCACCCGCCGCGACTCTACTGGAATTCGTCTATGACTCGAAATCACAACATCTCCTTTGGCTCTATCGGAATTATGATGGATTCCTCCAACACTTAATCACCTTTGGAAGGTGTTCTTAATTCCACCGGAGGATCGATTCCAACCTCTGCTCCCTTGCAGATCGGAGGACTAGAAACCAACATAAGTTTTTTTATCAATACCCATAAACTAAATGACAATAACTTTCTCTAATGGTCCCAAGCGGTATCTTGGTTCATTAAAGGATGTAGGAAGTTCGATTACCTCACATGAATGATTCGTGAGCCTCCAAAGACTGATTCGATTATGGAGCCTGGGAAGTAGAGAACTCCATGGTCATGGTTTGGCTGATCAACTCCATTGAGACTTCGATTGGTCGTTCATATTTGTTCCTCCCTTCTGCTAGTGCTCTCTGGACGGCTGTCCGTGATACCTATTCAGATATGGGAAATTTCTGCCAATTTTGTGTTATCTAAAAAACAGGAGTCAAGGACCGTGACTCAGTACTATAATGACCTTATTGCATTTTGGATAGAATGCGATTTATATACTACGACTATACTTAGGATTCTCCTGCGAACTTCCTCTTCCATAAATAATAAAAACAACAACAAAAACCTTTATCCCACTAAGTGGGGTCAGCTACATGAATCCTTTTTCTCCATTGCATCCTATTTAGTGTCATATTTTCATGTAATTATAATAAATTAAGATCATTTTTTATACAATATGCCTTACCTCTGGCTTTCTTAACATAAGTCGAATCTAAAACATCTATTCTTCTAATTGGATAATCAAATTGTCAATTTATCCCTTTTCCAGAAGATCATAGAAAATGATCGTATGTTTCAATTCCTTGTTGGCCTTAATAAAGACCTTGACAAGGTTCAAGGCCGTAATCTTGGTGGGATCCCCTTCCTTCCCCTTGCGTTGCTTTCACCGAGATTCGTTGGGAAGAAAGCAGGAGACTTGTCCTGCTCGTACTTTTGCACCTTCAACTGAGTCATCCACTTTGATCTCAAATAGTGCTAAGCCCTCGTCGATGCCACCACGGACTGGTCACCTCACTTGTGATTACCGTCATAAGCCCAACCACACTCGGGATAAATGTTGGAAACTTCAAGGTAAGCCGACATACAAACCTTCAACCAAATCCTCTGCTGCAAGCGGAGTCACTGCGACGGCTGAACAAGGCATGGCTCAGTTGGCTCCTACTCTGAACATCCTGGAGTCCTCCAAATCACTGAAAAACCGGATGGAGCAATTGATAAAGCTTCTTAGAGCCAATCAAGTTTCTTAAAGTTCGCCAGCCTCCCACATTTGACAAGGTACTCTTCTTAAAGCTCTCACCATTTATTCATCTAGTTCGTGGATTATTGATTTAGGAGCCATAGATCACATGACTGGATGTTCACAAACTTTCTTGACTTACTATCCATGCTCTGGAAAAGATACAGTTAGAATTGTCGATGGTTCTTGTAATTCTATTGTTGGTAAGTGTCTATCTTACATGTTCCCTAATTGCAATATAACTTGTTATTTGTTAGCAAGTTGATGAATGATATTGATTTTATTACTAACTTTTCTTCTGATGGTTGTGTTCTTCAGGATCATCGTTCGAGGAGGATGATTGAAAGATGATAGTTGGACTCCAATATTTTCAAGAGCAGAGCACTAAAAATACTGACATCGTCTCAGGAGTTGTAGCTTATCTCGAGCTATTGAATGTCTCTTAATGTTATTGCATTGTCTTTTGGGTCATTTTAGTTTTAAATATTTTAAAAAATTTATCATTTGATGTTTTCTAATAAATTTTTTTCTAATTTTAATTGTGAGACATGTCTGTTAATCAAACATTATTGGGTTCATTACCCATTCCACACTTACACTCCTTCCACTTATTTCTCTCTCTTTCACAGTGACCTATGGGGACCTTCTTGCACTCCCAGCCATACCAATAAAAAGTGGTTCCCGACTTTGATTGATGACTACACTCGGATGACATTAGTTTACATTTTAAATAACAAATCAGAAGTTGCTCACATTCCAACACTTCTACACTTTCGTTTTAACTCAATTCAAATCTCCTATCCAAGTCATTTGAACCGACAATAGTTGTGAATTTTTTAACTCTATATTTGGTGAATTCTTGGTGAATAAGGGTATCCTACACCATAGCTCATGTACGGATAGTCAACAATATGTAGCCGAGAGGAAAAACTGTTACCTCTTCGTTGTTTTTCACTTCATTATGTTTCAATCCAATGTCTCGAAATGTTTTTGGAACGATGCAATTCTCATTGCCACCTATCTGGTAAATATAGTCCCCTCTAAAAGTCACAAGTTTCAAATCTCTTTAGTTGTCGTGATGTCATGATTCCCTGCCAATATGATCTTCACATTAGAACTCAAGATTTTTGGGTGCACTATTTTTGTATGGAACACTGCTCTCAATCGAAGTAAACTTGATCCCAGATCCATAAATTGTATCTTCCTGGGGTACTCCACCACTCAAATGGGGTTATCAGTGCCTTGATCCTATCACTAACAAAATCTATGTTAGTGCTGATGTCTCCTTTTAAAGTGTTCCCTCTTTTCCTAGCTCGACACAAAGTGAGAAGAAGCTTGAGTTCTTAGACACCATCCTTTATCCTACTCCTATGGTTGTTCCTCTATTGTTCCCACTACTGAAGAGTACTATGTTCTTCCGAGTGCCCGATCTCATGAGTTCTTGGATCCGGTGAGTGCACCACCTACTCCTCCCACTATCCGTGTCTACACAAGGCGCGCTCATTCCAATGCTCTTACTTTGGAACCCACTATCTTCTTACAGGGCCTTGAATCCACTCCAGGTGACATCCTTAACACGACCCCTCCTCTAAATGAGGAGGTGAATCAGACATGCTCTCTCTATTCTATGAGAAAATATGTCTCTTTCCGCAGTTTATCACCGACCTATGAAGCATTTGCCACTACTCTGACGGACCATCAGATCCCAGCTATAATTGAGGCTGCTCTTGTCGGTCCAGCCTGGAAAAAGACACTGGTGGAGGAGATGAATGCTCCTCAACGGAACTATACATGGGACGTCGTTGATCTGCCTCATGGGAAGTAAGTTGTAGGGTACCGATGGATTTTCACTACCAAATTCAACTCTTATGGATCATTTGAATGCAACAAGGCACGATTGGTTGTCAAAAGGAACTCACGGGCCTAAGGAGTTGAATATGAGGAGACATTTGCTCAAGTGGCTAAGTTAAACACTATTCAACACCTGTTGTCCCTTGCAGTAAATTTGGATTGACCTTTATTCCAGCAAGATGTCAAGAATGAATTCTTGAATGGAGACTTACAAAAAGAGTTATACATGTCTCTTCCTCCTGGCTTTGACTCTACTGCCTCCAAAGGGCAAGTGTGCAAGCTGCAAAAGTCTCTCTACGGACTAAAGCAGCCTCGCAGAGCCCGGTTCGGCAAGTTCACAAAAGTGGTCGTATGTCATGGTTTACTCAGGCCCAATCAAATTACTCTCTATTCTAGCTAGATGACTATTCTTATTGTCTGCATTGATAATATTGTTCTTACAGGTAATGATCTCCTAGTACTAGAGTCCTTGAAAGACATTATTGCTTAATCTTTTGAATTGAATGATTTGGGATCTCTCCGGTATTTTTAGGCATGGAAGTGGCTTGATCATCTTGGGGCATTTGCATATCTCAACATAAATATGTGATTGATCTCTTGAAAGAGAACAATCTTTTTATGTGCAAATCAATGGTTGTCCTTATGTATCCCAATGAAAAATTATCTGGCATTCCCAATGTCTTGTCTGTCAACATGACTTATTATCAGCATCTTGCAAGGAAACTTATCTACTTCACTCATACTCGCTCAGGCGTATGTCACGTTGTTAGTATTGTGAGTCAATTTATGCATGACCCCTATGAGCACCATCTCCAAGCCGTCCTCTCGATTCTCTACTATTTAAAAGGTACATCGAGCCTAAATTTGTTTTTTTCTCATCACACATCTCTGTCTATTGTTGTTTATACTAATGCTAATTGGGTTGGATCATTTAATGACCAGTGTTCCATCTCGGGGTATTGATTTGTATAGGATAATCTGGTCACATGAAAAAGCAAAATAACTGGCGGTGGTTGCTCAAAGCAACGGCTGAAGCTGAATTCCTGTCAATGGCCTTGGGGATCTGTGAAGCCCTTCGACTACGCATCATGCTCCGTGAACTTTGTGTGCCAACTTCCGCCCCGCTGCAGCTATTCTATGATAATTAGACCGTCATCAGTATTGCTCACAAGCCAGTCCAACATGATCGTACCAAACATGTGGAGATTGATAAACATTTCATTAATGAAAAGATCGAGTCCGGGAAAATTTCTGTGCCTTTTGTACTGTCGAGTGGTCAGTTAGCGGATATCCTCACCAAGAATTTTGCTTGACCTTTTTTTCATGACTTCAAATCCAAGTTGAACATGATTGACTTTTATGCTTTAACTTGATGGGGAGTATTAGATTTATAACGATATTCAAATCCCAATCAAATCTCTGGCCATCATTACTTATTCTTTTATGCCTATTAGCTTTAATTCCCTCATTATGTATATTTCCTTCATTGTTTTATTCTGTTTGATTCTTTTAATATTTATTTTTTTCTGTTTTATTTTTTTCTTTTGTTGTCCCTATTGTAATTGGGTTTAAATACCCTATCGTCTATCAATAAAATTGAATTGATCTGCTCTATTCTTATATATATATATATATATATATATATATATATATATATATATATATATATATATATATATATATATATATATATATATATATATATATATATATTTGGAGGCTTTTGCTTTGGAGACTTTAGTATATTTTTCTTCAAGTGATGAATCTGTATCTTGAAGAGAAGAGTTGGTCATCTGTACCCCATCGTTGCATTGTTCGCCTTACTCTTTTAAGACCGGACAGCTATCGAACTGCTTCAATCTTCTTCCAAACTCCGCCGATTTCACATATCCTCTTCCTCTTGTCATTTCATAACCTCTCTCCACTAATTCCAATCATTAAACAGCCACTATGAACCCTAGAATAGCGTACATTCCATAGTCAAGTCATAAATCCATTACAAGCATTCTCTTTTGATGTCTTATTGTTCGCTTATGAGATTTGTATTCTGTTTCTGCAGGACCTTGACTCGACGGAAGGTTTGATTGATAACCTGATTTGAGGTATATGAAGTCTTTTGAAAGTTTAACCTTAAAAAAATTGTCATGCATAGAACTACCCATTAGGAACCTTCACATATGAAATGAATCGTATACATGCCTTGCCATGCAGTTTGTTTCCATTGTACCAAGTATTTTTCATTGTTACATAGTATGAGAACCACTAGGTTTAGTTAGGATCTAATTGAATTTATTGTCGTGTTGTCGCTTATGTGAAATTAATTGATCGATTTCAAATCTTGTTACTGGGGCTGTCAAAAAAGCTCGTTGTTCGTGAACAGTTAGTGTTCAGTTCGCCAAGAAGTTCGTGTTCGATTCGTTCGATAAGCAAACGAGACGAACACGAACAATTTTTTTAGTTCTGTTCGTTCTTGTTCGGTTCGTTTACACCTCTATTTGTTACCCGAGTCGTCTTCCATATTTATATATAATTTTTCATTATGCTTTGGATACCTCTAATAAAAAGATTGATGCCCTTACTATGATTTTATTGGAATTTTTGAAAGATTTCTAGAGTTTATTCAATTCTTTATAGGTGATAGGAAACAAAGATTTTCATAATTTACATTATGTTAATGTCAACAATGATATAGCTTATGTTTCTACTTTTAGTGTATGATAAAGTTATAACTGTTTATTCAAATGCTTATTATTGGTAGATTTTTCATATTTTCTTGATGAGTTTTATGTTATTTCTAAACTTCTGTATTATTGCAGTGTGCTCATGAGCAGAATTGAACTATTCTTCTTTTCTCCTCGTCTAATTAAGTTCTTTATGATTTTGACCGGGGGTTTTATGTACCAACTACCCGAAACTTTAAATATAATATTTTGGCTACTTAAAATTTATATTTCAATCACCCAAAACTTTACTTTCTTTAGAAATATGAGCGACAAGTTCGTATTTTTTAAATTTTGGGCTGATGAAATATGAATTTTATATTTGGGCAGTCAATCCGTTAAATTTAAAGTTTTGAATGGTTGATACGAAAAAAACTCCAAATGAAATTTAAAATTGCATTAGTGAATTTTGATTTTGTGCGAGTTATAGTCATGCTTAACTTTTCATTTTTGAGTAAGTTCAACACATGTTTTTGAATAAGGTTTACTTAGGGTGTGTTTGGAGTAGCTTGCGCGTTTTAGGATAAGCAGATTATCTTGAAACGCGGCCTGCGGGTCGACCGTGGGGTTCGACCCGCGGCCTGCATTTAGTGTAAAAATCCAACTGCGTTTTCAAATAAGCGGGCAAAACGTGTGATCCAAACAGTACCGCAACTTATTTAAAAACGCCCCCGCCCCGCACTTATAAGATGCTCTAAATGGGCTCTTATTTAAACATGCCAAGAAGTATGGATTCAGCAATAATTATATCATTATTCAGACAAGGTTTGTCGATATTTGACATAGTTGAGACCATGCTTTATATATTTCATCTTTGATATGTCTGACAATTGTCAGTCCTTTGTCAAGTTGTTTAAAACATATGTACTGTTTTATCCAAATAAGTCTACTTAAGATGCATTTGATGTTATATATTTATATATGTACATGTATAATGCATGTGGAAACAAGTGAATGTGTATGTGCATATACATATATATATACTTAAACATGTAAGTGTGAATTCAAGCTTAAATTCTAAACTCAAGTTTACTTTTTCCAATAAGTTTAGTGGTTTGGTTTTGAGTTATATCAATTTTAAGCAAATTTTGAGCTAACTTGCTGCCTAATTAAACTGTACTAATTTAGTTTAGGTTTCATTAATTATTATGTGTGAATGCATATACTTATCTATACGTAGGTGCTTACATGTAATACCAACTATTTTCTTTGGTTACATTTTCATTGAACCCTTCTCTACGTAGCATAAGAAACCAGAGACGGCGCACGTTAGGGCAAAACTATGATGGCAGTGATGCCAATATATATATATATCTCTCCACTAAATATGTTGATACTAATCTCAAAGCAATCGAGTAGCTCAAGATGATGACCGTATAATGGAGGCAACAGACTAAAGGAGCATGATCCAAGCCAATCGTTCAACGACTAACTGCTCGACCGACCGACATACTATGACAAGGGCTTCAATCGACAGACTAAGGGCTCGTTTGGGGTAACTTATTGAACTGCAGTGGCGTTTCAAAAACACCACCGCTGTGTTTGGAAAATTCTTTCGGGTAACTTATTCTTACCGCTGCTATAAGTGCGTCGGTATTTTGTGAAGAGAAGTCGAAGCAGAGAATACCCCGCATCCCGTGTAACCTTCTCGCTTTATGTAAGGAAATCTCTTGTTCGCCCTTGCCCTCCCGATTCGTCCTGCTACTTCACCCTCGCGGAAAGGAGGCAGAAAGGGAAGCTTCGATTCTCTTGCTCGCCCTCGCCCTCCCCGATTCCTTCTGCTCCTTTGCCCTCCCCGATTCTCTCGCTCGCGTATGCTACTGTGTGGTATGTTTCGGTATGAGGAGCAGGGAAGCAAGCAAAGGGTCACGAACATGAACGAATGGGTCGCGAGAAAGGGACGACACTGAGCCCTTTTTGGATGGCGATGGCCAGAGGCACGGTGATGTACGAGGCGGAGCAGGTGATGTGCGAGGCGGAGCACTCCTCCTTCCCGTTGCCCTCCCCCTCGTCTTACCCCTGCGACTCATCGTTGACGTTAGTGGCTCCAAGAAACAGGCGCTGGAGCCGTAAGTGAAAGAGCTCAGGATAAGTTTTTTTGGAAATCAGTAAGCATCGCCTCTCTCTCTCTCTTTCTCTCTGTCTTTTTCTCTTTCTTTCTCTGTGTGGAATGAAATCTCCCATGAAAATCTTGGTCTTTGCTCTGAGGTTTATGAGTGGTTTTTTGTGGACAACTTAATCATAAGATTTTATATTATACGGGTACTTCGGCTTAGGGCTATTTGACTACAAAAAGGATTCAATAATTCTTGCAAATTTAGCTGCAATAAATTTAGATAATGATACCTTAGCATTGAGTTTTACTTCATATAGGGATTATTTTTTTTCGTTCTGGTTTTGATCTCCTCTCATGGTCAAACTCCAAGAAACGTATAATGCTTACCTCAACTTATGTTTCCAGCACCTTTTTTTTTTGCTAATGTATAATGCTTACCCCAGCTTGATCACAGGGATGCGTTTTTCTAATGATAGTTATCCTGCTTAGTTTATGTTGTTGTTGCCTCAATTCCAATTTTAATGTTCATCTTTACATTTGGTTTTTTAAATATGTTGTTAATTTAGGTTTTAGCTTGTAATCTTTTGCATTTGATATTGTTTTCCGAGGCAATGTTGCGTGCTGGAAGAAAAGCTGCGAACTTTTTTGTTTTCATGTTTTCAGTTCTGCTTTCTTGTTTTCAGCCTTTGCTTTGAACTGGGATAAGACACAAGCAACTGTTACGACATTTTAAATTATTTTCCCCTCGAAGTCTTAGAGGTTATTTGTTGTCTAAAATTTGCATCTCCTTTGGCTAATGACATTATAATAATGATGTCAAGATTTATTTCTGATTGAGGTAGAACATTTATAAATTGTTTATGATTTTATTTCTTATTGGATGCTTTATAAGGCCCAAACTATTCTGTATTATCTATTTCTGTGCTCATTTTAGTTCTGCTGCAATTAGTTTCACTAAACAGGGGCATGAAGGTCATTTATCCATAGAACAATTATCAATAAGCTCTTCTGAATAAGCTCCCTCAAACAATGAAGCCAGCTTATTCTGATAATTTGCAGATTATCAGAATAATCTGCTAAATAATCAACAACTGCCCCAAACAGACATTAAGTATACAGTCACGACCGCCTAACTCCTTACAAGGGCAATTGCTCGCAACTAGTCAACCAACGTGCTTTACTCATGCAGGCACGATCGTCACTCGACCCGTCGCCTCAGTCAAGCGAACTCAAATGCCTAGTCATATTCAATTCTAAGTTGTAAAATAAAATTACTATTAAATCACCATATCGATTGCATTAAGATCGGTTTTCATAATCGTTACATTCTTTCTGTAATTATATGAATGCACTTCTATAAATAGGAGGTAAAATAATGAATAAAAGGACCCCCAGGCTTTATATATATATATATATATATATATATATATATATATATATATATATATATATATATATATATATATATATATATATAAATAAAGCCAACATAAAAACACAATCACCTCCAAAAAAATTAACAAAGTAATGATAGATTATTGAATATGAAAATTCAAATGTTAAAAGAATAAATTTGAAATTTTGAAGTGAAATTCTCATTATTAGCCAACTCGAATGTTTTGAGGAAAAAAAAATTACTTTTTTTATTTCAAAAAAGGCTAATGCATCCCTTTCCACACGCGTCGCGTTTGGCTGTTTGCTGATACAGACTGAACAGGGAATCTTCAGTGTGGATCCAAAGAAACGTACCTATCGCGGTTTCGGGCTGCCCTAAGGCGGACGTGGCGCCAGAGAATTTTCACATCCGAATCCTCGCGAATCTCGCTCCATTATAAAAAAATCAAACATCATGGGCGGATCATTAGCTGCCACGTTATGCGTTTATTCTTTTACCACGTGGCAAACGCCCAAAAAAATAAAAAATAAAAAAAATAATTCCTACCTCTCCCCTGTGATCTAAATTCAAATTTATCAAATCCTATTATCAGGCGGATTTTACATATTTACTCCGCCGTGTGCTTCATTGTCGTCGTGTCTGTCGCAAGTTTTGACGGATTTCATAGATTTGAAAAATCATAAATCTAAAACTGCATCCAAACACCGCCTAAGAGTGAATTAGATTTAAATAAATTGATATTTATTTATTTATTTATTTTAACCTTAAGGAAATATAAATCCTTATAAATATGATAATTAAATTAAAAATATAAATATTATGTAATTAATATTACATATGTGTGTGTGGGGGAGTGTATATAATTCTTATAATTTTTTTAATACACTTGGGTGTGTGCGTCTTTTCTTTCTACAATGTATCTCGTGCTAAATACCGTCTTGATTTTAAATTAATATTATCATACTTTTAATTGTAAATTTTAATATATATATTTTTCTTTTTATTAAACTTGATACTCACTGTTAAGTGAAGACTGTTTCATCTTCTTATCTTTATTGTTTTGTATTAGTTTTTTGCTTCTGCAATATCGAATATATTGTTAAGATGGTTCTGTTACAAACAACATTACTTAACAGAGTCAGAATGACCATTTATTCACAAACAACTGTAAATCAATTGTTTTCAAACAGCTGCCCCAAACAACCAGTCAGTTTATCCGGATAAGCTGTTGATCAGCAGCTTATCAAGATAAGTTGTTTATCAGCAGATTATTCAATAAGTTGCCCCCAAACAGACCCTAGATTGATCTAGCTTCGCAACGCCCGATCAAGTTATGGTCAAATTGCCTTAAACTCCACCTAATTGTACTTGATAGCAGGGCCCACTATCCACTACACTGACATAGCATTGTGGCGCGTAATTCCAAAGCGTGCAAATATGCGCACAGTTACACTGTATGACTCCTTGGCGTTTGCGAAAATCTCTGCGATGCAGTGTAGGACTTAAATCCAACAACTTTTACACTTTTGCCCCAAACGGTAATAAATAAATTAAATAAAAATAAAGCCAATAATCATTATCACCAACTTTTTAAAAATGAAATGCACAATTTCAATTTGTTATAAATGTAAATATCAAACTTTAACGGTTAGATATATAAATGCATAAATATTATGCATTATATATATGTAAATACGAAAAGCAAAATTTTGGGTTCGATGTGTAATTTCATCGAAATTGACCGGTATTTATGTAAATACACATAAATTTATTTATTTTTTCCTAATAATAATTTTATAATTAATTTTGGAGAAATATACCCACAGACTTCCACCAGAAATCAGTGGGCATCATCTCTCAAATCTATTGTCTGCTTGCCATTAGTGGATTGCCACCATTGATAGTAACGTGAGACAGCAGCAATTGCTTGTGGTTTCTTTTGGTCAGAAAAATCATTCTCAATCACTATCAAAAGAAGATTTTTACCTCTTTTTATTTTAATTTGATATTTACAATAGTTATTTTATTATTCTATTTACATCACATGAATTTAGAGTGGCTACGAGTCGTACAATAATAATGGATAGAGATATAATGAAGATTGGAGTGATATATTGTCGATCTTAGTGTGGTACGAAGATTCAGCATACACTCGGAAGAAAGAAGTCAACTAGTAGCGACACTGGAATTTTTTACGTTGAAAATCTGTAAAGGAAAAAACCATGGGGGCTGACCTAGTCATAAAAACTTAGTATAAGTTGATGATTATATAGATTTCTCGTCCCATATGTCGGAAAAGATTGCAATGTCTTCTGAATAACAACATGAACGTGCGGATGAACTTGTTGCAAGGAGCAGGTGGTGATTGATAGCGATTGGCGGCGGTGGTTGACGATGACAGGAGTGATGCTGTATTTCAGCTCTTCTCAAAGCTTTAAGCTCTTCCTCTAGCCTGAAGCCCTCCTCTCCTCTCATGAGAGGGAAGATGTTTTATTTATAGAGTTTTGGGTTGTAATTAATGCATGAATATAAACTAATTTGATCAAATGGCTTATAGGGCTTCTCTCAATCAAACAACATTTCATAAATATTTGAGTTTCTTGATGTCAGAATTGAGCGATCTTAGGCTCGTTAGATTCATCTTACTGAGATGCTCGATTCGACTATGAACTAGATTAACATCTATTTGATATTCCAAAATGTGTTCACATAACCTTTAAATATGGTTTAATTGTTTGATTAGGGCTTGATTTGGTTCCGATTAGATCAATGTTGGTACCATTGGGTTCGTCTCGTCGAGCCGGTCATGTTGACTATATGTTTGCTTGAATCAGAGCTCTGGATGACTTATTTATCATGGTCTGAATATTTTTGGCTCAAAAGGTTACTTCGAGATCCACGTTGTGCCAAGTGATTCGTGTCGGATAATGAAAATATGTTGGACTCTTATCATAAACAATGATACTTCATTAAATATTATGATAACTACTAATATATATACTTAAATAAGGTTAAAATTTATAATGATATTTTTATTTGTATTTAGGGACACACGATACCAGAGTTAACTCAAACCACAATATAAATGAATATATTATTGTTAAAATTTAATGGGGATCACAAACAAGGACTATTGCAATAAGCAAACCCGTGACACAAACATAAAAGAACCACTAGGGCAAGAATCGATGGTGGTGGGCTACGTGTCGAGGTAGTGAAAAAGGAGACGGGAGGTGGTAGAAAGGCTTAGCAATAATGAGAGGAAGGTGGTTTGACGGTTGGGCAGCAAGTTTGAGGTGGTGGAGGGTGTGAGAGCAAGCCTGAATGTATCTTATAACCGCGACACGGTCGCATCAGATAACACAATAGTTCATTTGTAATAACATGTGAGCAATTATAACTTCTATAAATATTATAATTATGCTTTTTGATAATCAAATGTATCTTTAAAAATGCTAAATTTAGAATCTCATTAGAATTAAATTCCATAAAAGATAGTGCTCATTATCAGCTAGGACTGTTAACGATTTGATTTTTAGCTGAGCTGGGGTCGGCTCAAAATTGGGCTAAAAAACGCGATTGAAAATTATGGCTCGAAGCTTGGCTCGTTTATTTTAATTTGATATCGATCCGAGCTAAAATTCGAATCAATTTTTGAGCGATTAATGATCTTCGAGCTAAAATCATTAAATTTCCAGCCATAACATCACCGGGGTTGTTAACGATCTGGTTTCGAGTCAAGCTGGGGTCGGTTCAAAGAAAATTTGATCCAAAATTTTAGCTCGTAGCTCGACTCGTTAATTTTGAACCGATCTCGATCCGAACCAAAATTCGAATCAGTTTTCGACCAATTAAAGATCTTGAAGCTAAATTCATAGCCTTAGAAATAACAATACATGATTGTATATACTCTTGAAGAAATTCAAAATTCGAATTGTTTATCAACTAAAAGATGTTAAAATGTTATTCTTCATGGAATGACAAATTTGATACCAAAAGAATTATCTTTTCATTGATTTTCAATATCACATTTGTTAAATATTGATAAGTGAAAGAATAAACAATGTCAAATATAGTGTGATTACTTCCAATGTTGAGTAGCTCTATATGTGGAAAAATTATTCGGTCCAGAGTCCGGACGCAGTGTTGTGTCCGGACTCCGCAGGAGATCAGCGGCTGGTAGGGCCGCCGATAATTAATTTTTTTTTTAAAATTATTGACGGCCCTACCGGGCGCCGATCTCCTGCGGAGTCCGGACGCAGCGCTGCATCCGGACTCCAGACCGAATAATTTTTCCTATATGTGATTCTGGCAATAGAATGGATTTTTACAAGTAAAACAAACATTTGCTTACATAGTATGACTAACATAATAAGGTTCTTTCCTTTCTTTAATCTCAATTGAGCCTTCATCATATATAGTGTTCTACATTGATTGAATGCACATCTTTGAACCTAATTTGAAATCATAAGGATGGATCAATTCATATTAGAGCAATGTTCAAACAAGGTTTACAGTCTGTTTGGGGCAGGTGCAGATTATTGAATAATCTGCTGATAAGCTGATTAAAAATAATCTTCTGATAAGCTATGTGCAGTGGCTATTAAAAATTTTTATTTTTTGAAAAAGCCAGACTACAGCCAGAAAGCTGCCACCTTTCTAGGTGCGGTGTGAAAACACTGTTTTCAGCGTTTTAAAAACGTATAATTTGCCAAAACACAATTTACCCAAACAGACCTGGTGTGTTTTCAAAACACCATCGCACCAAATAAGCTGCCCCAAATGGGTTCTTAATTAGCATTCGGGTTATCTTCGATCAAAACTTGATTAAGGTTCAAGTGATGATATTTCAAATTAAGGCGAGAATGAGCTCTATTGCAGTTTGATAAAGGTTGGCCTAGGTTTCAATCAAGGATGAGATTTTACTTAAATATGATTACAACATCATATAATCAATGTTCAAATTAGATAATGTGATGCCCAATATCATTTGGGTTTAGGGTTTACAATTTCAATAACATTTTAAATCTTGAACGAACATCACTAGCTTTGAATAGCTTTCTAGATATTGAGACATTAGTTTTTCTTTGTGACTTCATCACTATCATTAAATTAACATACACAAACGATAATCGTGGAAGACGAGGGCAACATTGGCAAGAGGAACAATTGCGTAGATTTTGCTCGAAAATTTGAAGGATCATTTTGTTCATTGTCCCCAATATACAGTTATATAAAACACGAGTATCTTTATCCAAAATAATTTTCGAATATTTTGGCCAAAAAAAGAAAAAAAATAGACAATAGACAAATCTATTAAATTTTCATTATTATAATGGTGATAACAATATAATATCCCTTTAAATTTTATCTTACTTTGATCTAATTCTAAGACGATGTTTGGTAATATATTATTTATAGGATTTAATTATAAATTTAGTTTAAATCCAACCAAACACTAAAAAGAAAATTATAACCAACAACTCGTTAAATCTAATTTTCTCAAGTTTCATTTTTGTTTTCTCGTGTTCTATCATTTTTAAGATGTAAATCCGAATTTAGTAAATCCAATTGCTAGCCAGATTTATTCAGCAGTTGCTCACGTGCTCTTTCGTCGAGCGTTCATTTGATTAATTTGAATTTATCGGATTTGATAAATCCTTTTTAACGTAAAATTAAGTCGGGCATTTATATATATAGTACCAAATTCTTATGCATCTATATATATCTAATCCATACAATTTTCTATATTTATATGATTTAAAACTTTCATATCCTATCTAATATATCATAATTTTTCACTCATAAAAAGTGAAATGCACATATCCATACATATAAGATGATTTATAAGTAAGAAATTAAAGTTTAGGCATTTGATATGTAAATACACAGAAATTAAGTGATGCAAGACCTGTTTTACTAGACTTTAAAAGAGTACTCTGATTAACGTATAAGTGAGTGAAGCCGACACATGAGCCAGCTCGAGCTCTGCTCGTTAGATGGCTTGTGAACTGAGCTCGATGAGCTCAAGCCAACCCCAACTCTACTCATTAGATTGCGGGCCAACTCGTTTAATAAAATATTAATATAAAATATCAATACTTTATCTTTAAGATATACAAATATTTAAAAAAATAATATTATTGTTTATTAGATGTCCTAATTATTCATTCTATTTGTCATATTATTATTAAATTAATTTAAATTAATATTTTTTTTTTCTTTTATATTAGACAAATTGATTCACGAGCTGGCTCAAACACAAAAACTCGTACTCGAACTCGAACTCGAACTCGAACTCGAACTCGAACTCGAACTCGACACCTACTCTAAAAACTGGTATATAAATGCGAGCAATATCCGATTTTGGCCTCAAGTTGCACTGCTTTTTGCTTCCACTTTCACGCTCGCGTCCCTTTCCACAGTCTCTCGGGGGCGAGAGAGCAGAAAACTCTGCAGAGAGAAAGCACGCAAAAAATATCCCCTTTTTCCGGTAGTAAGCTTCGAAGGCTGTCGGAAGCCAACTTTTCTTCTTCTTCTTCTTCTTCTTCTTCTTCTTCGAATAATTCTTATTGTGGAGTGCAAATCTTTTATGTTTTGATTTCCTGCGATGTATTTTGTTAGATCTACTGAAATGTAGCAGGGATTAGCCACGGAATACGTTCAACGTGGATTCTGGTTTTGTCGGACTGTCTTTTTTGCCATTTCTGGATTTCTGGATTAGGCCGAATCTCGAATATTTTATTTTATTTTTTCAATTATGTTTTTGAATGATTGAATGATTCGAACTTAAAAATGAAGTGGTGGGTTCTACTGTTTGCAGAATTAATGGAAAGATGGATTTTAGCGGGATGAATATTCTGTCGATAGTTTCAGTTCCCTCAGTTTTTGAGTAGCTTAACGCCTTTTGTATGTTTATGAATGATGATTGGAGGTAATTATGAGTTTCTTTTTGTTCATATGTGGAAGTTGTTTATTGTTTGTTCGCAGACTGTTTCCATCACAAGAATTTGTCTGAAGTTGCATTTTTTGTTCTTTTTTATTTCAAAATTTTCTTAAGGGTCTAAGTAACAAATTTTGTTAAGATAGTTTGTCGAAGTAATATGTGTAATTGTAGCTTAGGACTGAGTTAGTAGGTCTTTGTGTTCTTGGTAGTTTTTATAAATTCTTTGTGTTTGTTAGATAGTTATTAGGTGTTTAATGAGTCATAAGTCCTGTAAACCTGTAAATTCTTTTCTTTAGGTAGCATTAGGGCATGCAAAATGTATAAATTGTGCTATGAATCCTGTCAAATCTTCTTCTTCAATGAATTTTTGGAGTTGTGGACACCCTCAAGTTATCTTTCTCTTCTTAATTTATTTCTAGAATTTAGAAAAGCTCAAAGCTTTCTAGTTTTCATGCTATCTATCTAAAATGTCTAGTGAAGCAACTTATTTACCACTAGGCTTTGCCACTTTGGTTGAGTGATATTGCAGACAAAGAGGAGTTTAGAGGTTCAAATCTCACCTCACAAAAAATATTATTTACTTCTCTTTAATGAAACCTTCTATTAATGATAGAAATGCTGCTTCCTTACTCAGAGCTTTTTCTATTTTGGTTTCATATTTTCTTAAAATAGATTGAGAAGCAAAACCCTTTTTCCAAAAGCTGAAATTTCTTTTAAGGAAAATTTTCCAAATAAGAGACACCTGTCTTGCACCAACTTTAAACTTCGCAATAGGAAAAAAGAATAACAAATGAGCCTTTAAACACATAGAACAATGATTATAGTGGGAGATTTTTCAATCTCAAATGCATGAAAGATAAATTTCCAAAGAAAGTATTCATGTTTGTTTTTACTGGTATTCATGGTGTGTTTTAGCACATCATCTTGTTATTTGCTAGAGAAGTTTCTACGAAAATGATTTTCATAGCTTTAGGGTTTCAGACACTTATATGCTAAAGAGAAAAAGATTTTCACATGAAAGTTCCATAGAAAAGAGCCACCTAGCCCAGACGATATACTTATCTATGAGCAACTTTTGAGTGCAAACCCTTCCAATTTGTTGGAGTGGCATTGTTACACTGATGTTGTGAAGTCAATCAAATTTTGTCGTGTTGGTAGCAACAACTTGGAATAGTTAGTGGTGTTTCGAGAAAAGGAATTCTCTGTTATTGCTTGAATATGTCGGGCCTATAAATAGACATATAAGAGGATACAAATAATAATAAAAAAAAGAATAATATACCCAATTATGAAGATATCAACAAATAATTTAGGATAATACCCCCAATTGTGAGGATATCAAATTACATCTTCTTAATATAATCACTTGTTAATTAATAAGGGATCTACTTAATATATACACAGTCCCCTTGAAGTTTTAAATATTTTTCTGTTAGCTCTATCTTATTACATAAATTATACAAAACAAATGCAAATTTGTTGAAAAATATTATTTTCATATAAAATGAAAATTTACTTCAATATATTTAGTTTGTTTATGAAAAATGGTATTGCTAGCAATATAGATGGCGGTTTGTTTGTTGCAGTATAGTATCATTTGTTGATTGATGAAAAAGGCAAACTCTTTATTCACATCATTTACACGTAGAAGTTGTAGCTCTCTATTCAAATTTAGCATTGTATCTTACAAATGTTGTCTATTTTTTGCTTTTTTAGGTGACTAGATTATCCATGACAAAATTGTATTCTTCTATGGTTGATTTATGTCTTCATTTGAGCTGACATAGTTGACATAAACATGCTTTAATATTTAGACGCCCAATTCTAATATAACATCATTTTTCTTGAAGAATTTTTAATGCATCTAAGGACTTATAGAACAACATTTTGATGCTTCTTTTTGAATTTTCATGTGCCGACTCGCCACACCATTGATGAAATTTCATGTCAAGCCTACTAACAATCAAATAAACCAGCACACTAGTTATCTTTCAATTTTAGGATATATCATCAAGAGTTTTTCATCATATAATGTAGTTTAAATAGCCCTGAGGGTACCAACATGCTTTCAATTAAGAAGGCCAAATTATTTTGAGGAAGATTGGTAGAATGTTAGCTTGAGCTGACGATAATTCATTTTTATTATAAGAAAATTACATTTTAGGAAAGCACGTAGACCATCACATTTCCTTGGTGAAAAACACCTATTTTGATAGTGTTTTGTCTCAAATATGTCGTTATGCTAACTTTTAGTGAGTAAGATATCGTCACAATAAGCAATTAATATCATGAACCATGTAGAAGTATATGCTTATTCAAGATAAATGATTTATAGTTTTGTTGACAACTAGTATCATGAAGCTTGCAAGAGTATATGCTTGATCAAGAAAATTGATTAGTAGTGCTATTGCCAAAACCAAACTTGGCTTGGACTACATAAAAATTTTCAAATTAGGCTTGTGGGATTTATTTAAGGCTATAAATGATCTTCGTCCAAAGACATGTGGTTCTCCCTCTAAGCAATCTTTCCAAGAGGTGGCCTGACATGGGAGTTGTCCGGTTCCGCAGGATTCTACGGGATTGTGGGATATCGTGGGTCATGCAATCCCGCTACAGTCCTGAGCAGGATCACATGATCCCGGGACTATGAATTGCCTAGATGCTGCCCTACTATTAAGCTCGGTGGGATTTTCTTTCTTATTTCTTATTTCTTTCTAATTTGGGTTATTCTCTATTGGGAAATTATTTATGTATCGTATTTTGCTGCTTTGTGTTATTTGGAGACTGCAATATCTGATTTTTATCATAAGGAGTGTTGCACACTTTTCCTTTTGCAGATGGTGAGTCTATAGCTTGTTCAATAATAGGTGGTGAACCTTCTCTCTGTCCGTACCTCACCGTTTTGTGGTTCTCCTGCTGTTTTGAGCTCGGATAGCCGCTGAAAGTCTTGCATCCCCTTCTCACTGCCACAACCCTCACATATTACCATTCCCTTGATATTTTATAACCACTTCCTCACCAAATCCACTTCATTGCTACCTTTTAGGAACCTTAGAAGAATGTCATAAGCCCATATAATTGCCTATTATAGGTCATCATAATGAAGGCATTACTTAACCTTAATTGATGGCTACAAGCTAAAGAAGTCAATGGAGTTTATTTGTGCAACTAGTGCAAAGGTATCAAATTTATTTGTGAACTCTTTGACGAGCAGTCATGATTTGTAATGGTTGATTAATTCATTGGGTGAAGTTTGATAGTGGACCCATCGAGAGATAATTGATTTGATCCAGGGGGAGGAACAACCAAATCTCAGGCTTGGTGATAAAAAAAAAAGAACATCCATTTTAACGCCACGCCCCATTGCATGTTTCTATAAAGGATTTTGTAGCACATTTATCAATACATTCAGTTAATAGAAGCAAGACAAGGCAGAAATGAATTGGACAAATAATCAAATGAAATTTCAGAGCTAACATGATTGGTAGTGCATTATAATGTGAATGTAGGTCAAATGACTCATCATTTGGTGGATGTTAAGTTGAATTCACCAAAATTTCTAGGGTGCTGATGTAGATTCAGGTTAAGCGCATCGAGAGTATTTATGTTACGTTGGCGTTTAGCCGAAAAGCAAATTTGTTTTTTATACACCTAAGATCAATTTAGTCTTTTATTATTATTATTGTTGGGTAGAAATATGTTTGTTATATCTAGGGTTAGTTTTATGCATGAGATTTGATTGCGAGTCTTAGGTTTAGGAATTGAGAGAGATCGCCTACCTCTCGAATTGTAGGTGCTTATCTTTTATATTCTTGTTGAGTTGTTTGATTTATTGAAGAAAATTTGTGTTTGCACTAATTTCTTTGGAAAACATGCCAATTTTGAGGCTGAATCAAATCAAATTGGTATCATAGCAAGATTCTTGGAAGAAACCATTGGATCGCTGAGTGTTTGGTCTTCGACTACGGAAACATATTGCCGTGCTTTTATCTAGATTGGAAGAAATGCACGAGATCACGACGTTCTGTGAACCTAGCGACGCGGTCAACACAATCTCAAGATCGCAGCACCTCCTCGATGATACAATCGTGATTTGGAGCTAGCGGCATCAGGATCGAGCATATGTTCAGATATTGTAGTAGGTTCGTGTGACCATTCCTGTGGTACAGTTGCGATCACTGGAAGCAAGAGATCGGATCACAGCTACAATGTTTAAATCCCGCTGATATAGTCACAATTTTGAAGGTTACACCCAACGTGAGGGATCACGGCGAGCAGAAACCCGAAGTTTTCATCTTACATGCTGAGGGGATTGTGGCGAACAAAGACCTGAAGCTCCCATATTTTGGGATCGCACCGATTTGTGTGCGTACAGTCACGATAGGTGCTACTAGGAAGCGATGATAGGATTGACATGATTCGGAAACACTGATTTGATGTAAAATTGTGATAATTTATAGATGAGAAGAAACAACGAGATCTCAAGGTATGAAAATTATCTTTGAGATTAAAAATTTTTCTAGAAACGATGACGCCAAAGAAAGTGAATGATTTAGAGAAGAATCAAACCAAGTCTGGGATGGAGGAAATGTTTGCCAGCATAAAGGAGAGATTCTTTTATATGGAGAACCGATTGGAGGACCTGTTCGAGAGCATGGGGGAAGTTCGAGAGATGCTAAAGAGAGATGCAATCCAAGACTCCGCCGACAGCTCAATTTGCAAACCCTAACCAAAGATTGACTGGAGAATCTGGGGCAAGATCGAAAGGAAAAGAGATTGAAAATGAGAAATGTGAGGAACATGAGGAGAAAAACATCCACCATCACAAACCCCCTCCCAGGGCTTCGATTAGGGGTGGATTAGAGATTTCTGATGGAGGCTGTTCGGTCGAAACTTGGAGAAGAGATTATGAAAGAGGTTTGAAGGAGCACGAAGAAGAAAGGAGAGAAGTAGGGAGGGGATATGGCTACAATTGGAGGGAGTTTTATCCTCGATACATGGGATAAAACAATGAAGGAAGAGAAAGTTGGAGTGGAGATGTTAGAAGATGCTGATCTTCGAGGGGGAAGACACACATGAATGGGTTTATCAGGTGGAGCGATACTTTGTAGTTGGGCTAGATGTGGAGGAAAAACTCATGGAGGCAGGGTTATGTTTGGAAGATAAAGTTTTAGCCTGATTTCGGTGGAGAGAGGCTAGATATTTGATTCATTCGTGTGTGGAATTCAGGAATTGTTGGATTGTTTCCAAGCAATTGGGGAAGGAGAGACACACTAACAATTCTATGCTTTGACTAAGGAGGGGACTGTGATGAAATACAAGGAGAGACTTGAGCTAATGTTGGGACGACTGATGAGGTTTTCTGAAGCACAATTGGAGGAAAATTTATTGAAGGGTCTAAAGCTCAATATTTGAGCATTACTCCGATTATTGAGATTGCAGGGATTGAGGGAGACGAAAGAAGGCCCGCAGGAGCAGCACAGATGGAACATCACATCGAACTGTTATGACCACGACAAAAAGCTTAAATAATGAAAGTTTATAGAGAGTCTGCCCAGGACACGAATAATGGACCATGATCGGGAACAACACTCAAGCGCCTTACAGAAACAGAGATTCGGGAGAAACGAGCCAAGAGGTTATGTGTTTAGTGTGATGAGAAGTTAAGGATGTCATTGCAAGGATAAAAAATTACAAGTTTTTATAATGCATGACGAGAAGGCAAAGAATGAAGATATAGAGACAGCGGTGGGGGAGGAGGAACACTCGCTTTTTCATGCCTAGAGGACATGGTGCCTTTCGCCGGGGGGGGGGGGGGGTATTGTTACGTTGGTGCCTAGCCTATAAAAGCAAATTTGTCTTTTGTATACTTAAGGGCAATTTAGACTTTTATTAGTTTTTTTTTGTTGGGTATAAATTGGCTTGTTCTTTATAGGGTTAGTTTTATGCATTTGATTTGATTGTGAGTCTTCGGTTTAGGGATTGGAAGAGATTTTCTACCTCTCGAATTGTAGGAATTGGGAGAGATCGCCTACCTCTCAAGTTGTAGTTGCTTATCTTTTGTATTCTTGTTGAGTTATTTGATTGATTGTAGAAAATTTGTGTTTGCCTAATTTCTATGGAAAAGCGTGCCAATTTTGAGGTTAGATCGTATCAATTTCTTATAATGGACACTTAGAGGTAGGAAGACCAGCTTTTGGATGAAGAAGAATCAATGGTGAAGTAGGCTCAAAGCTTGAGGAGGGAGAATGAAAGATGTAGTCTAATGGAATGTTACCTCAACAGAAGTATAGAAATATCATGTAAAGAAGTCACAACATAGATGTCCTTTAATAGCGTGAAGTTATCGGTGGAAGATGCATCTATTTGTTCATGGAGATAATCTGATGGGAACAAAATGCATGAACAAGGCAGACACAAATTAAAGATTCTTCATGTAAAGGGGAAAGACAACTTAAATAGGATAGAGTGGAGATGGGTAAGATGTTGAGAAATGAAAAGGTATTTGATTGATGAGATAATTATTGGTCAAGGCATCATTTTTGTAAAACATCAAGGTTTAGATAACATTAAATAGGTGGCGGTTTTTACATTTTGCAACACTATTGTTGAGAGGCATATAAAGCATGAAGTTTGATAAAAAAATAGAAATTGAATTGAAATTGTTTAAATTCTGAAGTATTATAATAGTTTACATTTTTAATTAAGTTAGATAATTAACATTTTATTTCTTTATAAAAATTTTATAAGAAATGGACTTTTGAGTGACATTTTTGTTAGTAAACCCAAGTAATCTATGACTTATCATCAATGGAGATAAATATAAAAGCAAAAGTCCATGCGAGTAAGGATAAGGCAAGTAATAAAGAAAAGTTCTTAATGCAAGTTTGAGAGAGTATCAAACTCTAGTTATTGTAGTTCCAAGAGATAAGAGTGGAGCAAAATGAGTCTTCAAATTAGCTTTCTTGGGTATGTAAAAGGAGTTTCTTGCAGGAAAGAGGCAATATTTGTGAGAGAGATTACACAGATAAAAGCAAAGAGTTGTTATTAGTTTGGCAATCTTCAGCTACATCTGCTAGAGAATTCACTAGCCTTTTTTATTACAACTTTGCTTGAAGAAGAAGAAGAATAAGAAGAAGAGGCAACGACAATAGGAAGAATGAGAAGAAAAACAAAAGAACCAATAAGTTGAGCCCCTAATATAAGCACTCCCTCTTTCTAAGGCTTTAGAGGATGTTTCATTGAATTTGCTAGATGAGGCATGTTTGCCAAGTGTCCTTAGTCTTGGAGAAGATGGCGGCCGCAAAATGATTGTTATATTATACGGCCATCATGGGCTATTTAGCATCTTGCCATGCCGTAACAGGTGGGCTACAATTATGACATGCCATTTTTGTTGTCAAACATAATTGCCCAGCATAGTTTTGTTAAGGCAAGTGAGTGCCATTATGGTCAGCTTTTGCTCCAAAAACCAAAAAAATATTTGGACGAGCAAGTCTTCAAAATATTCTTGGGATGGCGAAGTGGGTTGGATTGGAACTTGATGATTTGGTATGAGCAACATAGAACTAAACAAGGAACATTGGAACTTGACTTGCCCTTTTGTTTGATGAGCTATGCTAGGTTTGAGGGAAATACTCATCGAATCAGTTGGACGGTCCTGCTTGGACACCAAGAAACAGATGTCACATCTTTCTCTTTTGCTTTATGAGGCTATTTATAGGGCATAGGAGTTAGATTATTTTCTCTTTTTTGAAACTTTGTGACCACTTGCCTTTATGATTCTTCATGTCTTCTTGTGCATAGAAGAACGAGGAAATGGAGAAGGAAAGGGAGGATCTGGAGGTGGTGGAATTGTTCATGAAGACAGAAGTGGAGGCTTCAAGAAGGATGCCGCACTAAAAGTGACGGTGGAGGCCAAATGAAGGCGGTGTTGGATATCGCAGACAAGACATGGTAGTGGGGACTATGACAAAGAAGGAAAAAATTATTGTAGAGGTTGTGCTGAACGAGGAAATGGAGAAGGAAAGGGAGGATCTGGAGGTGGTGGAATTGTTCATGAAGACAGAAGTGGAGGCTTCAAGAAGGATGCCGCACTAAAAGTGACGGTGGAGGCCAAATGAAGGCGGTGTTGGATATCGCAGGCAAGACATGGTAGTGGGGACTATGACAAAGAAGGAAAAAATTATTGTAGAGGTTGTGCTGATGAACATAAAGGATGCTATTGCCAAGTTGATGAAGGAAGTCATGACATGGGAGGCGGTGTATATCAAGGCTGCTGTCGAACTTGCAGAGGTTGCCACATATGTATTTTTATTTGATGATGAGTGATGAGTCCTCAAGAGTACGAGGTCATTAAGAATTTGAGTATTCTTTTCAGTAGTCTTTGAGGAAGGTGACTTGCAACATTAATACAAATTGCCACATAATAGACCTAACATGAGTGCAGCCGACATTATCAACAGCTCGGATGCGATCCCAGCCAGCAAGCTCTAGGACAATAAGCCCAGTCAACCTTTGTGGTAGTAGCTTTGGGTTGACATACCTAACCAATTGGATGCGCACACCAAGATGCTTAAGGAGCTAAGGATGTTGGTGGAGTCTTTGTGCTAAGAATGTGACATTGAGGAATAGGTTGGGCATTGTCAGAATGTATTCTCCTTTGAATCCCTTCTTTGATGATCATAGCAACCTTAGCAGGTGTGCTTAAAAGGCGTCAATCAAATGAAGGAGAGCTTATCCAAAAGTTGGAAGCCTCTTTTTCCCTATTTTTATTGATCCTGTATTTATTTCAATTGATAGTCACATGTAAATTTTCTTTCTTCACTGACTGAAAGAATTATCTTATTCATTTTGGTTGGTTTATCTGTTAATTTTTTAGCGAAATAGAAAGGATCTAAGAAAGACTTTTTGTCCCCATTTTAATGATCTATGATTCTAATTATAGGTAAGAATAAGAAATGGTATCCAAGTTTGATTTGAATGGTCAAATTTCTACTGGGTCAAAGGTTTGCATCGTCTCCTTTTAAATTTGGCTTGATTTTTGTACAATTTTTCTGGAAAATTGAGCAGTTAAATTTTTTTCAAGTGCTATCGTTTCACTGATTGGTTGTCTGAATCACTTGAGCGATTGTAGTTTCCTTGAGTATTATATTGGTCTTGAGCCTGTGCAATGTTAGATGCATATTATTAAAACATTTTATTATTTATGAGACGTGCAACTCATGCTTGAAAGAAATAGGCCCATATTTTTATTCTAAGTCGATAGGACAAAGGGCAATGTAATGTTTAACATGACCATATAATTGAGTTTATAAGATAACAATACTTTCTAATCAATTAAGTCTAGTATGTGTATGCTTATTATCAAGGGTTTGCTCCTGCTTCCCCCTAGCTTGAGTATTTCCTGTTGCAAGCGAAGGGCATCACGTCCTCTTCGTCATGTCCTCTTGGGTTGGATTCCCTTGCTTTGTTGTCACTTGGTTGGATGTCAAAAATCACATAGTTATTCTTGCGATGTTACAAACAGTATGCTTTTAGGCCAGTGTCATTTAATTCATTGGCAATTCACCGTGTTCAGTCTTGTGGTCGATAAGTTGTTGGTCTCTTGTTTGCTTTATTAACGTACAAACCTGACCAATTGGCGGTGAATTTTCTAGTCACCTTGGTTCCTTCGGCCTCTTTGGTCATTCTCAAAATGAGGTCCCTCGATTGGAAACTTTTAGGGTAGAAGTGTATGTATTCAGTGGCATGAGGCTTTTGGTAGGTAGTGGCTTTCTATTGCCATTCCTTTAGCAAATCGTATTTGACCCTCATAATTTATGTATTCTGTTCATATGACGTCTTGGGTTACATAACTTATTTCCAGTTGTTTTGGTTATAGAGTTCAACCACCATAATTACATTGACTCCAAATGCTATAGTGAAAGGGTTCTTGAGTATAATTGATGGAATGGTCTAGGTTGTCCATAAGATGGCTAGAAGCTCTGCTATCTAGATCCCCTTTCTAGTGTCTGAAAAAGTTATTAAAAATTCAATGATGATTTTTTTTGTGACTTTGATATGTACATGCATCTATGAGGGGTTAATAGAGGAAAACTTCAATCTGATGTCTCGATCTTTATAGAATCCAATAATCTTCTTGTTATTAAACCAAATGTCATTGTCAGTGATGTAGCAAGATGGAGCTTGAACCTAATAAAGACTTCTAACCATTGGACTGGACATGACAAGCTTGTTATTTTTTGTAGAAGTTTTTGACATCTTTCTTAATGGTTGGCCACAGATGATAGAGTGCATTCTTGGCCAAGACGACTTATGCTGAATGGTCCTCGCACTATATCGAGTGAATCTCTTCTAACACCTTTGAAATTACATTTTTTATTATGCAGCACAAGGAGATTCTCAAGAATCTCTTTCAAGAAAGGATATTGTTTGTCAAAAAATTCTTGGCTGCTTGAATTTGATTGAACATTTTTTACATCTAGACATCACAGTCCTATACATCAGATATAACTTAATTCATCCATCCATCTCAATGACTCCTTCAACCGCTTCATCTTAGGTTTGTCGATTGATAAGTAGGTGAATTATCTCATGGTTGCTTAGGATTATCATATTTGGCCAGCTGGTCTATTGTATCGTTTTCTACTCGTGGTACTTGTTAGGCTTTGAAATAGTTTAAACAAAATATTTTGAAAAAAAAAAGACTTATATAGATAAAAAGTTATCTCTCTCTCTCTCTACACACACACATGTATATATATATATATATATATATGAGGATGCAGCGCGTCTTCGTCTTCGTCGCTCCGCAAGGGTTTCACCGTAATGGCGAACCCTAGCATAGTCTTCGTCCTCTGGTTTCGTTGACGAACGGGATCTGCGGTGCTGTGTCTCGCTGCTTCGATCTCGTCGAGCTCTGCGTCGTCTGCTTGATCCTTCGTCGTCTCCTACGACGACGTCGCCTCACTGGCTCGCGCGAAACTCGCGTTTTACTGCTACGACGAATCCTGCTCGACGCCGACTGCTTCCTCGCGAACGACTCGCAATCTGGGAGCTCGGCGCCTCGCTTTTTCCTTCGTCGTGCGCCTGCTTCGACTTTGTCTGCTCCTTCATCGTCGTTTCTCGGTTTCAGCTTCGACTGCTGCGACTTCGTCTGCTTCGGCCTCGCAAATTCGACTCCCTCTGCTTCAACTTTGACGCTGATTCCAGCTCCTTTTGAAGTTGCAGTTAGTGAAGAAGAAGGCTTTTGCGGATATAGCTGCTCTGCTGCGGTTCTTTCGGCAAGCTCGGCCTCTTGTGGAAGCTCGATCACATGGTGGCTTCTGTCAGACTGTTGAGGCCGCTCGGACTCAGATGGCAACTAGGACGTCCTATGCTGGAGTTGTGGGCAGAAAGTCCCACAATGATCACCTCTTCTTTCCGCAAGAATTTCATGACATTGCGGCTGACAAAACACAGGGACTTTTTATCAGGCCGATTGGCATTAAAGATGGTAAATCTGCTGTTATATTCACGACACTGGAAATGAAGCTTCTCTCTGACAATGTTAAATTTAATTTAGTTGGAAAATTCCAACTTGGGCACCCCAAGATGGATAAAGTCAGAAAATACTTCGAGAATTTGAAGCTCATTGGTGGATGGAAATGGGAGTGTTAGATGACGGACATCTACTTATTCGGATACAAAGAAGAAGATCTATGCAGACTTTTCACGCAACAATCGACTTTGATCTTGGCACTCAAATGCGATTATCAAATGGACTCCGATTTTGACCCATCTAAGAGCCTCCTATCGTTCCTATGTGGTTCAAACTTCGGGGCTCCCTTTCATTTGTACAATCCACGTGCTTTGTACAACATTAGCTGAGCTCTCGGTACTCCTCTTAGAGTGGATGATCCTACTTTTGATATGGTCTCCCGAGGTGGTGCTGGGGTTCGAGTGGAGAGAGATTTCACTCTTCACGATGTGGATCGTTTTTGGATCGCGGATGGTGCGGATGGGTTTTGGCGAGGAGGCGTGGTGGAGAGCGGCGCCTTTTTGCCAACGATTGCAAAACGTTTGGACATATTAGTGACACCCGCTATAGACTACATCCTCCCTCGAGGAAAAGGGCCATAGGCGCCTCGCTATTGTTGGAAATTCCCAACATGGACTTGACGCTACCCTGGCTCAGGAGACTAGGGTAGCATCTGATGCTGATAATTGAGCTGACTCGGCTTTCGAGGACTCTGTTATGAAGGCTGTTGGGGAGACTCCTCGACGAGGCCAGCACTTGCCACACCCCTGCGGCTACCGTGGTTCATCGAACGAGTTGGAAGGGTGGCCCTTCCTCCTCGTGGTGCAAACCGCCACAGCGGCTAGGGAACCAATCACTACATCGGCTTCTCCCATCGCGGATCGGACGGCTCACACTTCGGAGGATCGGTGGCGAGTGTATACCTCCGGGAGGAAGAAGAAGACGGGAGGTACTTTCTACTTGGAATCTTATGGATGACACATTGGCCTCTCCCGCGAATGGGAATCACTCAGCAGCTCGATTATCGAACGCGCTTCAAGAACCTATGGAAGGAAGGCGCTGCGACCTCGTCCACTAAAAAAGCTTTTTAGTTGCTAGTTTAAATTAGTCCTATCTTTCGTATTTTTATTTAAGTTGCTTTTGTTTTTTGAGTCGGGCTCCACCATGGGGCCCTCTCATACTCTTTCTACTTGTTTTGTAACTCCTCTCTTTTTATCTTAATGAAAATGGCCCTAGGGCTTTTTGGAATATATATATATATATATATATATTAAAAGAAATCGGTATTTGGCAAAGGCCCAAATATTGATTTTCTTATGAGCTACAACCCTATGATGGAGACTTGACGCCATGTGCCTATATATCCAAGAACCCCGCACCACAGGGGATCGAAGTTGCGACTCAAGGGGACTTACAGAGAACCACCGCTGGCCAACATGCCACGAGTTACTGCACATATAATTATATATATAAATATATATATATATATATATATATATATATATATATATATATATATAATTTTCTTGTTTAAACACCAACTTTTGACGTGACAACAATAGAAATTTAAATGATGAATGCATACATAATTTGGTCTAAACAACTCAATTGAAGTTGAATTGGTTCTTGATCCATGCATTTGTAATTGTTTGAAAGCTTGAATGCCTTTTTTCGTGTAAGTAATCTCAACGAGAACAATTTTGAATCCCTTCAAAAATAATCGATGTTAATTTCACTCAAGATTTGCAAGTTAAACAAATTACGCATTAAAATACAATAATATTGCATTCCATATCAAAATGGGGTTATTTGGCTTGTGAAGATTTTTTTTTTTTAACCTATCAACCTCTATATCACATACAGTCTCAGATTTTTATGATTCTAATATAGACAAACTTCACATTTATTTTTGTAAGCAATTCTATAATGTGAAAATATGATCCAAATATACTTTTAGCAAAGGATGTTTGTGCCAAAGCATATTGTTGCCTTGACTTGGTGCTCTCGGCACACAAAGGGGCCGCCGAGTGGTGCTGCTTCAGCTCAGTTTGCATAGCGAGTTTGAAAATTGGAGAACCAATGGAAGCGTTGTTAGATATATGATTTGGTGCATATCTGTAGTTGTTAGCATGATTTGGGCTGATTTTAGGTGGTGTTTAGGAGCTGTGTTTGGTAGCATGATTTTGGCTGATTTTTGATGGGGTTTAGGGACTGTGTTTGGGCAGCATCAAAGGAATGAAGAGCATCTCCCGTGCAGATCGAAGAAAATAGAGAGGACTTCTCAGCTAGGTTGAATGAGGGAGAGGTTGATTTCCTTACCTTGGGGATTATATGTAAATATATCTTATGATTTCATGTTTTAATTAATCTTAGTTTATGATTGATTTTAATTTTATATATATATATATATATATATTCAATTTTAAATTTAGTTTTAGTTTCAATTTCATTTATTTTAAGTTTATATTTTGTTTAATTTTAAATTTGAGATTATATTAATTTTAAGTTGATTTTGAATTTTGAATTTTAGTTGAGAAAAATTTAGGTTACATTTTGGTTTACGTTTAGTTTTTATGTTTTAATCTTGATATTGGTTCAAGTTATAAAGTTTTATACTCATTTTCTTTTAGCATTAATATTTTAACTATTTATTATTACTATTATTATTATTATTATTATTATTATTATTATTCTCCAAGTTATTGTGACCTCGACACACCCCCTAACGAAATTCGATTTAACGGGCTCATTTGAATGATTTTGACGATCCAGACGTATTTGCGCGCTTCATTTCGTGAATCGACGTTCCGAAGAACTTTTTACATTTGAGAGATTTTTGTACATGAAATCTTGAAGCTGGCGAATCTACGTATAACGGGTGTTAAAACATTGTTGAACTCATAGTATGCTCTTCGAAGCATAATTACAAATCCGATGTAGCTTACGAAATAGAATTCTGAGCACTGAAATGAGCTTGAGAGACTACATTGCATTTGGGTCTAATTTTATTTTAAATTTAATTTGTTTCAATTTTAAATTTTAATTTAAGTTTGTTTAATTAGATTTACATTTAAATTATATTTAATTGTAATTTTAATTAAATCTATCCAAGGTAATCCAAACCCATAGCCATGCAATAACTGAATTTTACAAAAATAGAATAATAATAATAAATAAATAAATAAATAAATAAAAAGATGTTGGCGGGTAGAGGAGAAGCATCCCCCCTAAGAAACATATTGTTTCTTCCTTCGCACGTCTTCTCATTTGAACCATCGAATGAACAATCGAGAGAGCAGAGAGATTGAAAGTGAAGAATAATGTTCATGCCCTAGCCGAGGAAGGAAGTCGAAGGGGAGGAAAAGACTGTAAGACGGGTCGAGCGACTTATCTGTGAGTGGAGAAAGCCGAAGGAAGAAGAAGGTTCGTGTAGTTTTCCTTGTAGTGCGATACTTATTGCACTTGATTGATGTTGTTGCTTCTTCCTAGAGTGATGACAAAGAGGAAGGAAGGAGGATCGACTTTGTGAGAAGGAAGAGGAACAAGTCTTGTGTGCTCTATTGAGGGAAACCGTTCGGGACCGAAAGAGGAAGGAGCAAACCACGGTTGAGTAGAGGCTAGAAGTGGAGATTTCTGGCTCTGTCGAGAGTTGGCGAGCTGAAACCTCACATGTCCGAGGTTAGGGTAGTGGAAAGTCGAAAACTTTGTAAGGTAAATTTAATGTTTTAATAAGTTAATATACTATATTATGGAAGATTATGTATGCGTGCTAAAAGTGTGTTTAATTATAATATTATCGGAAAGAGCTATTGTAATCAGGAGTTTAACAAATCATGATTTCTGATTCAAAGGAAATGTTGGAGGAGCATGCGATTGAGAGAGGAGATTAATTCGAGAAACTTATAAGATAAATCTTCATATTGACATTATGTTAATTAATCAAATGTTTGTGTGTGTGTACGTGTGGTTAAAATAATGTTTACTTTAATCAAGAAGTACTTGAGGTTGGGGAGTTATAGTTTTGAAATTGAGGGGAGAAAGAGAAATCTTGTGCAAGAAGCAAACGAGTCCTTTTAGGGTAAGAAATAATATACTGATTATTATGTGTCAATTTAATGATATGCCAGTAGATATATTTAAGTTTTCTTTAGATGAGATTATTATAATTATTTGTACATTTAATTAATAAAAGTGGTTGTCCAAAGAAATTAGTGGAGAAGTATTTCAGAAGTCTCTTGTAAGTAAGCGAAGTAAATATTTTCTTGTATGTATTAAAATTAATGTTTACTTAGTAAAAAGTTTCTATCATGCTTTAAACAGACATTTTATAATTATAAGCATTTTGTGAGCTTGAAAGTTTAAAAAACTTGAAATGAGAAAAGGGAAAAATGATTTAATGTTTTTTTTAAAAAAGAGGTGATTTAAAGGAGATGTAGTGTATAAAATTAAGTCATATATGCTTACCCCAAGATGGTATTGGCAGATGATGCGATGTACCCGTGCACATTAAAGAAAATGATAAATGTGCACATTAGGGCGTATTTTTGAGAGTATAATCGGGTACATTTTTTAGGGTACGTACGAGTATATTTTAAAGATGCTTTCGGATATTTTTTAGGATACCTTCAGTATGATGATAATCTTATGAATCTTAAGAAGGTTAAAATGGTAAATATTTAAAGTGAAACAAAAATGAATAAAATTAAAGTGAAATTTCAATATTTTATAAAGTGAAATTAAAGTTTTTTCTTTTTCAGAAGAAGAAAAATATTAGGTTGATATTTATAGGAGAGATTTGTTTGCAGTAGGAATGTAACTGATAGGTGTTAGTTATGTTGTGTTTGTAGTTTTTTTTTACTGTTTCCTTTGGATATTGATTTATTATTCAGTACTGGTTTGAGATGTGTTTGTCAGATTTTGTTTTTTTTGTTGTTTAATTTATTACACTTTATGAATTTCAGTGTCTCTTTTATAAATTGAAAGATTTTATAATTTTACGAATGGTTATTTAAATGTTCATACCGTCCCACTGTTGTTCCTGACTTGGTTGATTCCAACTATCAGACCAGGTCATGACAAGCTAGGCCAAAATTAGCCACATAAGGGAACTAACTAAGAACCATGGCTTGGATGGAAAAAATGTTGGGAAAAATCATCGACAAAAATTGAGGTCAACAATTGCCTTCTTAACCATCACCGCATTATACATCCACTAACGATGGCTCGATGAAATCAACGGCAAGAAGCTTTTGCACTTTCTCTAGGATTGCAATTTGGATGTCTCCAAACTAATTATGACTTCATTACTATTTTCTTCACTACAAATTGGATATACAATCTATGTCAGTCTGTATGTATATGGACATTTGCATCTTAGTTGCTCTCACACAAAAAATTTCTGTAAGCCCTTAAAAGCTTAAATAGGCTTTTTAAGTGAATATCTGCACCTTTGTGCTAACTTGAAACATTCATGGTGGGTCGGTGGATGACATATGTATCTTCTGGTTTTCCTCTTGAATACGTTCATCTCTGACGTGGTTGGCCCTATTCATTTCATCCAATTGGCATTATGTTAGGATGGTTCTCAAATAGCATCTTCTAAATGCTTTGATGTCGCTTCCTGCAAAGCTCTGACCATTTGGTGTTGGGAACTTTATACACGGTTGATTTCTTGAAAGGTGCTAATAATTGGTTGACCAAAGATAACATTGTAGGTTGGTAGTACTTAGAGGAGCAAAAAGTAGTCTTTATTTTTCCTATCATGGGGGGCATTGTCTAAGGAGGCATTCATTCAGGACTCCATGATACCAAGGCTAAACTAAACCACAACAGGAAAACAAATTATATTATTAAAGCAAGTAAACAGTTACAACGAACACACGTGAAAGAAAATACAATAAAATGACATAAGCAAACACTATTAAAGTGTACTCCAAAGGTGTTGGAGGTTATCTAGGTAGATGGTGTGGCAGTAGCAATGGAATGATGGTGGCAGCAAGGGGATGAGCAAAAATTCAAGGACAATAAGCATGTTTGTTGCCGTCTTGAATGGTGGCAAGGAGTTGGGGTCGGTAGCGGCGAAACAACAGGAAGGAGTTGTTCTCTGGCTAGGCGGCAGCGACACAATGGGTGCGATGGAACAGCGGGAACAAGGTTGGAAATGGGTGGTAGCAATGCCGAAAGGGAGGGGGAGGCAGCTGGGAGGCTGGAGGCTGTAGGAAAACAATAAGCGAAGGGTGGGCGGCGGCAACGGTATAAGATGGTTGGACAGCGATGACAGCGGTAGATGATGGTTGGACAGCGGAGGAGGAGAAGGCAGCGACGATAGCTGGAACTGCAGAAAATAACAACCAGAATGTTCTCTTAGGCGGCTGCAACAATGAAGGGAGGCCGGGATGATGTGGGGAGGATGCAGAAGGGGATACGTCTAAGAATGAGACACAAGATAAATAATTTATTGTGCCGATGATTCTAATGAAAGTCAATTTATTGATAACAGTAATAAGAATTTTAAATTTAAACATTCAAATGTTGATGACTTATTATATTCTTATTTTTGAGGACTTATTATATTCTTTTTTAAGTGGGAGGCATTATTAGTGGATGAGCGCCTTACATTGAATTTGTTTTGATTGTTATGTCTTGACATTTTTAGTATTTTATTTTGATTTTTTAGCTTACTTTGATAGTAATATTTGTATAATTCATCTTATTTCATAATGTAGTGTTAAGATCTTGACTCGCGTATTCAAACTTTGCTTAATTTATTATTTTTTACTAATGTTGTTGTATTAGCTTTATTGTGTTAATAAATTAGAATATTAATATTTTATTTCTTAATTTTATATGTTATAGTTTATACAATATTTTAAATACAACTTATGTTAAGAAAGGCAGAGGTAGACCTAGGAAAACTTAGGCTTATTGCATAAAAAATGATCTTAATTTATTAGAATTAAACGAAAATTTGACACTAAATAGGACGCAATGGAGAAAAAGGATTCATGTAGCCGACCCCACTTAGTGGGATTAAGGCTTTGTTGTTGTTATTGTTGTTGTATAGTTTATACAATATTTATTATTTATGCAATTTTTTAAATTTATGGCTTACGCCTAGCCTTATAAATGAAGAACACCTCAACACCCAATTGCTCAATTTTAAACATTGATGTTACATGTTTATTATTTCTATCCTTGAAAAGTTAAAATTGCTTTATTATGGATTTTTAAGCTTCCAATAGTCCTCTATAGTAGAACCTTAGCTTTAAATATTTAGCAGCTGAAAGGAAATGTTCAAGGATAAGACTTCACTTTGATACTGAGAGATTTGGGAAAGTGCTCTGTTGTAAAACTTTGTTAAATGACAAATTTGACAATTCTAGGTCTTGTTTTAATGACCATATAAGAGAATTTATAATAGTTAATTACATAATTGAGTAATATTTTTCGTTCATTTTGTGTGCATTTTCAGGTGAAAATGTTTTGTGGGAGCAGTTTTTGTCTTGAGAAAATACCATCATCATGTGAAGTATTATAGCATTGGAAACAAAAAATTGTCATGTGCACTGAATGGAAATGAAAACTGCACAGGTAATAATACCATATGGTTACTTAGCTTGTTTTGTATGTATATTTTCTTGACATTTTTTCTAGCTATTTAACGAGCACCCTGTCATAAAATACTCTATAGTAAGGGGCGTTTACATACATACCACCCAATTCCTATGTATTTACACATGTAACAGCTAATCTTTACTTTATACCTTCATATCACATAAAAAATACCACTATTTTGATGTAAATGCCCCTAAAATAGATGAATTTTCTCTAAAACTCATTGGGGATTGGTTCCTCTGTCTTACTCAGCTATGAGGATCTCTCTTTCTTCTCTCGCTTGCTCTCGTTCCCCTCCCTATGAGGTATTTATTCTCCTGATACTCTTAACCTCCTTTTCATTAACTCCTTGGTTCTTCTCATACGTCGTATTCTCCTGATACTCCTGATACTCTTACTTTCATCCGTCAATTGTCAAAATTCCATCACAATTTTCACTTTAGCTTCACCCCCATGCTTGCGATATCATATCATGTAACGAAGGATGCGATATAAGTTATTGATAATAAATTGTGGCAGGTCAAATTAAAGAATAATCTGCATAAAATTTCATCATATTCCTTTCGTCATTTTTGATGCTGTATGACTGGCACCCCTTTTCATTGTAGTCTATGAATTTCTTTGTTTACATATTTTACAGGATTCTCCATGTGCCGCGGAAGTTCAACAACCCTCGCAAGAATCTCAAGGTAACCAGCAGAATAATGGAGGTGGTGATGCTACTCCAGCAGAACCTACTTTGACGGCAAATGGAGATAACAAGAAAGTTTCCCGTGAAGATATTGAATTTGTAATGTTTCTTTCTGGTGCTAATTAAATTTTAGGAAGATTTACATGCATACCACTCAATTCCTATGTGGCTACTTATCTGACACCTAAACTTCAATTTTTATATACATGCCACCTAACCTATGGATGAAAATTCGCATTTCATTTTTTAAAAGTTAAAATGGTAATATTTTTTATGTGAAATAAAAGATTAAGGTGGTATGAATGTGAAAAGTAATGTTTAGGTGTTAGATATGCAAATACACAGGAATTGGGTGGTATTTATGTAAGTACCTTAAATTTTATTGAATTTGTAAGTGTTTTTTGGTGCCAAATAAATTTTAGGGGCAGTTATACATGCTACACAATTCTCATCTATTTACATATCTAACTTCTAAACTTGCATATTTATATCCATTAATATCACATAAAAAAATATCACTATTATATACTTTTTAAAAGTGAAATACACAGTTTCATGCATAGGTTTATAAAATCAAGGTATTATAAATATAAATATGAAAATATAGGTGTTTGATATGTAAATGCGCAAAAATTTTAAGGTTTATATGTATATCTCCCTAAATTTTATCAAAACTACAGTCAATACTGTTTCCTTGCAAGTTTTTTTTTTGGGAGCTGTTTCCTTTAAAGTTGCATTTCAATATTCTATTCCATCACTAGCTGTTATTTCTGCAGGTTCAGAATCTTATAGAACGTTGTTTACAGCTTTATATGAATAGAGGCGAAGTAGTCAGAACTCTGTCTAATCGTGCCAGAATTGAGCCAGGTTTTACCAGCCTAGGTGAGATGATCATCTTTGTAGTAGTTTTTTTATTCTATCTAGTGACTCAATTTTAGCAGATTGCAACTAGTTCCTGATATATTTTTAATTTAGCATTCTTATTTTATCTATGTTATTGATTATATATGTTTTTTTTTTATCTACATGCTTGTTCCAAATGGAGCTTCACTTTAGCATTCACGTTGGAATTTGCATGCGGGGCTGAGAGGTCAGCTAGCTGAACCGGTTGGCAGATGGATTCCCACCGCCAGTCTGTAGAAGCTCCGGTTCAGGGGTGTCAATTAGAAGGGACGGCAATGCTGCCAGTCCCTCTCCCACTTTCCTTTTCTGTTATCACCCACCCTATTGGAGCCTTCATTTTTTATCATTTCCCTATTGGAGCCTTCCGCTTTTGTTATTTCCCTATTGGAGTTCTTTTAAATGTTGTTTTCTGGAATAAGGGTCAGTTGTTTGCTAATTTTAGATTTCTCCTTGGAGTCTCCTTCTCCCTTATTAGGGCTGTATCCGACGACGGGTGGTGCTTCGTTCGTATCCTGCTCTGAGGTGGTGTTGTGTCCTCCCCTTATCTTCTTTTCTACGCTTTCTCCTTTCTCTCCCATAGCTGCCGGCCACGTCCAAGTTTTCTTATTGATTAGCCGCCCATTTCCCCTGCCTCAGGTTTACTATCCAATCCAATCTACCATCCAAACCACCTTTGCCACCTCTTTCCTTTCATCAGCTCCTACTGTTCCCCTCTCCAGCCATTACCCCATGTCCAACGACTCTTACGAACAATTGTTTTGGCTATCCAGGCCATCCTACCAGCACCAAACATCTCTTCCCTTCCTTCCCTGCCACCTGCCCTGCTGCCCCACGCCTTAATCTCTCAAATGGCCCCCTAAGTCTTTTTCCAATAGACCATACAACCGTCTATCCCTCCCCTTCCCTCTACCACCTCGCGGATGTCACCGCCATCCTCAGGTCTTCTCTTCCGGTCCTAGCCAGAAAGTGTTGTTAGTTTGTCGTGCTTTCCCTTCCAGTTTGTGTCGTGTTGTAACCCTAATTCAGTGCTATTAAAAGTTTGCTTTTGTTCCTGTTAATTTTTGAACTAGTTCCGGTATCAATTTGTATCAGAATTAGCCAAACCCTAGTACTATCTTATGGTTTCCTAGTATCTGCCATAAACAAAAATTTTCTTTCCTATCACCATATACCCTTTCCACTTCCATAAATCCCAAACCCTAACCATGCCACCAAGAAGATCTATGCCTGAGCTTACTTAGGAAGAGATACGACGAGACCTTTGTCGGCAGAGGCTTGTACAGATTGATGAGATGACTCAGGGGGAGGTTACGCTCGATTGAGATCTGGAGATTCGAAAGGGGGAAAGAGAGGAGGATCTGAATCCTTTTCATAGGGAGTATTTCATTGATGAAGAAGACATACCACATCATTTCATCGCTGTTGCTTCGCCATAATATATTTTACACCCGGTGCACCGTAAACGGAAATGTACGGAACCTCATCATCGATGGAGGGGCCAGTAAAAATATGATATCTTCACTGGGTTGATAAATTGGGCCTCACGACTCAGAAGCATTCCCAGCTTATTCACTGACGTGACTGAAGGAGAATCAAGCCAGTATCAACCAGAGATGCTTAGTTGAATTTTGGATTCGGGGCCAGCTATAGGACTGGATGTGATGTGACATGATCCCTATGCACCTTTTGTTGGGGAATCCGTGACAGTTTGACAGGAGGACTTAGCACGACGGATTCAAGAACATATTTCTTCAACAATGATGGGTAACACATCATCCTACTTCCTTCGGTGGAACCCGAGAGCACAGGCACGCTTGCCGACAGTGCAACATCGTTGGGACGAGTTTTGGTGACGACGAGGGATGATGGGACCGAGACACTAGTTCCAGACATGGAACATGCCCGACAGAGGACATTTCAGGATGTCACAATCGATATCTTGCCGCCAGCGCCACCACCAGGTGGGAAGGCTCAGGTCACCCCCACTTCAAATTTGGTTACATCGAATGTGGATTACTTTGGGAGTATTTAACAGCTGATGTGAGACATGCAGACTCAGTTTAGTTCAGCAGCGGACTCGGAAAATTTGACCGCTGTGGACTTTTGCTCGTAACTTGGGGAAGATCCTCAAGTGCCTTGGAGGGCGATGCAGTAGCTAGTGGGATCCAAGTGTTGCTAGGATTGTTGATGAAGAACTGGAAACTTTGATGAATGAGGTCGAAGCTCCCGCAACCCTAGGAGACTAATGCGGGGCTGAGAGACCAATCGGCTGGCAAATAAAATGACAGCACTGAACAGGCCACAATTGGAAGCGTCAATTAAAAGTGGTGGCAATGCCGACAATTACTTTTCCACTTTCCTTTTCTATTATTTCCTTGTTGGAGCCTTTAATTTCTATTATTTCCCTATTGGGGTCTATCTTTTCTATTTTTTCTCTATTGGAGTCTTTTTAAGTGTTGTTTTCTGGAATTGGGGTTAATTTTTGTTGTTTTTTTATATCAGAGTTCTCGTTGGAGTCTCCTTCTCCCTTGCTAGGATTGTATCCAATGATGGGTGGTGCTTCGACTGTATTCTGCTCCATGGTGGTGTTGTATCCTCCCCTATCTTCTTTCATACCCTTTCTTCGTTCTCAGCCATAGCCGTTGGCCACCTCTAACCCTTCCTATAGATCAGCCGCCCCCTTTCAACTGCCTCAGGTTTGCTGTCCAACCCAATCCAACAGCCAAATCTCCCTTGCCATTTGTCCCCGCAGCAGCTCCTGCTGTTCCCCTCTCCAAATGCTGCCCCACATCCAGCGGCCCTTACAAATAGTTGTTCCGGCTATCCAAGCCATCCCACCAGCACCAAACACCTCTTCCCTTCCTTCCCTGCCACCTGCCCTGCTGCCCCACTCTTTCAACCCTCAAACTGTCCCCTATGTCCTTTTTCCAATAGACAATACAACCATGAATTCCTCCCCTTTCCCTCTACCACCTCGCCGACGCCACCACCATTCTCGGCTCCTCTTCTGACCCTAGGTGTTGTTCGTGTCGTGCTTTCCCTTCCAGTTTATGCCGTGTTGCAGTCTTAATTCAGTGCTAATAAAGTTTGTTTTTCTTACGTTGCTTTTCTATTTCCAAATTCTCAACAATCAAACAAAATCTATACTAATTTTCTATAATCTTCTCCCTCATATGCTGTTTATTTCCAGATAGTTTAGATTGTGGCTAAACGTGAAAATAAAATTTAAATAATGATATGGACTTCAAGAATTGAAACCAAAATCCCAATTAGTTTCCTAAACTTTTCTGAATCAATTTTTTATTTTAGTTACCTTTTCTGAAGCTTATTACTTTCTTCTAATATGTTTTCCTAAAGGTAGGTAATTTTATTGCAGAATGATATTATTATAAATTAATAAATAGCCTATTTGTTAATTATTATGTTCTATATGTACACGCGGATTGCAAACTAATTACAAAAAATTAGCAAAGATTCTATTATGTTTAAAATGTATTTTTTTAAGTACTTGCATTCAGGATAGTAATTCTTAGTTACATAACCGCTATTACCTTTATGTGGTGGGAAGGATGCAAATGGTGTCATATTGTTCAGAGGGAATCCTTGAAAAACTCTGCATTTTATTTTAGTTCCACCTATTCGAAAAAAATTCCTCAATTATAATTTCGAAAAGTATTATTTATGATCATTATTATTTTAATTTCTGATGCAAACTAACTTTCTATAAAAGATTGTTTGTATGTTTTGGCCTATACAACTATTTGTTCTTGTTTTTATTTGGATGCTCTTTCCACTGATCAGATTGACAAGCAAAAATATATATGCTACAACAATTAAAAGCTTAATTCACTTAAGATCTTGCACTGTTACTTTTCAGTTCTTTTTCTTCATTTTTTCCTCCATTGGTTGTTATATTAAATCCTTTCATTTTTTTTCATATTATCAAATACACATTAAATGTTTGCTTGCGAAACTATTTTTGTTTATTATTTTCAGACAAGATATGGGTAAATGAGATACAGAAATTGAAAATAAAATCGTTGCTTGACATCTTGGAATTTTATCTATTTTCATTTTCCCTTTTTTTTTATCTCAGTATGGCAGAAGCTTGAAGAAGAGAACTCAGAATTTTTCAGGGCGTACTATACCAGGCTGAAGCTGAAAAAACAGATTATCATGTTCAATCAGTTATTAGAGCATCAGTACCATTTAATGAATTATCCTGTTCCAGCTAAGGTTCCTATTGCTCCTATACAAAATGGAATTCATCCTATGCCCGGTAAGCGGTGGTGGAGCTAGCGGGTGGGGTGGCTGGGGGAGGCACTCTCCACCCCTGGATTTTTACTGAACTCTTTAATATCATATAATGCACTTAACATTTTTCTCTAAATTTAAATATTTAATAGAAATTTACTATTAAATATATTTTTAATATAATAATTATATTTCTAATAGTTTTAAAGTACTCAAAGAGAAGGAATTTTAAACTGAATATTCGCTCTACTTTGATTTTTTATTTCACTGCTCTTCTTCTTATGTTTTGATTCTGTGGCTGCTGGTAAGTGTTTTTTAACTTCATTTACTAGCATGATGTTGACTATTTGTGAAATGCATTATTGTTCTACCACTAATCTCTGAGTAGCTGTGACCTCTGCGAACATAGGAAAGCAAAAATTGTTTGGCTAGGCAAATGTATTTTTGTTTCTTGCATTGTCAAAATTAGGCTTCGTTATTCTTTCAAGTAACTTAGCATGATGTTGAGCTAGCTTGATTTGATTGAGGCTCGATACAATTGAACTTTCATTCAACTTGGTTCTGGCTTCAGTCAAAGCAAAAACTCCCACAGATTTCTGGCAATTTTTGAGACAAACAAACAACTTTATTCTCCATAGAAATTATCATTTATTTTATTTCCGTAGAAATTATCTTATGTACCTTAATCACCATGTTCTACTACAACTAATCTTGCCTCATTGCATATTATGATTCTTATTCAAGGTATACCTATTCGCAGTGCAGTCAACAATCTCCCTGTGAGGTATCCTGTGATCCCGCAGCCTCAAATGTCAACAGGTCAACCACACCTTGATCCTGTAGGTTGTGGAATATCTAGCTGTCATTTAGTCAATGGAATCCCCGCGCCAAGCAGCTTTCAGCCCATTCGAATGAATTCTGTGAATGAGTAAGTTATTTTCTTCATTCTTTTTTCATTTTGGCATAAAAACTGTAATTATGCCATTTTTAATTTGGGCATCTACATGTATACAAATAATTCTTCTGTATATATAGATCTAATACATAAACATTCATATTTACATTCATACCACTCAAATTCTTAACATTACATCAAAATATCACCATCATCATTTTTGTAAAAGTGAAATATATTTTTTTATACATATTTTTATGGTATCAAGGCTTTCTCGGTGCAAATATCAAATTTTATGTGTTAGATATGTAAATACATAAAAGTTGTGTGGTATGGATGTTGCTTAGTATTATTTTTTTGTACATATTTTATGGCATCAATGCTTTCTCAGTGTAAATATGAAATTTTAGGTGTTCGATATGTAAATACATAAAAATCGTGTGGTATGCATGCTGCTTAGTATTTTTAAGTTGAGCCCTGTTGGATTTTCTTAATGATGATGATGATTTGCTTATTAAACGTGAGTGCTGTGTTTCAACATTTTTGAACAAAATTTGTTCTACATTCAAATCCCCTGCACTGATTTAGTAAGAGTTGCAGCAGTCCGTTAAAATTCTTGTTTGAACTTGAATGCCTGGCGAGTCCTAGTCACATTTCCAGACATTGCCAGGGCATTACATAATGGGAAAGTCAGTGTTAGTGAATGTTTGTATCTTATTTTTACTCTTAGTTAGAATTATTATGGGGAATTTACACACATACCACCCAATTCTCAGTATTTACCCATCTAGCACCTAAACTTGTTACATTTGTACCACCAAATCATTCATATCACATTAAAAATGTGTATTATCTGAAGAAAAAATAAAATTAATTACTAGGTCAGTTTGAATACAACGTCTCGACGGTTCTTTATTAAGAAATGCTTGTCCCCATTCAGTTGTAGTACGACTGAGGCATAAGGAGAGGAGATCAAGAGACAGAGCAGAGAAAATGAAATAGGAAGAGAGTGGAGAAGGAAGAAGCATCTGTGTGAAAAAGTGGGGCAAGTGATCTAACTTTTGTGTTGCTTGTGGGTGCCTTACTAGGGAGGCGGTCGAAGCTAAGAGATTCTGACACTGTTGGTTGGAGGGGAAATCTTGGGCTCACTGTTTGAGCATTCTTTGTTGAAGCCAGGGAGATGATGTGTCCGCCTTGCGTTGAAGCCAGGGAGATGATGTTGAATCGAGTGCGAGGCTCGTCTTGTGTGTAGCAGGGAGCAACCATGTGTGTTCTGTGCACGAAGGAGGAGGAAGAGGGGAGGGGCTTGCAGGCGAATGGGTTATATCGAGCCAAACCAAGGAAAGAGAAGCAGCTTTCGTGTGGGGTAAGGGGCCGAGCCGATAGCTATAAGAAGGTTAGGGTTTGTAAATTTAATATATAATAATTTAAAGTAAGCTTAATTGATAATAGCATTAATTTGTGTTTTTGCTAATCAAAATAGAAAAAACATTGAAGAAAATAATATTTGCATTTGAGATCGATGAGTGGATCGCCTTGGAAAAAAATATAGAAGTTAAATGAAGTTAAAGTTGATTTAATTAATTTAGATTTTGTATTTATTAAAATATTAATATTATATTATATGAACTTATAACAACAATAAAGACCGAAAAATAATTGATTCTAAAAGTTTTGGAGATAGAGATCAGGAAGGTTGTACAGGAAGAGAAAGAAAAAAAGACAAAAAGTTGGTATTATTTGAAAAATATTTTAAGTAAAGATAAAGATAAATTAAGTCGTAATCTTATAAAATGATGTTGAGTGTTGCCCCAAGAGAAGAAAATTTCTGAGAAATGAGATAAGCAGGTAAGATTAAGAGTAATTATGTTTCTACATTACACTAATATTTCTTATTTTTAATTATATTTTTTTAATATTTATGCTCTATACAATTGAAATTTAAACTGTCAGTGATGTCTTCATATTGTTAGATAAAAAGTGTGCATGTTAATAATATTACATAAATAGTTGTACAGTGATTTTACTATGAAGTTAATAGATTATTGCATGACTTTATATTCTATCAGCGATATTTTTATTCATTGGTAGATAAATATAAATTGTTTCATAAGAAAATAATATTTCTTATGAAATATAAAATTTAAAATATTTTATATTTAAATGCTTATATGTGTGTGCTAATATATAGTTCACTTATGATACTAGTTGTGGATGTCAATGAATATGTGTGCGTAGATGTTTTTCTACCATCTTAAATAATTGTGAAATTTATATCATTAATCATTGTGTCGAAGGGAGAGTATCGATCAGGGGAGAGCAGACATCTTTCTACATAAAACAGTTGTGAAATTTAGGCCACTAACCGTTGTGTTGACGTGGTAGTATCGGCCAGGGGTGAGTAGGCACTTTTTACCTCAAACAATAGTGGATCTTTTTTGTGCCTCGCTATTCCCATGCGATATCTATTAGCCATGGGTGTGTTTGTTTATGTTTAGACGGTGCTTCTGAGATTGATGCGAAAGTTAATAGTATGAAATATAGTAAAGTTAAAGATGAAACCTTGAAATGTAAATCTAATATTAATGCATATAGAATTATATATTATTTTGATTAGCAAATGTCATGAATGTATTATTTAAATTATTATATGATTTTTTTATAATATAATTTTGCATTTTTTCTTGAGTTACTGTAATTTAGAAGTGTTATTGATCTACTGGGTTATTTTGGATAAATCATTATTTTATGTTAACAAATTTTAGATTTATGTTTTAAATAAAAGATGAGTAATATATTAGAGAATGTGCACAGAAGGCGATTTCAATAAATGAAAATGTAAATTTGTTATTCATTAATTAAAATACTTTCTTTAGTGGCTTTTTCATTTTTTTTTTTTTTTTTTGATTATAAACAGTTAGAGATAGAAAATGAACATAGGGAATTCTAATTTTACCGTTCGATTGTCCGTTTCCGTCTTTTAAATTTCAAGCCCCTAGGTATGATCGTGACAAAAAAATACCATTATTTTAATTTTTAAAGAGTGAAGTGCACTTTTTCATGCGTACATAAGGTGACATCTATGTACAAATAGAAGTTTAGTTGTTTGATATGAAAATACTTAGGATTTAAGTGGTATGCATGCAAATCTTACTTTTCTTATTCATCAATATTGTAGAAAATATTTTTCAGCCACATCAGGAGCACTGGTCTGGCTATATTCCTTCTTTGTTGGTTTCTTTTTGGAAGGAATAAAGTATCTGCTTTGTTGCAGTATTATTTTTTCCTATCACACTGCTAATTTGTCTTTTCTTTTTGTTCATCCCGGTTATTTGTTCACAGGATTTCTACTCTACCTTGGTACAATATATATATCTTATTGATCTTCAATGACTAGCGAACTATCTGCTTGCTTTTTTTAAAAGTAGAAACTCAAACCGCATGCAAAATATCTGTGTGCCCAAGCAAGAGTTAGTTTCTGTAATTTTGTTGAATGGTGTGTATTAAGGCTCTGATTGGTTTGAAAGAACTGAAAGAGAGGAGATGAAGAGTAAATAGAAATAGAAATATTCAAGGGATTGAATTGAGGTTGGTTTCAATCTACTAGTGTGATTGAGGATAAATTGCATCCAGAAGTTTTTTCTTTCTTTTTTCATTTTGTTTTCAAGAATGTCAGAAAATGAATAGTGGATAGAGCTTAATGTTATGCATTATTCAGTTTTTCTACGGATTTTGATTGGATCTAAGCAGAGAATCATATTGAGACATACATATGCTCTAATTTCCTTTGTAAAATCAAATTCTTATGAATTGCACCTAAAATAAACAATTAAGATGTAAGTATGCCGTAAACAGTATTTTTTCTGCATAAACCAAGTAAAACCTTATATTCTCTTTGGTTGACTTGTTATGTAAGTTAAATGAGGATAAGATAAGAAAATATAAGCAATAAGCTTCTGAAGCTCTTAATCTCCAAGTTACGTCTTTTGGTTGGTTAAAAATAAGTTGATATAAGCAGCTGAAAATAAGGAATAGGAAGAATACGGCAGCTAAGCAAAGCAAGCTTAAGAGGGTTGAGGTGTGCTTACTTTATCCTGGCTTATAATCAGGATAAGCTGGGCTTAGCTTAACCAGGAAATAACTCAAACTTGCATTTGAAAGAAAAAAGGAAGCTTGAGCTAACTTTGCTCATGAATAAGCCTGAAACAAACAGCCCCTCAGTTATCTCCTTATAAACTATTTCATAGAAATGGCTCATCTTTTTTTGTACACTTTTGCAGGTTTATAAGCAAGTACTTGTGAATTTTTCATATGTTATTAGGGATGTCAAACATTGACTCAACACGCCAACTTAACTACTACTACAACAACAACAACAACAACAACAACAACTACTACTACTACAAAAACATGCCTTTATCCCACTACGTGGAGCCGGCTACTTGAATCCTTTTTCTCCATTGTGTCCTATTGAATGTCATATTTTCATTTAGTTCTAATAAATTAAGATCATTTTTTATATAATATGCTCAAGTCTTTCTAGGTCTACCTCTGTTTTTTTTAACATAAGTCAAATCTAAAACATCTACTCTCCTAACCGGATTATTAGATGGTTGACGTTTAATGTGACAAACATATCTATGAAGACTCTAATTTTGTCGGTCACAGAAGCTACACCAACCCTATCACGAATATATTCATTTCACATTTTGTCTCCATGTGTCAAGCCGCTCATCTTTCTAAGCATTCTCACCTCAACAACACTTCACTTAATTTTATGCTTCTCTTTTAAAGAACGACATTCTGCTCCATAGAGCATTGTAGGTCTCACCATCTTATAAAATTTTTCTTTTAGTCTAAGCGGTGCTTTTCTATCACACGATAGGCCCGAAGCATTACTCGACTTCAACCAACCAATTTGAATTTTACTAATAATACCCCCATCTATATCATCATCACTTTGAGCAATAAATTCGAGATATCTAGCCTTCTCACCTTTTAATAATTTGATCGCCCATAGTTACAACTCTTTCACTAAAGCTACTACTACTAAAATTACATTCCATGTATTTAGTTTTAGTTCTACTCAAATGAAGGCCTTTAGACTTCAATGTAGTCCACCATAATTCAAGTTTTTTATGAGCTCTTTCTCTAGTCTTATCCACAAGAAGGATATCATCTGTGAAAAACATACATCAAGGTACATCCTACTGCAAATGTCCAGTAAGAGGACCCGTAACTAAAGCAACAAGATATGGGCTTAAAGTCGATCCCTGATGTAATCCAATTGAGATAGGAAATTTTTTGGTCAATCCTCTTTCTGTTCGAACACAAGTAACAACTCTAGTATACATATCTTTAACGACTTAAATATATGTCATATCGATACCTTTCTTCTCTAAAACTCTCCAAAGGATATCTCATGAAACATTATTATAAGCTTTTTCTAAATCAATTAAAATTATATGTAGATCCTCCTTATTCTCTCTGTACTTCTCAATTAAACCTCTCAATAAATGTATAGCTTCTATGGTAGACCTGCCCGACATAAATCCAAACTGATTACGAGAAATCTTTGTAATACGTCTTAACATATGTTCAATTATTCTCTCCCATAATTTTAAAGTATGACACATCAACTTAATTCTCTATTATTTGCACACTCTTCTGCATCCTCTTTATTCTTAAAATGGGGACCAAAATACTCTTCTTTCACTCCTTAGACATCTTTTTAGTTTTTAAAATAATATTGAAGATTTTAGTAAGACAAGAAACACGCCAACCCGACTAAAAAAATTCATGTTCAGGTTGAACCGATTAATTTTTCAGTCAGGTCCAAAATCCTAACAAATTTAATTTTTATGGGGTCAGTTTTGGGTTGATCCACCAATCTGAAATTGACATGATAACTCAAAATTGACACCCAAATCTAACCTATAAACTCAAAATTGACTTGAATTTTAATCCAAATAGTTATTATGCATATATTAAATGTGTTGCATGGGTCTGGCTTGAACCAATTGTGTTGAAGGCGGGTCGATTTCGGGTTAGACTTTCTAGCCCATTTAATATTGTGGCCTAGATCGGGTCCTGTAGTTTTAGGTTGCATCAATTTTGGGTCAGAATCAATCCTGACTTGACACCCCTACATGTTATTCTTGTGTATTACGTACTGTTTCTTAATGTTCATATATGACACCTTGTACTTGGCATGCCTTCTTTGTGAGCCATTCTTCTGTTATTGTTGAAGTATTGTTGTAAACAGAAGCATAAACGATGCTGGTCCAGCTGCAGCTCTCGGCAATGTAGGGTCGAATGTCCCAGATATTGCTGTCAGCCCTGCTTCAGCAGCATCGAGCAACCACTTCCCTTTCACGCCATCTGAAATGTCAGGAATGGGCTTGGATACAGCAGCTCTGGATGCAGCCTTCACGGCTGATGTCGCAGCAGCTGGAGGATTACCAGATGGTGGGGTTGGGTCCTCGAGGGACTCTATCAGATCCTTGGGCCAACTATGGAACTTCAGTCTCTCAGATCTTACTGCTGATTTAACAAATTTGGGGGGTAATATTTAAATGCATTTCTTACTTTTCTATTTCTCTATATTTATGATGATTAGTGAACTCTCTTGATCTGGTATGAAATCATATTTGAAGGTTTTCTCTGAATTTGCAGTAACTGCTGAGCTAAACTGTTATAATGAATTCTGAACCGAATCTTTTTTTTTTCTCCTGCTGAATTTAGTTTAAATTGCATAAATTCATAATATTTTGGTCTAGCAGTTAAAATGAACAGCCTTTCTCAATTATTTGGATTTGTTTGTCTTTTAACCATATGAATTGGCCAGTTGACGAGTGTTCTTACTCTTTTGGTTCGTAGCCTTCTCTTTTTGATGTGCTCATAAAATGTTGTGTGTTGTTTGATGAATTATGCAATGCAAATATTTGAACTATCTACTCTAAGTTGATGCATATCTTTAGGCATCATAGATATTGAGAAGTATCGACGTGATTAAGGGTGCGTTTGGTTCAGCTTATCTGTTGCGGTGGCGTTTTCAAAACGCCAGAAGCTTGTTTGAAAAACACGTTTCACAAAATTATCCAAAAACGTGATTCCTCAGATTATTTAAAATTACACTGGTCGCGGATCGCGGGGTCCTAGCCCCGATCCGCGATTCATTATTCACTTCCGCTTTTTACCCTCGCGAGCTCTAACCTTAGCAGCGCCTCCTCCCTCGCATCTACAGAGAAGCGTCGATCCTGCGAAGCACCCGGCCTTCCTCGCTCTCCAGGTTGAAATCCGGCCGGCCGATCCTGCGTAGCACCCGGCCTTCCTCGCTGTCCCCGGAATCGCCTTCCTCGCTCGGCTCCTACACAAACAAGGTAACTTCACATCTTTCTTATCGCGTAAGTCCTCCGAACGGGACGCACCCTAATCAAGGATTTAGGGCTGAAATCCGTGAAATCCAGGTTTATCAAATCCGTGATAGACAGAAGGAAGAAAACCCATAGATTAGGTTTGGCAAGAATTTTGGTTTCTTTTGCAGATTCTGGTTTCAAGTTATAGTTTGATGAATTCATATATACGGTTTTGATATATACATAGTTTGATGAATTCATATATACGGTTTGACATTTGAATACAATGTCATATATACGATTTTGATAAGACATTTGCAAAAATTTTTGATATTTGGTCATTTAGTTTGATGAATTCATAGTGTAGAATAAAACAAATGAAAGGGATCAACTGAATGCATAGTGTAGAATAAAACAAATTCTTTGTAGATTTGAGAATAATTATATTTTGAAATAAGATTTTATATTTTAAAATAAGATTTCATATTTTAAAATAATTTTAGCAATAAGGAAGAGTAGAAACAATTTTTTTCTACAACCAGCTGCAAATAAGCAGTTCTTAAAACGTAAAACCAAACGATCTAACATATTGTTCATTTCGGGGCATAATAGTCGTTTATCACAATCAATCACGAAATAGTTTGTTTTCCAAATGCTCAAACCAAACAGGCAGACAGATTATCCAGATCAGCTGCTGATCAGCAGATTATCCGGATAATCTGATTATCCTGATAATCTAGATAATCTGCAGCTGCACCAAACAGACTCTAAGTCCATCACCGGCAGGCACTTCGATTGTAAAAAAATAATAATAAAGAAAATTAATAAAGAACTTCTTTGCCAAAAATACGTGATGCTGGTTTTGCGGTTTACATTATCCTTGATGAGAATAATTGGGATAGATTTCTATCATTCTATTGAAACCCTTACATATATTAGAGGTGTGGGTCAGATGCATTTATCATTTATTGCTCCACAGTCATTACATCCATGACTATTTGGAGCTGTAATCGCTATGCTTCCAATTGCTCATTATTGTAAAAAAAGCATGCAAGCTACCTTAGTTTCTTGAAGAATAGACTTTTTCATGGTGTTTTTTTTAATATCTTTGTATCACGCATGCAACACCTAGATGTTCCTCTATGGAGTTCTTCATGTATCAACTAACTACATTAGCTGTAAATCTGATGTCAGGTTTTATGTGAGAAGCTAGCTGAAGCACTTTTTTGAGTCAACTTGAGTTGTATCACTTTTTAACCTAATTTTATTGATAGTATCTATTGAGGTCCAGATTGTATTTTTGTTGGGACATAAATATATCTTTACTTGATATATAGCAATTTTCATACCAAAGAAATATTTTGTCTTGGGATCTTTGATCTTAAATTCATTAGTTAGGGTTTCTTTTTGTTTATTAATCTTTATCCAATGGTTAACTGCTAGAATTGTTTTATCAACATAGATAATATTGATTATGAATTTATTTAGTGGTGATACCTTGATCAATAGGATATGATCTAATTGCCCTTATGGTTTCCAAACCTTTCAATAGTAGTGTTTGCGATGTGGGGTTGTCCATTTAAATTGGTTCATGGTGGGCTTAGGAGGGCCGGCCGATCCTTCTAGAGTTTGGGGTTGCCGCCAAAGTGGGTGGAGCCCCTCCTATTTAATCTATTTTTATACTATTTGTACTTGTTCTAAGGCATTGTTTTGTTTTCAGATTCTTACTCCAACTTGCCGTCGGTGACTATTTTCTCTTCTAGGGTTGTATCTGAGGACAGGTGGTGCTCCGGTTGCATCCTGCTCCAAGACGGTGATTATCTTCTTGTCTCCCCATCCCTTGTGCCTCTCCTTGTGACTGCCTATATCTCCTGCACTTTTCTGTACACTAGTGCCAACCTTCTGCCCATTCCGCTGTTGCACATATGTTATGTACCCTTATGCTCTAGTCGCCAACCTCCCTCTAGTTGCTTGTCTCTCTATCTGGTTGCAAGCTCTCTGTAGCCTGTTCCCAGCCTATCGGCCAGTGGCCCACTCCCCTTCACCTACTTGCTGTTGCAATTTCCATAACTGTGTCTCCTTGTTGCTGCAACCCCTGTCCAACCTCCCTGCTTGTTTTTGCAATCTCCCAACCTTCACCTTACTGCTTTAACCCCTCCATCCCTCTACTGTTGGTTGCTGCTCTGTTGGTTGCCGCTCCCTAGCCAGCCAACCTGACCACTCTCCAACCGCATCACACCACCTTCACGTCCTCTTGGTGTTTGTTGTCGTTTTATTCTTATTTTAAGAGTTTGTTGTAACCCTTCTAAGTTTTTAACAATAATATTTGTGTTTCTATGGTGGTTTGGGTTAACTTCATTATCCATTAGTATTAGAGCCAGCCTAACTCTAATACTATCCCAGGGTTTCTTAGCATTTGTCTTACTCAAATTTAGCTCCACCAAAATTTCTTCTTTCCTACAACCAAAAATTTTTTCCACTCTCACAAATCCTAAACCTTAACTATGCCACCAAAGATATACATACCCGAGCCTACCCGGGAAGAAATATAATGTGAGCTCTGTTGTCTGCAGCAAACGCTTGCGGAGACTGATGATGAAACCCATGGGAAGATTAAGGGGAAAAAAGACCGAGGATCTGAATCCCTCCTATAAGGATCACTTTAGTGAGGAGGAAGATAGGCTCTTGGCTCTTTGGAATTCAATATTTGAGGAGGCTACATATGAATGACATTGGGTTTTAGTGTTAAAGTGAATCTACTTTGTTTAATTGAGGTATGGATCTAGACGAATTTATTCTCCATCATCCGAATCCACATTAGGTATCCTTAAAACATCACCTTCTTCCTGGAATTATTCGTCTATGCTTGATATTTGTGTTTCTGCTTAGTAATCCCCTTTCCAATCTCCTTATGGAGTTTTTGAATCTCATGAACCCGTTTTTCAGCATTCTCAATGATCTTTGATGTCGGCAAGAGTGTTACTAACTCAAGTGGTGTGAACAGGTTGCACCCATACATAATCTCGAACGGAGTGCGTTCTGTAGTCTGACTCATTTATCTATTGTCTGCAAACTCGATTTGATAGAATTAAATGACGCTACTTATATACTATTTCTCGCAAAGCATCTCAGAAGGCTTTCTAGACTCATGTTTACTACCTCCGTCTAGCTGTCCATCTGTTGATGAGCTGCTAAGTTGAATTAGAGTTTGGTGCCAGTTGTCTCAGGCCCTCTTGGTAGTATGGTCCTCATTGTTGTATGTTTAAGTATTTCCTTCTGGAATCATTCAAATTTTCACTGAAAAAGACGATGGGTGTCCTCTCTAGCTCAACACTGCTCATATTCCTACGCAGGATGCATCACACTTAACCTTAAACAACTACTGAACTTTTGTAATGCTTGAATTATTGTCTGAGTCACCTTCTCTTTTAGTGTGTCGAAGTTGATATGAGATGCAGTTGTTCTAGTGATCTCCTTTCCTTTCAAAAGCTATGTCAGAGGGGTGATGATCGTGCTGAAGTTCTTGATGGATCGCCAGTAAAAGGAGGCTAGTCCCAGAAATTGGCTCAGTTCGGTGAATGACTGCGTTGCGGGCTAGCTCACAATTTCCTCGAGCATTGTAGGATCCATTTGAATACTTGCCCTGGATACTATGTAACCCAAAAAACATACTTTGGTTGTCATGAAGTGGCACTTTTTAAGATGTTTATATAGTTTCTCCGGGTGCAATATCTCGAACTCCGTCCTCAACTGCTATAAATGTTTCTTCTCCAATCGACGTGTATCATGATGTCATCAAAGTAGAACACCGCAAACTTCCTGATGTTTGCTCGGAATACCTGTTCATTAACCTCGTAAAGGTATTGAGCGTGTTTGACGGTCCACTCGTATAAACCATCTCGTGTTTTGAATGCGGTCCTTCAATCTTCTCCTGGCCTCATCTGGATCTGGTGATACCCACTGTGTAAGTCAACCTTGACAAGGCAGTATCTACATGTAACTGGTCCAGGAGATCGTCCAGGCAAGGTATTGGAAACCGGTACTTGATGGTAATCTTATTGATGGCCCTGCTGTTAATACACATTCGCCGTGACTCGTTTTTCTTAGGTACCATTAGGACGGAGACAACACACGGACCGGTATTTTTTCTAACAAACCCTCTCATGATGAGATTTTGTACCTATCGCTACAAGTTCTCGTACTCCGCATGTTTCAATCTATAGGCGGGTCAATTCAACAATATTGATCCTGGTGTAAGATCTATGGCGTGCTAAATGCTCCATTCGTGGTGGTAATCTTTTCTCATCACATCCTGGAAGTCCTATAATAGTGGATGTAATAGTGTTGTTATCTCACTCTCCTCAGATTTGTCTAGAAGGACTAATGCCAGTGCAACTGATGCATTTTGAATTGCATGAAGGTGGCTCGTGGGATAACACTTCTTTTGTGTCGCATACGCTTCTTGCATCCTTAACTGGTAACAATATGATGTGTTTTCCATCATTCTTAAAGGAGCAAGTATTCTTGAAGTCGTTGTACCGAGTCTTGCAGTCAAATTGCTAAGGCTTCCTCAAGAGGATATGACATGCATCCATTGGAATCACATCGCACTATACTTGCTTTTGTAGCTGATCCCCAATCGAAAAGTTGACCAAGCACTGTTGATTAACGCGTATTTCACTTTCCTTGTCCAACTAGCTAAGGGAATACGATTGGATATTTCTGCGTGACCAATCTCAATTTCTTCACCATCAACATGGATACCGCATTTTCACAACTCCTACTATCGATGATCAAGATGCAAACCTTGTCTTTTATCATGCACTTGGCGCAAAAGATACTGTCTCAACCATGATAAATCTAGCTCTAGCTCAGACTGCAAATCTCTCCGCATGACTAACAATTCTCCCTCGTCCCCCTGGAGCTGAAGTTCTTTCTCTAAACTACCATTTGACTTCTCCACCCCCTCAATGGCGCCCTGATATGTGAATGGGACAACTCAACTTGTTGAACTGCTGGAGGTTATGTTTTCGTAGTCGTGGCAACTGATACTCCTAGTTGGGTATGTACTGAAAGAGCTGCATTTCTCTAGCTTCTTTACACTCAAACCTCGATTGTCATTTCCTTATCCTGTCTTGGTAGCTTCTCCCAAAGCACCTATGTCGGTCGTGATAGCCGTCAGTGACTGCCTGATTGAAGGTTCTTGCGTGAATGAAGGCTGATGTCTGCTCTATTTCTGTTTTCTTTCCACTTTCAAGGCTAGAGTATGAACATTCCCAGCGTCGGGCATGCCTATAACTGCACCACATTGCTAATAACGGGCTTCATACCCCTCGGGTGTCGGGCTATAATGTTCTCCTCCGGCTCGATCAACTCACATTTCAACTGGAATTGGTCAAACTGAGCTATTAATTCTTCTATTGAAATATCTCGTTGATGCAGGTGGTAGAGTCTCAGAAATATATCCTGGTGGTATTGAGGTGGAAAGTATTTCCTCTACATTGTTTTCCTCAGCTTTTTCCAATTGGTAAACTTTTCATTGCCTTCTCTTTTCTTGCTTTTGTAAGTTCTCCCACCACAAATAGATCCTCTTTTTCAACTTGATAGCTTCTAGTTTTACCTACTTATCCTCTGACACATTTTTATATTTGAAGATCCACTTAAAAGATTGTTGCCATATATAAATCATCTGGGTCCATGCATCCATCAAACTCTGGCAGATCCATTTTGATGTTGAAGTCCCTTTGTCTGCCATATGCGGGCTCTTCTCTTTGTTTCCTCTAATATTGAATTCTGAAGTGGCATGGCTGTTATTCCTCGTTGTTGATGTCTTCCTTGTGGAACGTATTTAGATCTTCATCTCTATCTACCCTTCAACTCTCCAGATCATGGTCTAGGGTAATCTCTCCCTCGGTATCTCGTCCCAGGTAGTTTCTGACATTATCTCTAGGGTTGCATGATTAGGGTTTGGGTTTGGAAGGGATGGTTTGAGGATAGAAAGGAAAAAAAAATAGTGGGGTAAGTTGGATGTTAGGGAACCTAGGATAGTACTAGGGTTAGACTAGCTCTGATACCAAATGATACGAGTGTTATCCCGAAAAATAATAGAATGCAAACATATTAGTGAGCGTTCCCTACTTCGTTCATAATTGAGTTAGGTCATGCCACGGTACTTTAGTGTGCAGCCTAGTACTAGCAAAAATCAACTTTGAATTCATTTCTTTAATTCTTTAGCGTAAATTTTACTAATTGTTATCGATCAAATACTAAGTCTTAATATTTCCGGGTTTGTGGCTGACGAAAACTGTTTATTGGTTAATCATAGTTAAGTTAATCAAATCATGAAAACATCACCACAATTTGCTGCATGAGTTCAAGATATTGCATTATATTGATAATGTTCAATAGATTGTCCATGTAGCATGTTTGAAGGGTTAGAAAAACTTACCGTGCGTCATTAGATTCTGTAATTTGGTACTGTAATTCATTAGTTAAATTTTGTCCTGACAAGAAAATGCTATGGTTCTCAAGTTAAAATAAAAGAAAAATCTTGAAAAATATGTCTTTTTTTTCTGCATAATTCTTATCATATATATAATATTTTTCATAATGTAATTTGTCTGCTGTTATAAACCATTTTCACAGATCTTGGAGCTCTTGGGAACTACCCTGGCTCTCCCTTCCTGCCCTCAGACTCGGACATCCTGCTTGACTCACCTGAACAGGATGATATTGGTATTACCACCTATTACTTTTTCAGTTTGGGGCATTTACATACATACCACCCAATTCTTATGTATTTACATATCAAACATTTAAATTTTACATTTTACATTTTTACTACTAAAAGGTTTCATACCACATAATTAATACCACCATTTTAACCTTTGAAAAGTTAGATACACCTTTTCATTTGTAGATAAGTTGGTATGTATGTAGAAATTGAAGTTGACGTGTTAGATATGTAAATACATAGGGAATTGAGTGATATGCATGTAAATCTTCCGTTCAATTTTCTTCACTTTTATTCATGAAAATATCTTATTGTCCTTAAATTTGATTTCTCTCCCTATTTCTTCCTTTTTATCCCAAAAAATGAGGGTTAAATCACATATTTCCTCATTCTCTTCCAAAAAAATGACAGGAAATTTACATACATAACACAAATTTCTTGTGCATTTGCATATCTAACACCCAAAGTTGATATTTACCTTTAAAATACTTTGATGTTAAAACTTATGCATAAAATTGTGTATTTCACTTTTAAAAAGTTCGTATATATATATATATATATATATATATATATATATGAAAGTTTCAGTGTAAAATATGTAAATATATAAGAATTATGTGGAATGTACGTAGATGCCTCGAAAATAATTTATTTAGTTTTCTTTAATATTTTATATATTTGTTGTTTGTCTGTAATTCAGTTGAGGAATACTTTGCCGAGATCAACAATGGCCCATCCTCTCAGTCAGATGAAGAGAGATCATAGTAAGCCTGCAGGGATTACCTTCTACTGTTATAATCAGATTAGTGCATCCTTCCTCTCTGAACTATTCTATCTTTTTAATTTAAACAATTTTGTTATTGAACATTTGAATATTAGACGAATAAAGAGAGAATAATAATTGCCTGTCTAGGTAAATTTATGTTGTAGTTTTGGCTTTCTTGCTTTAACTATATGTATTTCTGTGTAAATTGACTATTTTATTATTATTATTCTTGTGATTTTGAGTTCATATATTCTACATATGATTTGTTCATATTTTGAGTTCATATATGATTTGAGAAGATAATAACATCCTTGAGCCAAATTACGTTCAATGATTGTGACAAGAAAACAGCATGTTTGAGCCAAAAGGAGCATCTTTAAGAGATCATTATGTTGTGGTATCAGTTTAGGAGTAAGAGGTGGAAGCTTACACACATTTAATAATTCCCAGGACTGTCATAACTGATTTATGATAGTTGGTTGAGTCTCTTATTTTAGATTTCATTGCTGTTCTTTCAAAATTATATAGAAACATTGTATAGTTCCACTTGTTTCTGTAGCAATTATAAAATAAGGAGGCCAACTTAGTTGTGTCAAACCGCAAAACCAAAACCAGCATAGTATCTAAACTAAGAACAAAAGTCCTTTTCAAATTAAGCAAAATAATCCAAAGATCAAGTTCCTAAAAAGGCCAAGGAATAGTAGTATTTGTTGCCCAACAAAACATCTTATGAAATGAACTTGAACGAGCATCCATGCATGAACTAAAGAATGTAAAGGCAACCTTTTTACTCAAAATTTGATATATAAAATTATATGTGAAGCAGCTGTATTAGATTATCCAGAGGAAGAGAAGAGTAAACTTTAAAATGTGACAGCCAACATAAAATCCACCCTATACAATCCAAAGTGGGAAGCTGATTCTAGAAAATATAGCCGAATTATAACCACACGCAGGAGCAATGAAACTCACTGGGAGCAATAAGCTTAAAGTCCTCATAGAAATTATAGCGAGGCAGAATTCCCAATATTCAATATAAGTGGTTGCTATGTAAGGGCTAATGAAGTACCAGGTAAACCAAACATTCAGCATCTCAAATGGATGAAGTAACATGGAAACTAGATAGAAACGAATTAAAAGTATAATAGTGCAATAAAAGAGGAAAATACACCATTTTTTTTTCATTTTTTTCTTAATGGCAAATTTGATTCTATTCAAAATAAATCAATGGGGGGTACTGCAAGTAAGAAAAATTTCTGGAGAGATTATTTATTAATGTTTCAGCATAAACCAAAACCTTTGCTAAGTTGCATCCAACGTGAAAAGAAATACCATTAGGGATGAATAACTTGAGAAGCTCAAGAAAGAAAAGACATTCAAGGAATAAGCGAGTGGGTTTTGTTATGAGCAAAATAAAGAACACCTTGGGGATTGACTTGCAATCTAATGAGTAAAAGAGTTTCTTTAATTTTAAGGCCCAATATGAAAATTTTTCAAGTTATTACATATATTTGAGAGGGACACCTTTAAATCAGATCAAATTACTACAATTAATTTCTGGGTGGTTTTCATGGGCATAAGTGTTATTAGAATATTAAAATAATAATGACTATCCCAAACTGTTGTTAATATACAGTTTTTCTTTTATTCGATGTTATTTACTTTCCTTTTTCCCTTTGTTCTTTTTTATTTTTTTTCTATTTCCCCTTATCCTGTTTTTGTTTCTTTGTATAAGTGCCCATTGTAATTGGATTTATGTATCATCTTTTTATCAATAAGATATGTTGCTGTACTCCAATATTTCAACATGATATTAGAGTCGGGATCTAACTCTTGATCCCAACCACCGCCAGCCTTCCGTGTAGGATCTCTCACGGGAACTGCTAGCCGTCCGCCCTTCCAGCTAAAGTTTGTAGCCGCTAACCCTTCCTTGCTATCCTCTACAGCCGCCGGCCTCTTTGACAGCCATCGACCTCCTCCCTGTAGAGGCAGATTCTTTCGCCAACCATCCCTACAACCGATGACTTGTAAGCTGAAATCCAACGATGTCTCAGAATCCCAACCAAATTCTTTTGACTCTATTTGAATCATGACGGATTCCTCCAGCACTCAGTCATCCTTCAAAAGTATTCTGCATTGTACCGGAAGTTCAACTCCAACCTATGTTCTCGTGCAGATCGGAGGACCAAAAATCAACATGAATTTTTTCATCACAACTCACAAATTAAACGACATTATATTTCTCCACTGGTCTCAAGTGGTGTTCTTATTAATCAAAGGAATCAAGAAATTTGGTCACCTCATATGCATGATTCTTGAACCTCCAAAGACTGACTTGGCATATGAAGCTTGGGAAATGAAGAACTCCATGGTCACATCGTGACTGATCATCTCCATGAAACCGTTGATTGGTCGTTCATATATGTTCCTCATTTCTGCTAGTGCCCTCTGGACGGTAGCCCATGATACATACTTGAATATAAGAAAGTCTTACTAACTCTATTAGGTGTATAAGAAGATCCGAGAGGTAAAATAGGGATCATGGACCATGACCCAGCACTACAATGACCTGGTAGCACTATGGATGGAATGTGACCTGTACTTGACCGCACTTGGGACTCTCCGCCCAATCTTTTTCTTCTATAAAATTGTAGAAAAGGATCACATGTTCCAATTGCTGGCATGCCTCAACAAAGACCTTGATGAAGTTCAGGGTCGTATTCTTGGTCGGGATCCTATTCCTTACGCTAGTGCTGCTTTCAATGAAATCCATCGTGAAGTGAGCAGAGACATGTCATGCTCTGCACTTCCACGCCTTGAACTGAATCATCTGCTTTAGTCTTTAATAGTGCTCAGCCCTCTCAGGCAAGTCACCCCACTTGCGATTGCTGTCACAAATACAACCACACTCGTGATAAGTGTTGGAAGCTCCACAGAAAATCGGCATACAAATCCTCATCCAAATTCTCTAGCTACCAAGGTTCTTACTATGACATCAGACTTTACCACGGTTTAGCCAGCTCCTACCCAGGACATTCGAAAATCCTTCAAATTTCTAAGAAGTTGGATGGAGCACTTAATCAAGCTATTTGGATCTAATCAGTTCTCTGCTGGTCTGTCGACCTCACTTGTCCGTCAAAGTGCAATCCCCACGACACTCGCGTCTTCTTACTCCTCTTGTCTGTGGATCATTGATTTTGAAAAAGATACGGTCAGAATTTCCCACGTCAACAACACAAATATAGGATCACCTTTCATGGCAATGAGCCATGCGACCTAGACAATGTCTTAGAAATTTGAGCAAAAGCTCTAATATTTGTTTATTAAAAAAAAATATACTTTCTGGTCTAAAGTTGTCACCCAATAATTTTTTATAAAGATTTCTCATTATTTGTGTTCTTAAGGTTCGAGGGGAGAAGAGAAACTGAAGAAATATGCATCCAAGTTCAGGATACATTTCCGAGAATCTATTCTTCATTAAATCATTATAATCTAGGGGCATTTACATATATGCCACATAATTCTTATATATTTACATATCCAACCCCTAAACTTTCATATTTATACATTCAACACTCAGAATTTTAACATCACATAAAAAATATCATCATTACTAAATGTCAATCTTTAAATGTTAGGGAAAAAATTTGCGTACGTAAAGCGTACGCAGTGCTACATACGCTTTGCGTGATATATGGAGGTTATATGAAGGTTATATGAGAATTATTTTCGTGTTTTATCCTTTGCAATCTCCCTGTAACATGTCTGTAACCTTCTTATTTTTGCAGGTTACAGGTAGTTTACATGAAGGTTATATTTACGTGTCGTCCTTCTATTGAATGACGTACATAACGCTGCGTACGCTTTACGTACACAAATTTTTTCCTAAATGTTAGATATGTAAATACATAATTTTATGATAGGTATGTAAAATTTCCTATAACTTGTAAAGAAAGCGAGTTTAACTAAAACTTGGTTATATGTTGTGTAACCAATTAATTAAATTATTTAGCAATAATAACGGCCTAAATGTTGATTTCTGTATTATGTTTGTTGAATTGTATTTGGTAATATTCCATTTTCTCCAAATAAATTATTCAAATATTAATAATCTGAAATTAGCCTCCTGAAGAAAAGGATATCTTGCACCAAAAGTCAGCATATATTCGAGTTTAGAGAGAGGGGATAAAGAATACTCTTTTACTATAGGTTTTACCAACCAATAAAGTACTTATTTTACATTTATTAAAATATTTTAATAAAACATATAAAATGACTTCATATCCAACTATTGTGATATTTTTCTTTTAGTATTACAAAGCTTTTTATTGAGAAAAACAGTATTTTTTTCACTACAATCACTTTTCTAAAATAATTCATATACCGTCAGTCATGACATGTTGATAGAACAACCTATTTAAATATCTCAAGTCCTCTCAGATCACTCGTCGAATCCCCCTCTAGTCAATTTCTAGTAGTGAGAGCGGTTCTCGAATAGTTGGACACATGAGAGTGGTGGGGACTCGTATAATAGGCTTGAAATCATTCTTTATATATATATATATATATATATATATATATATCTTAAATAATATTATGAAAAAAATGATAAAAATTTCTAAACAAACCATATAGTATTCACCAAGCACTTTGCTATGACAATAACAAAACATCATGAATGTGTGACATCTCTAACTCCAATAAACCTCCATATGATACTAATGAACAAGAAAGCATACTATAAAAAAAAAAAAAAAAAAAAAATTAAACCATATTCCAAAGCTAAATCAAAAGCTTCAAGCTTCACCTCCACCACTAACAAGCACGTCCTTATAAGGCGTCGACGTCGCACCACCACCACTAGCACCATCAGTACGTGTCTGTGTCGGCACCGGAGCGGTGGAAGTACGCATTGTATCTTTTGACGATTGTCGTCGGCGTCCACCACCCTCTAAGATCAAGGGCACCCTACCCTCCCTCTCAGTCATGAGCCTTTCAAGGGCACCCCCTCTAAGGCTCTCCACTCTACCCCTATCCATTTGATGCATTTTGGACACTTTAATCACATTCATTAAGCCTCCAATTAGAAATAACAGGCTCCCAAATAGGCTCAACCAGACCCAGCTCTTGCCCTGCATGTTAAGATGATTTTGTATTAGGATAAGAGATGCATATTAATTAACTTAATCATATTTATCAATTACTTAATCTTAATTTTGGTGGTGGGTCTTATTCTCTTATAACCATTTCATATTTGCTCAACTTCTAATTTATTTATTTATGGATAATTATATATATGCCACCCGAAACATTACTATTTACAAATTAACCAGCCAAATGACTTCTAGAGGTTAGTAATCAAACATGTGGAACTCCAAGAAGAGTAAATGAGTGTTTAGAATTTCTAATGGGGGTAGGGTTCCATCACTAGTCCTATAGGATAGTCAACAGGAAAGTCTTATGGTTAGATCCTAAGCTCCTAAAGAAGAATGACAAGACCTCAACAAAAGTTCAAAATCTATGTTTATATTTACATACATTAATATTTACATACATTCCTATATATTTATATGTCTAACCCCAAAACTTTTTTTTTTTTACATTTATATCACTCAAGTCTTACACATAAAAAATACCATTATGAAGTATACCTTTTTTATCTATAGGTATATATATATATATATATATATATATATATATATATATATATATATATATATATATATATATATATATATATATATATATCAAAGTTTAGGTGATAGATATGTAAATACATAGAAATTGAGTGGTATGTATATAAATCTTCCTTCAATTTAATTAAAATATTCTAACCCAACATTTAATCAATTTATATATTTTTTTTTCTTAGAGATAATCCAAGAATAAAAAAAAAAAGGAAAATTCTTATGAATTTGCATATCTCACACATAAAATTTCATATTTACATACATACCACCTTATTGTCACTATTTTTGATAAAATAATAAAGACTCGAGTGGTAAGTCTGCAAATAACAAAAGTTTAGGGGTGAGATATGTAAATACATAGGAAATGTGCGCGATATATGTAAATCTTACCACAAGCTTGAAGGAATGATATTTACGAATCTGTCCAAATGTTTCATATCTATTGAAAATCCCTCCCACCAAAAACAGGAGACTGCCCATTAGGAATGGAATCTGAACGCTCTTCTGCAGAATCTGGAGTTGACCGTTGGACCGCTCGTAAACCTGGCTCAAATTTTGAACCGAACCCGCTAGCCAAAAAACCGGTCCAGCTATCAACAGGTTCGTGGCATGCTTCTCCAATTTCCAATTATAGTTCTCCCTCCCCTGATGAAATCAGAGCCGCACATTATTCATAATTCATATAAATTATTTAAAAATATATAATGTGTCTGTATTTATATTTATCTCTACGTCGGATTTACTAAATCTAGATTTACGTTCTAGAAAGAACGAAACACGGGAAGAAGAGACGGAATGCGAAGATTGATTTTAAAAATAATTTTAAATTTATTTTGAAGGAAACGCTTTCAATAAATCTCTTAAATCCTCCTAATAAGGTAAAAAAATTTGCATACGTAAAACGTACAAAAGTTTATAGGAAGGTTATTCAGAGAATATTTAGGAGTATTTCTGTGTTATACGCCTGTAACATCCAAGTTCCTCCCTTAAAAAAGGGGGGCCAATTACAGACAAGACCACCCAAAACTTTCTATTTACAAATCACCCACCTAAAAAAAAAAGATAAATTACCTGAATCAGAAAAAGAAGAACAGCAACTGCAGTAAGAGCATCGCCGACGATGAGCCACAAAGGAACAGAAATCTCCACAAAAGCCAACTGAGGGTCGAATTCAATCAGCGGCATGGAGAAGTCAATGCCGATCAAATGAGCAATGAGATCATGAGCGTTGACGATCGCGATCAAAATCAATCCGATGAGGATGACGGCGTAACCTGATCTGCCGTCGATTCCCGCCGGAAAAACCTGTGCGACGAAGCCTGCGAGGAGGAGTACGGCGGCGGCGATGTAGATTCCGGCGTTGACGTATTCCCAGCTGTTTCGGGCCCTGTGCGGGCCGTAAGTGCGGAAGTCTCGCGCCGTGGATAGCTTCGCCATGGATTAGGATTAGGGTTTGGAGAAAGGGGTTTTGGCGGGCTGGTTATTGTATAGGAGGAAGGGGAAGTGGGAGAGAGAGACAGGTGGAGGTTGGGTAACTACGTGGCGGAATGCATGGGCTCATGGGTAGTTAAGTTAAGTGGGGGATGATTTTACACGTATACCACGAAATTTTTGAAAATTAGATATCTAACATCTAAAATTTATTTTTTTGCAATTATGCCCCCAAAATATTTCATTTTAAATAAAAAGTATTACTATTTTAGCAATTGATAGATAAAAATTGAAATTTAGTTGATTAATATATAGATATATATGTTTATACATCTTTCTTTTAATTTTTTTTTTTGGAAAAATTTAATTGAAAATTCATAATTTATATTACCTAAATTTAATAGTTTTTTTAATGATATGTTTAATTATAAAAATGGAATTTAATATGTTGTCCCTACTTATATTTTATATTAATTTCAGAAAATTAAATTAGTAATGAGTAATTATGTTTAAATTTAAAAAATATTGTTAAAATTTTTTACTCTTGTCTATATTATTTATTTGTATTACTAAAAAACATTACTGTTTATTTTAAATTAGAACATGAACAAATTGTTTCCTAGTTTTATTTTACACCAATGATATATATATATATATATATATATATATATATATATATATATATATATATATATATATATATATATATATATATATATATATATTTAAAAGAATGGGTCTGAGGGTGAGGTCTCTGACCCACCCTATTAGCTCAACCACTGCTAGGTCTTAGGGTGGCCCGGTATGCAAATAATTGGACTACTACCTGGCTTAGGGCGACACTGCGCCACCAGGGGATTCGAACCCATGAACTAAGGGGACAAGGAGTTTTAAAGAGGTTGCTCTACTAACAAGTCATAGAACGCGCATCTAGAGATCGAGCTTACTCTTCAAGGACTTAAAATCCTACTAGAGTCAGGATCACCTCTAAACATCTTAAGCATTCATTAAAAAGTAAAAGACGGATGGGTTCTACATATACAACTGAATCCTAAATCTATACAAAAGCAAATAATTTAGAATTAAGGCATATGATATGAGTTATGATGCTCCTATTGCTCTCCTAATCATGGTCCTTGCCTACAACTCTAATGGATCAATGCTCGTATTTTATTTCTAATATAGACTTTATCATAGACCTCTAAAATAGATAATAAATTCAATAAAAGGAAAGACCCAATTTTGTATAAAATAAGACTCAACAAATAAGTATAAAAGCATGCAAATGTATAACGGATCGTGTTCGATGGGGGCACCAGTGAGAAATAACATTTAATATAATTTTCCAACTTTCCCCCAAATGGATATGACTCTCTATAAAAAGATTGCATATATCTTATCCTAGTGCACATATCTTAAACTCAGTTGGCACAAACAAGAGATAAAAATAGCCACATGTATGAAAATCATAATTATACCCTAACCTAATCCAAACAAGCATCTAAGAAGATGTATCTTAATAACATAAGTATGTATTAGTGAGCGTGTGGTGAAGATCATCCATATAACTTTGATCTGATCACCAGAACCGACCCCATCCTAAGAATCTAAATGAGCTAAGAGACATCACTTTGACATATTAATTTTAAGAAAATAAACTTTTATATCTTATTCTATATAAATAATTATGTATAACAAATAAATTTCAATTTTAAAAATGTTAACCTTATTTACAGTCTAAATAATAAATGACTTAATTTTATAATATATTTGAAATATGATTATAAAAAATAATATTTACAAAAATTAATTATATTTATAATTATAACCTTATATAAGGTCCAAATAGCCATTGTGATGTAGTTTAGATCACTTAGACTCAACACAATCATATGAGCATGAATGTAATGCAATAATTTGCATTATTTAATGAGATATACTCTTTGATAATGCTCATTTAAGTATTGCAACCAAAATTTGGACTTTAATCTAAGTAGATTTTTTCATCAAGTTGCTGACATTCCTAATCTACGTATAAATGACATGCTAAGAGAGTATGAGAAGATATGATACAAATATAAAAGACTATACCATATAATTGAAATTCTATTTTAAGGTTATGGTTCACTTAATATATCTTTTTATATAAATAAGACATACTACATCAAACACCATGCAAGCCAAATATGATAGAAATTATGATACATGAGTGAAAAATAAGAAATGCAATAATCTACAAAAATATGAACTTGCAATGATGTAAGAAACTAGCTTACATATATTTGTTCATAATGCACTAGTAACATGATTAAACAGGATGAAGTAAGCCACAAACTTTGCCATCTTGAGGTTAAGAAGACCACAAGAAGATGCACATACTAGACCATAATACTACTTGTATTTTGTGATGTGGACTCACAAATAAGCATACATATAACTTAACCTAATGGCTTAAACTATTAATCATACAAAAATACATGTGTGTGTGTGAGATATATATATATATATATATATATATATATATATATATATATATATATATATATATATATATTCAAAATATATTATACCTTAGAATTACTCGATGGAAAAAATCTATATAAATCTAGTTAATCTCATATGGGTTCGGGTTTTAAGCGGACAGATGTACTAAAAGTGTCCCCATATACAATGATGACTTGCCCACAATCATTTGCTTAGGTGTACCAAATATGTCACATATATAATGCGACATATAATATGTCACATATGTAATGTGATATGTCCACCTTCACGTGCTTAATCAAAGGATGGAGGGTTTCCTTAAAAGAAAACTCTTATGATTTGGGTAATGAAAATTAAGACTTTTATTTCCCAAGCATAAGCTGCACACATCCCACAATGTGGTGGAGCAAACAAATAAGTGATAAGTTTCTAGCATCTTGATAATAAGGCTATGACTAAAAATTTATTTGAAAAGGGAATGAGAGAAAGAGGGCTTTGAAATGCTTAAGGAATGGAATGACCATAGGGAAAGCTTCCTAACTTATGAGTTTCCTCTAACATCAACCTACCATAGTATTCAAACATCAGCCTAACTCTTGGGTTTGATGTTTGTCTTCATGCTTTTCAAGCTCCTCTTTGCATATACTAAGAATTTGAAAGTTCCCTCAATCTTCAGCCTAACTTTGGGTTATCCACTTTGAAAGTTCCCTCAATCTTCAAGAGATGCCTCACTTAAGCTTTGAAGAGAATGAGATAGGAAAGAAGAGATTCCTTTGAAATACCCACTCAAACACTTTAGAAGGCACGGGAGTCTCTCCCTATAAAAATGAGTCTAAGAAAGAAGAAAGAAGAAGAAAAAAGAAAGCCTGACCTGGTGTATATATATATATATATATTAATTCTACGGAATCCATCCCATTGGTTGGTTTAGAGGTGGGGGTCATTCTTGTTTCTTATCTTGACTATATTCCACTTGATAATGCCAAAATTTTGGCTAAAAATATGTTAAAACGGTCAAAATATACAAAAAATCAACCCAAGCATGAAAACAACCTGACCTAGGCTTAGATGTTCCTGTGCGCATAGTTGTGCACTATTTTCCTCCACTGTTGGGTTAGTATGCTTTCTAAGAGATCTATGCATGTTATTCTTTTCCTGAGGTGAGTTTGCCATTACTCATAGATTTTTTTTTATTTTTTAAGTGTTCTAATTTTTTTAACAATTCTTTCAAGTTCAGAGTCATAAGGAACTAGTTCTGATGACCAGTCATATGCATACACATATAGGACTAATTAGAGACCTTAAACTAACATAAGAAATAAATCATAACAAACAAAATACTCAAACAAAGAGTTAAGTAGCAAAGTGTTGAAATTATAAAGGATACACAACACATAAATTCATAATCATAGAAATGTAGAAAATAAGAATAATTATAGAACATAAAAACATGAAAGCACAAATTTTTTTTTTGAATTTTTGTATCTAACACAGTAAATAATAAAAAAATACTAGATAAAAAAAATAACATAAGAATTTTCAAGTCTAAATTCTTAATGTTCAACTAAAATTTTCATATATTGAAAATTAATCTTGTTGCTAGCATGGTGTCAAAAACTTGATACAACCAAAATGTAATGAAGCACTAACAATCCATGCAAGTATATCTGAAAACGAAGTATTATATGGATATGATTATATGTTTAGATCCCACAAGGAATGAGTAAACTTCCAAAATCAGAAAAAAATTATAAGTCTAGCCTGACATGTTTGAGTTTTGGTGAATTTTTTAAAGTCTCTAATCTGAATTGTTGCAAAATCCAAATCATAAGAGATCAAGGTAAGAGGATTTTTCAATTAAAGGTTTCTCCTTTGATTTGGATTCTAAAAAATTAGGGTTAACCATGTGACAAAGTTAAAGATGAAGATTAGAAAAAAATCTCCTTCTTAGCCTCTCCCAATTGACATAAGGAGGTTTGAAAATTTGAACAAAGTTTAGTTCCCTACACTATGCAAATCTTCCCATGTTCATGTATTTTCCTTTAAGATCACATTCCCCTCGAAGCAATATTCCTATTCTCCCAAGTTAAAATATGTTAACTTAATTATTTCAATATATTTTCTTCGAAAATCTAAAATTCACAATGAATTTTAATAAAGCAACTAATCAGGTTGAGTGTAAATGAGCAAGAAAGGTTAACATAATACTACAAGCAATTTCAAATTAGTAACATCAATGAAAATTAAGCCCTGGGACTTCTAATTACCAAAATAGAGAAGAAAATGCTAATTAGTTACTATACATGTTTTGAAGTAATAAATTCACATTATATTAATCGAAGGAGGATCAACATATAATTTTTGTTTATTTAGAAAAAAAACTAATGATAAGGTACCTAGAGAAATACTTTGGAGAGTTCTATAAAAGAAAGATGTTTATATGGCTTTTATTCAAGTCATTAAAGATATGTATACTAGAGCTATTATTTGTGTTCGAATTGATCAAGTATTTTTCTATTTTACTTGGATTACATTGAGGTTCTTAAGACAATATCTTTTTACATTCGTTATGGGTGTTCTTATTAGACAATTACGGGAGAATGTACATTGGTGTATGTTTTTTTGCTGAAAATATTCTTCTGGTGGATAAAACAAGATAAAAGAGTTTAGGAAAAACTTGAATTATGGATGTCAACATTAGAGTCTAAATGCTTTCGTTTGATTAAATCTAAAAATGAATGCATATAATGTAATTTTAGTAGTAGAAAATTTAGTGGTGCAGTTGTAACAATAGGTGATCGATTCATTAGGAGTGGATATTTTAAATATCTCAGTTCTATTGTTCAAAGTGATGATGATTTATATGACAATGTTATTAGCAGAATTCAAGTTGGATGGTTGAAGTGGAAGAATGCATCAGGCCTTCTGTTTGATAAAAAAGTACTGCTTGGACTTAAGCGGAAAATTTAATAATGATGAAACCTACAATGCTTTATGGTGCACAATGTCGGCATGTAAAAGATAAGCACAAAACTAAAGTATTGACGAGATAAGAATGTTTAGGTGGATGAGTGGCTTTACACGTAGAGACAAAAAATATGAAACGAATATATCCATGATATGATTGGTGTAGCTCTAGTGTCATACGAGATTACATAGAATTATCTCAGATGATTTGATCATATTAAATGTCAACCATATGATGTCCTATCAGAAGAGTAGGTGTTTAACTATGACCTTTGAATATTATGATTCATTTACTGCCCTATTCCTACTTCAGCTCACAGTCCTAAGTCCAGCTGACCAAGACTCTCTCCCCGTCATCTGATCCTCTCTTGTCCATGTGTCGCCATTCCATTTGCTATACCTATCCATCTCTTCCACGTCATCATCCTCAACCTCACCTCGTTCAACCTTAGAGCACCGAGGACCAACCAACCTCATTCTTCACAACCCCCTCGATCCCCCTCAATTTCCGTTTCACAACCCCTAAATCCCTAACCCACCCGCATAATAATGCTATGAAGGTTCTCAATGTCGCCGGTCTCGCCCCTACTCCTCTCCCCAAAAGTTCCAATTCCAAAAGACCTCTTTACCGCATCAAAACATTGAATCCCTCGGGTTCCCTTCTCCGCCGATTCAACCAGGGTTTGGCTTCTCTTTCTTCACCTCTCTGCTTCGCGGGCTTGTCGAATGCGCTCACCTACGATGAGGCTCTAGGGTTCTCAACTTCCTCGAACGACTTCGATTTCACAAGTATCGTTGATGGGATTGTGAGGTTCGGAGCCGAGAACCCTTTGATCGTCGCCGGAGGGATTGCAGTCGTGTTGGTTCCAGTTATTGTATCGCAGACGTTCGGCCGCTCTAAGTCTTGGGGAGTGGAGTCGGCGAAGAGCGCGTACGCGAAACTTGCGGAGGATGAGGGTGCGCAGTTGCTTGATGTAAGGGAAGGGAAGGAGTTGAAGGAGGTGGGGAGTCCAGACCTGCGCGGATTCAAGAAGAAGGCGGTGGCCATAAGTTTTCGAAGGGAAGATAAAGCGGGGTTTTTGAACAAGCTTTCTTTGAAGTTTAAGGATCCCGGGAATACCACATTGTTCGTCATTGATAAGTATGGTTGAGTTTGAAGATTATATTTTTATTTGATTTTGATGATTTTGATTTGGAATTTTGAACTTTTATGCGCAAGAACTAAAGTTAGATGCTACCTTCATAATTTTTCTTTTTTGAAAATGAGATTGAGGGTCCGTTTGGGGGCAGCTTATTTGGTGCGGTGACGTTTTGAAAACACATCTGGCGTGTTTGGGTAAATTGCGTTTTGGCAGCTTATGCGTTTTCAAAATGCAGAAAACAATTTTTTCACACCGCACTTATCTAGGTGCGGTGGTGGCTTTCTAGCTACGATCCGACTTTTCCAAAAAAATAAAATTTTGTAATAGTCACCCCACTTAGTTTATCAGCAGATTATTTTTAATCAACTTATCAGCACATTATTCAATAAGCTACAGCTGCCCAAAAGAGACCCTAAGTTTGTTTGTTAAATAGTTTTGGATTCACCTTATCTTTTCATGAGAATGCAAGCAAGAACAGGATGCTCGATTATACCATGAACAACGATATAAACAAAGTGCATATCCTGGAAGAGTTATATGCATACCACTTAAGGGTCCGTTTGGGGCAGCTTATTTGGTGCGTTAGCGTTTTGAAAACGCATCTGATCTGTTTGGTTAAACTGCGTTTTGGCAGCTTCTGCGTTTTCAAAATGCTGAAAACAGTGTTTTCACACCGCACCTACCTAGGTGCGGTGGGAGCTTTCTGTCTGCAGTCTAGCTTTTTCAAAAAAAATATAAATTTGTAATAGCTACCGCACTTAGCTTATCAGCAAATTATTTTTAATCAACTTATCAACATATTATTCAATAAGCTGCAGCTGTCCCAAACAGACTAATTTGTGTTTATTTGCATATCTAACACCTAATCTTCAACTTTTACATATATGCCTTCTTACCTATGCATGAAAAGGTGTATTTGATTTTTTAAAAGTCAAAAGAGTGGTATTTTTGAGGTGATATGAAAGATTTGGCTGATATAATCTAAGAGATATTTACATATATATTGCACAATTCTTATGTATTTACATAATTAATACCCAAAGTTTGATATTTACACTTATAACACCTTGTTGTTATAAACTTATGCTTGAAATTGGTGTATCACATTATTAAAACAATAGTGATAATGGTATTTTTGATGCGATGCGAAAGATTTTAGTGATATACATGTAGATAGGAATGTTTAGGTGTTAGATATGAAAATGCCCCTAAAAGAAGCGGCATTTACATATGCACCACATAATTCTTATGTATTAACATGTCTAACACCTAAGCATTCATATTTACTCAAATCTTCTGTTACACTTCTTTTGCTTTGCTTATGACTAACTTTGTGGAATGTTTTGATGAAAGCCAGGTTTGATGGGAACTCTGAATTGGTTGCTGAATTGCTAGCTGTGAATGGTTTTAAAGCGGCTTTTGCAGTAAAGGATGGTGCTGAAGGACCTCGAGGATGGAAGGTTGCTCATTTAATCCAATAATTTGTAGGGTTATCACATTGATCAGCAACCTTTTTTATGGAAAATGTGGTGGTGTAGAGTAATTTACTTCAGTTTATGTGGTCTTATTTGCATAAACTATTTGTGCAGAATAGTGGCCTTCCTTGGACATCTCCTAAAAAGACATTCTTGCCTGATTTTGGTGAATTAACTGATGCACTTAGTTCCATTGGGGTATGTTCTCACTATTCTAATGAGTAATTCTCTTCTTTGCTTGTTTTAAATATCATTTTTTATATGGCCCTCTTGATTCTTTTTATTTTTTACTAAAGTAAGAAGTGTTGAACAATACACAATGTTTTTATTGTTATATTTATTTGTAGGGATAATTACATACATCGAACTTGAAATATTGCTATTTACAAGATTAGAATCCAGGCTACTTTTTAAATGATTGAAGAACTGATACATTTATGCATATCACGATTAAACCATTGAGAGTTTGATAAAAATGGAGAATATGGGTTGAGGTTTCATCAACGAGGATCTGAAAAATGAATGAAAGAGGGTGATAGATTTGTAAATAGAATTGTTTCTAGTATTACGTACGTAATTGCTCCTTATTTGTATTATGAAGATGATTTGTTTTAGTTAAAAAGCGTTATGTCACACCCAGCCATTTTCAAAGAAATGATAAGCCAAGCATGGAAAGGAAAACTCTAGAAGAGGCATGCAAGAACCTTCTAGAGCCAAGAAGGTGGATGAGAAAGCTCCACACAACTCTAGAAACTTCTACCCAATTCTAGAGGTCAAAGGAAGACAACACTCCATGAAGAACTCAAGGATGGAGCATGGAGAGTTCAAGAAGAACCTAGAAGGATCTAGGATTATATATATATATATATATATACATACATATATATATATATATATATATATATATATATATATATATATATATATATATGTAAGAAATGTATGGATACTCTAGAAAGCAAGGAATTCTAGAATATTCTCATGGCTTGGGAGGGGACTATAAATAAATGTCCCTCCACTCATTTGTAACCATCCAAGGAATCCAAGTGATCACTTAAGCATTTATAAGCATTCAAGTGTGAAGCGTTCATTTCTCTCTTCTCTTCTTCGTAGAGCATTCTGTGCTTGCAAGTCCAAGTGTTGTGAGGTTTAGACTGATTTAATGCTAAGGAAGAGCGCTAAAGCCGCACGGGTGACTTGAGAGAAGTTAGTCCGTGACAATTAGCTAACTATCAAATCTGCATCAAAATAAAACATTTGAGCTTATAGTTGTAAGGTATATGCATTATTTAACCACATTATGTCTCGTTTAGATGGATTGAGATGATCTAGTTTTCCATTCCAATGTTGTTTCCATAAGTATTTAAAATATGCTGATTTTTCAATATATAACTTTAGCCATTGTTACTACTCTACGAAAATGACCTCCAATTTATAATTTTAAATTATCTTCATGAATTAGCAACAATGTCATTCATGTTCAGGAGACGTCGGATGGTTTACCTGTCACTCTTGGTCTAGCAGCTGCTACTGGCTTGGGCTTGTTTGCCTTCACTGAGGTTATTGATTTTATTCAGTATTTCTAATATTAATTTTTTGGAAGATTTACATACATGCCACTCAGTTCCTATGCATTTACATTTTTAACACCTAAACTTTAATTTTTTCATACCTGCCACCTTACCTATGCATGAAAAGGTGTATTTCACTCTTTAAAAGTTATGTGATATGAAAGATTTGAGTGTTCTAAATGCAGAAAGAATAATTTAGGTGATAGATATGTAAATTCATAAGAATTGAGTGGTATGCATGTAAATACCCCAAATTTCTTTTGCTTCCATTTTATGAGACCAAACAATATCTATTTTCCTCTGGGTCCATTGTCATGTAATTAGAAACATTTTTCTGCAGATAGAAACCTTACTTCAGCTGCTGGGCTCTGCTGCTCTCATACAACTCATCACCAAGAAGCTCTTGTTTGCAGAAGTTTGTCTTCAAATCACCAAATGGAATTTTCCTTTTTTACTTTCAAAATTATTTTTCGTGCTATTTTTCATATTGAGTCATTTCTATTTCATCAAAATTAATTTTTTAAATTTATATGTTCTGTTAATAGGACCGCAGGGTAACACTACAGCAAGTTGACGAGTTCTTGAATACCAAGGTGGCTCCCAAGGAGCTTGCTGATGAGATAAAGGTACAGAATATACCTCCTGTAAAGTAATAAGCATAAGACTCTTCATGTAACATTAAATTCAATTTAATGTTAACAGGAATAATTTAATTCGAATTTGAATCAAATATTCCACACCCATACTTTTCTTGCATAATTATATTATGTTATTTGTAGATTCTTATGATTTGCTTGATATTAAGATCTTTTTTTGATGTTATTTTTAGAAATCAATGCGTGTTGTGTTTGCTTTTTGTACATATAATAAATTATGGTACTCAATAATTGATTTGCTTAGTTTTCTTGTCTTCACATAAAGTCATATCATTGCATTCCCATAATTTTCTTGCATTTACGAAAATATAAATTCTGCTTTATTAATGTTAATTCCTTATATTTGTTTGTGCTTGATCATACTTTCAACTGGTTGTGGCTGAGGGCTACTCATATCTAGTGTGAGTTAATGCGTACTTTCATAAACACATGTGATGTTAACAGAGTAATGATATTATTATGTTGTGTGGTTGACACATATTTTGTAGGGAACTGTAGGATAACAAATTGAACAAAAATAAATGATACCGTATTTAGCTCTCTTTTATGTCCATCTCCTATTGTTTCATAGTATTTTCATTGCTCTGCATTAATAGTTTTTGTGATACATTGATATTGCCTGGGTTTCTTGTGTTGACAAACAGAGTCCTAGGGCTGCACATCATTCACTAATGGTTTATGTTTATTTAAAATGAAAATACACATAGTATATTGTACTATCAAGATTAGTGACTCAAACATGCCAGCTTATTATGTTAGATATAAACACATGACTAATACAGTTTTAATCTTGCTGATATCAACAACAATAACAACAACAACAAAACCTTTATCCCAATAAGTTGGGTCGGCAACATGAATCCTTTTTCTCCATTGCGTCCTAGTTAGTGTCATATTTTCATTGAAGTCTAATAAATTTAAAATCATTTTTTATACAATATGTCCAAGTCTTCCTAGATCTACCTCTGCCCTTCTTAACATAAGTTGAATCTAAAATATCTACTCTCCTAATCGGATTAGCAGATGGTCGATGTTTAATGTGACCAAACCATCTAAGGCGACTCTCTCTAATTATTCCGTCACTGGAGCTACACCAACCCTATCACGAATATATTCATTTCGCAGTTTGTCTCTAAGTGTAAAGCCACTCATTTACCTAATCATTCTCATCTCGGCACCACTTAACTTAGGTTTATGCTTCTCTTTTAAAGGCCACCATTTAGCGCCGTAGAGCATTGCAGGTCTCACCACCATCTTATAAAATTTTCCTTTTAATCTAATTGGTACTTTTCTATCACACAATAGGCCCGGAGCATTCCTCCACTTCAACCAACCAACTTGAATTCTAATAAGAACATCCCTATCTATATCACCATCAAGTTGTAAGCTATCTTTCTTTTTCATGCCTTTTCTATCGCATTGAGAAGTTATTTGAGTCTCTCTATCCCACATGATCAAGTTGTAAATCCCGTCATTTCTATCTTGAGGTTTATTTTCTACCACATTGAGAAGATTACTTTGTTGCTTAGTAATATGTGATTAAGTTGTAAGTCCCATTTTTTGTTCTTTTTTTATCTCCCCATTCATATCTAGGAGATATTTGGGCTTCTTGATCTCATACGATCATGCTTTAAATCCCATTTTATACATTTTAATATTTTCTCGATTATATTGAGAAGATATTATAATCTTGATTTCATATGATCAAACGATAAGTTCATTTGGGTGTCATCTCCTTATGTGGAGAATGTATTTTCTTTCTTACGCTTCAACCTTAGAGCCTAGGTAACCTTGTGAGCCTAAGTATATATATTATCACTCACGGTAGTAGAAGAAATTTCTCCCTTACATGGCAATGGGTTATATATTTCATCTGTTGGCCGAAGATCAGGTCTTAATTTTTAATCTGCGAGGTTTTTTTTGGATGAGATGACCTATAGTTATTAATAAAAATCCTCAAATCATTATATGACCAAGTAGACTAAGGGCATTGATAACCCATAATGATGGAACTACAAAATCTGACTAGGGTTGTCATATCCATTGGTAGGTTTTTTTCTACTACTTGTAGTCATCTCCTCATACAGACACATAATTTCGATTTAATTTGTATTTCTAGAGTTGAATAAAATCACTAATTCGTTAGTCAAGAGTTTTCTCGAATATGCCTGTGATATAATTAATCTTAAAATCTTGCTCTTCTGATATACTTTGGTCCCTAGAATTAAACAATGTTTAGAGCCATATTATTTGCAGAGTAAATTTCTAGGATAGATGCATTCAATTTGCTTTTCAGTTGATCCCCACTGGCCTATAAAGAGCATCGATTAATGACTCTTAGAGCATTGGCTCGTGTCCTAATTTTTTGAAATTTGTTGCCATTATTTGATGTGCTAGCTGAATACCAAGTAGGCGGTTGATCAATCCTTGACCTCTTAGTTGCCTCTCTTACATAATCTTAGGTACCTTTATGTTCATTTAGGTTGAGAAATCATAACCCATTTTAGTAGTACTTTTCTTCCACATTTTATGAAAATTTCTTAGCATGTTCTCCTTTGTTTGTTGTGATGATGAAATGAGTGGATGCTTAATAAATTTTTTCTATTGTTTCTTAAGAAGAACCCTTGTGACTATTTGCCTTTATCTATATAATAACTTGTGTTTTCTTTATCATTGTGTAAGTGTTTTTTCCTTAAAGTCTTTGCTTTTTACTTTTTGGATTGTGTGTGCCAACTGGTGGAGTGTTGTTTAGTTGGTTAATATTGTCTACCTAGTTTGTGCAAGTCATGTTACTATTTTTGGCTACCTGCTACTTGATTATCTTTCGACAATGAGTTTTTTACTCAGCAAAATCATGGTGACATGGCCTAGTGGCTGACTGTTTTACTCAACCCAGTCTATGTAAGCCAGATAGAGTTTAGGGTTATGCTAAGACATTTTAACCTTAATCGTGTTTGATTTATCCTGACTGATTGATTAGATTAATTTAGCCGAGTGACTTAATCAATTTTTTGAATGAAGGTTTAAATTATGTAGGAGTTACATCAATGATGTTATGATGTAAATCTTTTAAATATTATATTAAAGGCTGGCCCATGAAATTTTATTGATATATTTTATTCATATAATTACTAATGACTAGCTATTATATATATGTGATACTATTTTTTCTAGAAAATAGCATACATTTGGAATCAAGTAAATGATTTGACACTGCATAGAAGGTGTGGATGGGCGAGTTGCCTATGTAATCATGTTTAATTAAGAATGGTGAATGCAATTTTCTTTCCATTGCTGCACTTTTATTTTTATTTTGTTTTAATAATTCATGATGTGTATCTTCTATCCCTATCATTCAATTACTCACGTCTATATTTGGTGGCTTTCATTATTTCACTATGGAAGAGAGTTGTACTTTTTCTAAACATAATGCATTCCCCTGATGACCAAGTAGATTTATTGCATGACTAAGAGACAAAGCTCACTATAGAGAATCAAGGAACACATTTTTTTAGTGCTTCTTACCCGGTGGCTAATTGGAATACTTGGCCCAAGAAGACCTAAATGAACCTATTTGATCTTTTAAGACCAAATCCACCAAACTAGTTAAATTTATCAAATTGATTATTATCTCAATCCAATGCATAGGCTTTAAACATGCCAGATTTATAAAATTTCAGTCTATGCATATACTCAATTCAAGGTACAAAAGAAACTACATAGTTAAATAGGTTGTCAATATGAACAAAAAAGAACAATATTAATAAATAAATAAATAAATAGAAAAACTATGACTGAAAACAAGCAGCATGGATTCCTTTCTGGTTGCCAATATGAACAACATACAATCAACAATAGGTCATCCAAATTCACGGAAATTTTAATAGCAAAAAATAATATATATATATATATATATAATAAATCAAGCAATGGCATAAGACACTAGATAAAAATCACTCAGAGTAATGAAAATATTAGCTGATTAACAGTTTAAATAAGATAGCTTCCTCATGATTAAATGCCAATATAAACACAAGAAGACAATGGTCATCATGCACTGCAAGGTTCCGCCATGAACACTCTTTACTGACCAAAAAGCGCCGCTTGAGCAGCCTCCATGCTCTTACAGAACAACAACGCATGACTCCACAACATGCATGACTCCACAACATGCATTGTCTCCCCGACGTATTGTACAATCTGCACCATGTTGAAGGATAGAAGGTCATTCTCTCTTAGAGATTACTAACACTTGGAGCAGCTCATGCGCAGTGCTTTCTTCTTCTGTAAGAACATGGAGCCTACTCAAACGGCTCTTGTTGAGCCAGTAAAGGATATTCATGGGAGGACCTTGCTGTGGAAGCTGGCCATTGAGTCTCTTAGTTTGCAAAAGATTAGTATATATAGAGGAGGGGGAGGGGGGAGGGGCCAGGGGGAGTGTTGAATCCAAAACTATCCAGAAGACACACCCAATGAATGGAGCATAGACGAGAGGGTAGATAGAGAGAGAGAGAGAGATTCCAGGCAGTGTGGTTTTATGCAATTCTTCAAGCTGGTTTTCTAATTTGAGGTAGTACCTCGCTTGTTTCTATTCTTAGCTTATACACCATTGAAGGAGCAGCTTGAAGAAATGTGGAACTAAGTGCTCATGTGCAGCTTTAAGCAACGGACCACTGAGCTAATACTGAATTGCTGAAGAAAGAAACCCACATGACATTCCCTTAAGGCCAGCTGAAGAGCCTGTAATACTATCAATGGAAGATATAAAGAAGTAGCCATGTGGGCTGATATTACTATCTGGTAGTGGGGTTTCTAAGGTTTCTGACAACACTATAAATAACGTATAAATCATTTACAAATATATCACCCATTTCCTATGAAATAACATATGCCATCTAAATTTCAAATTTTTACATTTATAACAGCTAAATCTAATAAATTGTCATGCTCATCAACATTATTGTGAAATAGGAGTTGAATTCCATGACATTGCATGGTATATGTGACGTCTCGTTTCATATGCCCGAAGGAACCGAACAGGGGGAGATGGAGAGAGAGGGTCCGGAATTCAAGGAGGTGAGTTCACTCTATAAATCCACGCGATGGAGGGATCGAGAGAATTTGTGGCAGAAGCCGACTAGGGCTTTACATAGCCGACGACAACTGATGATGACGTCGTCGAGTAGAGGAGGCGAGACGCTGGACAAGGACAACGATGCTAGAAGTATAAACGACGACTTTCGAGTGGTTCGGTGCAATAGAGCGAAGCCGAGCATCACGCGTACAGAAGACGGGTTCGCTTGCGTGAGAGGGGTTTTCGATCGAGATTAAAGGGTGACTTTATTTAATTAAGTTATTTAATAAAGATATATATATATATATATATATATATATATATATATATATATATTGTGAATATATAAGTTTATTATTTAAATTTAAACTTAAGTCCATTTGATTCGAGCTATAGAAGTTTCACTTCTGGATCGAAGAAAAGGTGTCGGCAACAACAAAAAGTTTAGGGTTGTTTTTGGATATTTATTATATATTAAATGATTTATATTTTGCTGTTAAATCATATTACTTGTGCTAGAAAATAATGAAAATTAAATACTTAAATGATGTAAAATTAATAGTTAATTAAAGTAATAATCAATTAAATTTAGTAATATCAATACCATGCTTATTTTATGTATCAATTTTAGAAGAGTCTAAGGTCAAGTCAAATCCAAAAATAAATGAATTCTCAGCTAGGTGATTATTCTTACTCTTAGATTTATAGTAGTATCCGTTTCTTCTTAATCAATTGCATTAATAGTTATTGATATCTCATGTATCGGTTTATCATGATTTATATACTCTTATTTTTATTGGTTTTGTCTGATTATTAGGTCTTCTTTTAATAAAGATTATAATATTACATACATATATATATATATATATATATATATATATATATATATATATATATATATATGCTTGATTTGTATGCTTGACTATGATGGAGTGAATGATACGGATATGTTAATTATATAGTAAAATCCATTAAATAACATAAAATATCGCAAGTAATTATATTTTTAAAATATCAAATGTTTTATAATAATTTATTATAAGCTTAACTGACATGCGTATTATTTTTTTTTCCTTGTATTGCTATAGTTTAAGAGTAAATATTCGTTGGCTTTTGGTAGCTCATTGTTGTTTTAAATTAATTTTTCAAGTATCATTAGTTTATTAAAAGATGAGCAATAGAAGAGACAATGTTTGTAGAAGACGCGAATAATCTGTAATAAAGTAAAGTTAATTATACCGCTTTAATTTAATTTCTATAGTAGCTCTTTCATTTGTTAAATATTAGTTATAGAAAATGAATATAGAAAACTTAGTTCCCACTATTTGATCGGTTGTACCCGCCTTAGTTACTTCCAATTCCCGGGCCAGGTCGTGATAGTATATGCCATTAATGACTCCAAGTGAGGAGCAACTTTATTTTTTTGTTTTTAAAAAATGCTTGAAAGACTAAATTCAATAGTAGCCGGTGTCTTTCTCTTGATGAGTTGTGAGACACTGGTGCAAAGGGTGACTTTGATAGATGATGAGTATGCAATGATGCTTGTGAGGTGGGAGTCATATGAGAGGAGGAATGAAGGGCCTACGATGAAGTGTCAATCTTCTAAGAACTTGAGTTTTGTAATCTCTGCTTGAAATTTGCATGGCGAAATGGCAAACCCTATTTTATTAAGGCATAACAAGTCTATCTTTGCAAGGATTTTGGACATATAGCTTGAGATTTCCCATAAAAGAAGCTGAGTAGTCCCAACCTAGTTCCAATTGGAGTATCTATTTCAATCTAAAATGTTGACTGTTGACAAAGATGGGCGTTAGTTGACCTGCATAACAAAAGAAGTCCATCTATCCAGAAGATTGATCAACCTAATCTAGAACCTTCCCATTAAATTTTAATAAGTGAAGTAGGATTTGTAACTTGTAATACCTACACCGTACTTCGTACCTTTTGCTTATTTTTTTTTATTCAAACACATCATGTTTATTCATAGTCGAGTTGACATGTAGGACCTGAGTCTAGTACCTTGGATGTCAAAAAGATCACCCAGATGTCGACAGAAGGTGATGTCAATTTTTCCTCATATGTGCATGCAAACCTGCATTTTAAGCATTAGATCATTTCCTTATTAATTGCATTTTCATTAGTTGAAGTTGATGTGATACTAGGGTTGATTTGTTGACTAAACATATTGCAATCATTTATTACCAAAAGTAAAAGGTAGAACATAGGATCTCGAACAACTAAATCTTACTCAATTAGCAGAGAATCGGGTGATCTACCTATGATGTTGTGCAAGCTCCTGGAATGATTTTCCATGGGATGCCAAGCATACTTTACACTTATTGTATATCTTGTACATGCTAGATGATGGGAAGAGAAATTATGCCTAGCAGAGCGTTGTACTTTTTTTAAAACATAATGAATTCCCCTGATTGCCAAGTAGATTTATTGCATGACTAAGAGACAAAGTTCACTATAGAGAATCAAGGAACACATTTTTTTAGTGCTCCTTACCCAGTGGCTATGGTTGAGCTTTAGGAGTTGAAGGAATGGCTAAAAGATCTAGTTGACAAAGAATTTATTTGCCCTAATTTCCTCTTAGGAAGTACTTGTTTAGATTGTCAAGGAGTGGGATGACGTCGTGTGAATGCATATCAACTACTTGGAGCTTAATAAGAATATATATATATATATATATATATATATATATATATATATATATATATTGCTAAGGATTATTTATCTATTCTGTGCCATGATTTTGTTTAAGATAATTTTGAGATTGGGCTACTATTAGTTAAATGATCAAGGAGCTAGATGTGATGAAGAGAACTTTTTCAAGTCTCCCTTGTGTTGGGTTGAGCTAGGTAAATAAGCTTTTGTTTTGTATCAACTAATCAACACGACTTTGGGAAATACTCCAAGCAACTTATGACTGACCGTGTAAACATAAAAACCATGCTCGATAGCTTTGAGACATTATCTTCAAAGTTAGCGAATAATAGTGCTCATGTTCAACCCCATGGAGTTCATAATTTTAGGTAGGAAAATTGAAGCTATGGTAATTAGGGCCATTCAAGATTTTGCTAATGAGTGATAATTTGATCGGTGATTGTGTAAATTTGGGGTCAATAAGAGCTTTTTTTGGGATCAGTTTTATTTTTTATTTCCATTTTTATTTTCGCCTTTGTTTTTAAAAATATGTTTGTTTATTATGTTATTTATTTATTTTTATTTTTATTTTATAAAAAACAAATAAAAAGGTTTTTGAAAACACTCAAATTGACTTTTAGGTGTTTTGAGTGATTTCAAAAACAACCATATCTTAATCAAATATTCAAATTACTTCAAATCAAAACATAAACAAAATCAAATAAAAATAAATACCAAGTGATCCCAAACGGCTCCCAAGGTTGTATTGGATGGAGCTATCTGATTTATATGATGAACCACGTTGATGCTTTATGATCTTTGACAGTGATTGTAACTCGGTGACAAATAATTATATATTAGTAGATGACTAAACAAGTTTGTGAGTGTGCTTGACTCACTATGTTTGGGTTGGTTAGATCAGTTGGATGTCGATCAAATTAGTACGAGGGATCCTATTTTCTTAGAGTTTATATTTTATTTTTTTCATTTAGATGTTGCTCTACTGTTATTATGTTCACTATCATTCCACTAAGTTTATCTCACTTCTCATCGACCTTCTGCTGATGAGTAGGAGGCTGAGCAGGCTTAGTTGGTCTATATTTATTTCCTTAATTATCTTCTTTTCGTGTAGACCATAGGGCCCTGATGTGAAGTAATTACTTAAAATTTTTGTACAACTCTTGTGGATGTTCAGCCTTTATCTACGAGTGATTTGAGCCTTTTATCTTAGACGTTTCATTCCTTGTCTCATATAACTCGCGGATTTATATGAATGTACATATAACTAATGGAAAATGCTTTATTGGATGTTAAGGAGGTTTTTGGTAGATTTAGCATGGAAACTTAAATCCAATCAAACATTAAAAAAAAATGAAAATCAAATCTAACACTCCGTTAAATTGAATTTTCGCGCATTCTATTTTTTTATCCCTTTGTGTTCCATCTCTTTTACAATGTAAATCCAGATCCTATTGCGAGGTGGATTTATTCCTTCGTTGCTCGCGTGCTCCTCTGTCTCACTAAAGAAGATTGGTGGGTTGTTTGATTTGCTGAAAAAGAAATACAGTGTATTTAAAATATTTTGAAGAGTATTTGAAATATTTGAAATATTTGTAAAAAATAGAGGAATTCTATATGTTGAATTGGCAACTTAGTTGCTTCCAATATTTATGATGTAGTAAAAAGCATATGAATTACTTCCATGACCTACGTTTAAATATAAAGCAAAGTAAAAACTGATTCTTTCTATGAGATTTAAACTTAATTATTCATTTCATTTTCTTTACAGGAAGATTTACATACCAATCATTCTTATGTTGTTACATATCTAACATCTAAATTTAAATTTTTACATATTCATGAGAAGTTGTATTTCATAAAAGTTAAATTGGTGGTATTATTGAAGTTATATGAAAAAATTTGGGTGTTATCAATGTAAAAAGTAAAGTTTTTGTGTTAGATATGTAGGAATTGAGTGGTATCTATGTAAATATTTTTGTTTAAATTATTCACTTGAAAGAAATCATCTATTGTGCTGACACTGATCTGAATATTCTCAGATGATTGGTAAAGCTCTTTTACCAATACAAAATAGACCCAAAGCCAGTCTCTCAGCTCCAGCAGAACCTCCTGCTACTCCAGAACAGAATGTTGAAGCACAACCATCTCTGGAAGTCAATTCTGTTCCCAGAGCTGAGCTCGTGGAACCCGGCAAGCCAACGGCTCTTTCACCTTATCCATATGTATGTTTCTCTCCTTGCTATTTGATTACATTTTATTTTTTGGGCATTTACATACATACTACTGAATTCCTATGTATTTACGTATCTTAACTTCTAAACTTTAATCTTTACATCTACACTTGTACCGCCCAAATCTTTCGTATCACATCTAAAATGCTAAAGTGAAATACACTTTTTCCATGCATAAATATGGTGGCATCTATGTAAAAATTGAAGTATGGGTGTTAAGATATGTAAATACATTGGAATTGGGTGGTATGTATGGGGCACTTACATGCATACAACCCAGTTCCTATATATTTACCTAACACTAAAACTTCACTTTCTTACATTCAGACCACCGAAATATTTTATATTATATCAAACATATCACTATTTTAACTTTTAAAATGTGAAATGTACCTTTTCATATATACCACCTATTTATAGATTTTTATTTTTTCTGCAGTATCCAGACTTCAAACCTCCATCTTCACCTTCTCCTTCCCAGCCATAGAAAGCTTAAACCGCTCAATCAATAATCCTCAGAGGTTTCCTGCTGCACTTTTCTTTTAATAATTAGAAGAGATCAAGTTTATTTTTGTATGTAAATTTAGTTTTCAAGATGCAATCATTCAGTCTCACATGATTTCTCTGTAATTACAGTTTAAAGCCATCTTTGGTTGCTTCAATATGGGTTACAGTAAAAATTTCATGCTTGTTTTCAACTAAATTTTACAGATTTCACCCATTCTCTCTCTCTCTCTCTCTCTCTCTCTCTCTCTCTCTCTCTCTCTCTCTCTCTCTCTCTCTCGCCCCTCTCCCTCTCCATACACACACACATGGAAATTTTTTTCCTCAGGACTCCTTACGTAGAGCTACGTGCGGAGGCCTGTAAGATGCCGCTACGTGGAAATCCCGGCCCCACCCGGAAAAACGAAGAGGTGGAAATGTGGGCCCTACGTAGAAAACGAAGAGAAAAATAATTAAATGAAATTTTATTGCGACTTGGCCCGAAACCGTAAACAGACCCTTCGTTCAAAAAACCTTTTCCTCTTTCCGTAACACCTTCCGCCATTTTCCATGTCATTTTCGTTTTGTTCCTTCTTGCAAAGAAAACCCTACTACGATCATAGTTCTTCGTTGGTCGACTGCACAAGACACAAAAGCATTTTTCGGTGCTAGCGAAAGAGACAATGGCGTCCGAGCGGTCGGTTAAATCAAAGGATGACCAATTTTTTTTTCTTGAAGATAGGTTAGTCTTAGGGTTTAATAAACCTAAACAAGACAGACATAATGAACATTGCATTCTAAAAACTTAATGCTAAAATATGAATTACTCTAAAACATGAGTGATACAACAATAACACACAAGTAACACACCAATAGGCTTGCAATAACCGACTAAAACATGTATTTCTTGTGTGGTATTGTTGTATTATTCTCAGTAATACACTATATGTTATCCAATAACCGACATCCTAAATAAAGCAATAACATAACTTAAACACTGTTTTTTATGTGTTATTGTTGTATTATTGTCGTATTATTACCGTGTTATTCATATTTAAGGGTTGTGTAATTCATGTATTATTGATGTGTTGATTTAGTTGATGTGTTATGCTTGTGTTCATGTGTTATTCTTATGGGTATTGGTTATTGGTCATTGGTTTGTTTATACAACAATAACATACATGAAACACCGCTTTTACGTTTTATTATTTTGTTATTACCGTGTTATTCACGTATGATTAGTGTGTAATTCATGGGTAATTCATGTATTATTGATGTGTTATTTTAGTTGATGTGTTATGCTTGTGTTCATGTGTTGTTCTTATGTGTTTAGGTTATTGGTTACTTTAGTTGATGTGTAATTTATGTGTTCGTGTTATTCTTATTCAATAACACACCAATAATACACGAATAATACAAAAATTATATAGAAATAACTCACCAAGAAGAAAATTTGGATGTATTTTGACGTGTTATTTTTGTGTTATTCATGTATTATTATTGTGTTATTCATGTATTATTGTTGTATTATTGATGTGTGACATCTGTTTATGTGTTATTCTTATGTCTTAACTGTGAAATACAATTTTCAGCAGTCATTGATGTGTTATTTATGTATTACTTTCTACATTTTGTCGGATAATGAGTGCAAGAACTTTCAACTGTAGATGTCGTCCATCTGCAGTAAGGGCTGTACTGGATGGAGTTAGGGATCGCATTTCCGAGGAGATGGTTAATAATTTAAGAGAAATGAGGGTTTATAATTTTTTTGACATGCCCCTATCCCCAAGACAATGTCCGACATTGCATATTTTGAGATGTTGGGATAACAGGAGGGGGTATTCAGATTGGGTGGAAAAGAGCTGAAGTTAGATGCTGACCACGTGACGTTGATTGGCATGCCTAACACAGGAGAGCGTGCCACATGGAAGAAAAGTTGACTGGTTGCGGACGATGCCAAAGCTAGAAAGGATCAAATGATAGATTTTTTTGCAGGAGTATCTACTGCTCCTTTTGAGCAGTTGTGCTAACTAACATAACATGCACGCATAGCTTATTGCGTTTGCTGCTGATGCACAGGCTTTTCCCTCCTTTAATTGGTCTGCTGTCATATTTGAAATGCTGTTAGAACAAGTCAGCACAGCTTACATGAAATTAAAAGATAATAAATCATTGGGTTATATCCAAAGTTTTGTATTTCTGCTAACAGTATGTATTTCTACTAACGATATATATTTCTTCCGTTCTTTGAAACATTTCATTATGAAGTTTAGTTTTGTTGTTTTTCTTGTTACATAAATGGTTATGGTGTATGACATCCTCAACTATGGTTTTACGAGATGACATATTCTGAGATGACCAACAAGTCATGGGCGGACTGCGAAAGAGATTCATGAAGCCTTTAAGAGGTTTCATTCTTTACAAGTTTGTCATTCATTGCATTAAAATAATTGTAAATGGTTCATAGTTGTTTTGCAAGTGAATCACATTTATAATGACATGTTTAATTTCATTGCAGGTCAATGACATGTTCTTAGATTTGAGGGACGATGAAGTTCAGCTGCTCTCAAATTCTGAGCAGAGACCACTTACTCCTTCAAGGTCTCGCCCACAACACGAGACCAAGGCAGGACCATCCTTACCTAGAGCGGGTACACTTGTGTCAAGTGAGATGACCCCAGTCATTTGTCGTACTAGTGGAGTTGTTGATCTTGAAGTGTTGTATGAATTGATGAAATATCAGCAACAAGTGAGCTTAAATATACAAGAGAAAGTGGATGCACATGATGTGCAGTTGCAGACTATGATTGCTATTTCCACCCTCACAGACTTTGTACATAGGTTCGTTGAAACCAGGGCTGATAAGAAGGTGGAGAAGGAACTGTCCAGTACAACTTCTTGGAAGAGATCGTTCGACAGGTGGCTCGAATGACCTGTGGCTCAAATGACAGGTGGCTCGAACGACCTCTTCCGGGAAGTAGTACTGAGCGGCTCCTTCTCCACCTCCTTATCAGCCCTGGTTTCAACGAACCTATGTACAAGGTCGTGAGGGTGGAAATAGCATCGGCCATAGTGCTGCGGTATGCATCATGTGCGTCCACTTTCTCTTGTATATTTAAGCTCACTTAGTGCTGATCTTTCATCGACTCATACTGATACTTCGAGATCAACGACTCCGCTAGTGCGACCGAGAGCTGGGGTCATCTCACTTGACACAAGTGTGCCGCTCAGGTGAGGATGGTCTCGCCTCGGTCTCGTGTTGTGGGCGAGGTCTTGGAGGAGTAAGTGGTCTCTGCTCTGGATTTGAGAGCAGCTGGACTTCATCGTCTCTCAAATCCAAGAACATTTCATTGACCTCCAATGAAATTAAACATGTCATTGTAAATGAGATTCACTTGCAAAACAATCTATGAAGCCATTCTGATTATTTTAATGCGATAAATGACAAACTATGAAAGATGAAGCCTCTTAAAAGCCGTGAATCTCTTTCGCGGTCCGCCATGACTTGTTAGCCGTCTCGAGAATACGTGGTTTAGCCTCGGAGGCGGCGGGAGTAACCAGTGATGTCATCTCGTAAAACCATAGCTGACGATGTCATACAACATAACCATTTATGTAACAGTAAAAAATAACAAAACTAAACATTATAATGAAATGTTTTAAAGAATGGAAGAAATACATACCGTTAGCAGAAATACAAAACCTTGGATAACCCAATGATTTATTATCCCTTAATTTCATTTAAGCCGTGCTGACTTATTTTAACAGCATTTCACATATGGAAGCAGACCAATTAAATGAGAGAAAAGCCTGTGCATCAGCAATAAATGCAGCAAGCTCTGCATGCACGTGAAAATTACTAGACGAAAAAAATATGTTAACAAAAATTTTAAATACAACTGCTCAAAAGGAGTAGATGCTCCTTCAGTAAAAAAATTTGTTCTTTGGTCCTTTATAGCTTTGACATCGTCCGCAACTAGTCAACTTTTCTTCCATGTGACACGCTCTCCTCTGTTAGGCATGCCAATCAACAAGGCCACGTGGTCAACATCTAACATCAACTTTTTTCCACCCAATCTGAATACCCTCCTGTTATCCCAACATCTCAAAATATGCAACGTCAAGACATTATCATGGGGATAGGGGGCATGTCAAAAAACGTGTAGACCCTCTTTTCCCTTAGATTATTAACCATCTCTTAGGAAATGTGATCCCTAACTCCATCCAGCACAGCCCTTACTGTAGATGGACGACATCTACAATTGAAAGTTCTTGCGCTTAATATCCTGCAAAATGAAAAAAGTAATACATAAATAACACATCAATGACTGCTGAAAATTGTATTTCACATGTTAGGACATAAGAATAACATATGAACAGAGGTCACACATCAATAATACAACACTAATACATGAATAACACAATAATAATGAAGGAATAACACAAATAATACATCAAAATACATCAAAACTTTCTTATTGGTGAGTTATTTCTGTATAATTCTTGTATTATTCATGTATTATTGGTGTGTTATTGAATAAGAATAACACGAACACATAAATTACACATCAACTAAAGTAACCAATAACCTAAACACATAAGAATAACACATGAACACAAGCATAACACATCAACTAAAGTAACACATCAATAATACATGAATTATACATGAATTACACACTAATCATACGTGAATAACACGGTAATAACACAATAATAAAACACAAAAGCAGTGTTTCATGTATGTTATTGCTGTATAAAGAAACCAATAACCGATACGCATAAGAATAACACATGAACATGGCATTACACGTCAACTAAATTAACACGTCGATAATACATGAATTACATGACCTTAAAACATGAATAACACGGTAATATACAGCAATGATAATACAATGATAACACATAAAAAGCTGTGTTTAAGTTATGTTATTGCTTTATTTAGGATGTCGGTTATTGAATAACTATAGTGTGTTCGCGAGAATAATACAACAATACTAGCACAAGAAATACATGTTTTAGTCGGTTATTGCAAGCCTATTGGTTTGTTACCTGTGTTATTGTTGTATTACTCATGTTTTAGAGTAATTCATGTTTTAGCATTTAGTTTTTAGAATGCAATGTTCATTGTCTTTGTCTTGTTTAGGTTTACTAAACCCTAAGACTAACTTATCTTCAAGAAAAAAAAATGGTCATACCTTGATTTAACCTACCACTCGGACGCCATTGTCTCCTTCGCTAGCACCGGAAAATGCTTGTCTCGTGCAGTCGACCGACGAAGAACTATGGCTATAGTAGGGTTTTCTTTGTGAGGAGGAAAAAAACGAAAATGACATGGGAAATGACGGAAGGCGTTACGGAAAGAGGAAAATGTTTTTTGAACGAAGGGTCGGGTTACGGTTTCGGATCGGGTCGCAATAAAATCCCATTTAATTATTTTTCTCTTCGTTTTCTGCGTGGGGCCCACATTTCCACCTCTTCGTTTTTTCTGGGTGGGGCCGGGATTTCCACGTGGCGGCATCTTATAAGCCTCCGCACGTAGCTCTACGTGCCGAGTCCTGAGGGAAAAAATTTTCATATTGGAGAGGGCATTGCAATGGAGATGCCAATATTTTGATTTTGGGGGCTTTGAAGAAGATATTTATTTATGTATTTACATTTATTTTCTTGGAAGATTTATATACTATGCCATACATCGCCTTACCTATGCTGAGAATGTATATTTCACTTTCTAAAAGCTGAAATGGTGGTATTCTTATGTTATATGAAAGGTTTGGGTGGTATAAATGCAAAAATTAAAGTTTAGCTGTTATATATCTAAATACATAGGGATAAGTGGTATGTATGTAAATGCTCTTATTTCTTAATTCATTTCCAAAGTGCATTGACCTACAAGTGTGCTAAAGCATTGTCTCCGAAGATTAAAAGTTACCTCTGGTTAACCGGACATGCGGATGACGGTGTGGATAGCAACACAACATGCGTTTGGCACCGTAATCCGATTCACGTCATAGTCAGAACGTAATATTTTCTAGTCTTCTAATATGCATTGTAAGCGAAGTAGCTGACATCTGCTTTGTAATTCTTTAAACCTTTGCAATAATTTAACTGCTAGATGGTGTTTTCTTTAGCAGTTGCAACATCATTGCAAAAACATTTTTGGAGAATAAAGTAATAATGGCAGCTTTGTAATTGTATCAATTCATTTTCAAAATGTTTACAATGGGGTTATTGTTGCAATAAGACGAAAAAAGAAAAAAAAAAAGATCAGAATAAAGAAATAATAGGAGTAAGATTAAAGAGGATGTGAAGTAACATGAAAAATAACATAGATATGATATTATTCATAGCTTTATCAAAGTAAGACATTGTACAAATAAGCCACTAAATCAAGTTTGAAAAATCAAGTAATCTCTTCAACTTTAGCTTTTTTTAATGTCTATTTATATGCTTATCATCTTAAAGAATGTGTAAGAATAAAAGAATATTAAAGGTTGTTGTTGACCTCATTTTTTTGAGGATCTCTTTTCTCTCTGTGGAAGCTTATGATCTAGTCTTAGAGTTTCCTAATGACCTTCTTAGATGCTTGGAGATTGAACTCACCCACATTGAATTCATTCACTTAGTGTTTCATGTGGTTAAACCCACATCCTCAACTATTGGTTGATGATGAGAGTATAAAGTGGTAGAAGCCCAAGTATAAGGTGGAGGATGCCCTAGGCAACCCATGGAGCCTAGAGTCCTAGGAACCCTGTGATGACCTATTGACCACCCACAAAACCCCTTTTGATCTAGAAAAAGCTCATTGGACATGAGGCTAGTTCTAGGCTAGAGAAGGGTTCACCCTTTGTACCAAAATCCTAGAGTGAAATAAGAAAATCATAACATGAAAAATTTAAATCAAAAGACAATTAGACCATCAAAGTTAGGTTTGAGCCCACCTAATGCCTACATTAAACTCGAAGGAATCCTAAGAACAAATAACCACTTCAATACACTAATTCAACCCTAAGCTTAAAATACTCAACACCCTTGAAGGAAATTAAAATCAAACATACTTAACACAAAATTAAAATAAAATATGTAATTAAAACATCAAACCACCAAAGACTAATCAACTTGAACCCATAAGAAAAGCACTATGATTATCAAGTTGAACTTAGATCAAACTTAATTAGAACAAATGAAATAATAAATTAATTGATTAGTCTAATTAGTTAGATTAGTTAATACCATCTAAAGACGAGCTCACCATTCAAGGCTAAAACTCAAGCCCAAGCCTTATATCCCTAAATGGCAAACCCATGACTCACATGACCCAAATAACCCCTCATGACTCTACAACCCAAATAAGAATTAATTGGAAGTAAATTAAACACAAAACAAGCACTAAAGGACAAACCATGCACACTTAACTAAGCCACCAAGCGTCACCTCAGTCAAACAAACCCAAATCAAACTCAAGAGGAGTCATGGTGACCAAAACTAAGTCAAGCCACCAAATCCAAGCCTTTCCCATTCCTCTAAAGCTTTGACCATGCTTCCTCAATCATCATTAAAGCTTACCATGGTCAAAACATTAAAAATGGAGAAAGCTTCCATCCCTCTGTCCAAGCTGATAAAATCTCTCTGCTCATCCTCTGAGGAGCCAATAGAGATCTCCAAGCACCTCAGAGCTTCCCTCCATGGCCTCCCATGGCTATAAAATAGCCCCAACCCGAGAGCTCTACACACACACAAAGCTCCCCAATCAACCTTTCAATCCTCAACTCCCAAAGGCAAAAGCATTCCTACATTCAAGAACAACACATCCCCACCATTTCTAAGCCTCTATATCCACCCCATTGCCCTACTTCCATTACTAAAATCCAGGGACGTTTACGACCTTGACATCAAACCCCTCCAAACTCCCAATTAATCATTCCAAAAGCTTCACAGAAACCAAACATCCCTTCCTTAATCAAAATTAGACCTTCCCGCACCCCCTACCATAACCCTAGACCATACCACTCTATTTGGTCTAGCTTATAGCTAGGACCAATTTCAATCCTAATTGAAGTAATAGGAAGCTTTGTGGCATCAAAACGACTGTTTTCATCATCCCCAATCGAAGCTTCACCTATTGGGACAAGGTACGGGTTAAAAATTCCTAAATTAACCCTCTGTTTGGTCTTTTATAAAAAAATGAACAATGCACACATACTTAACCGTATAGATGGGTTCGTCTCACTCAGATGAAGCTATAAGATCAATCCTCATGCAATTTAGTTGAGTTGAAGCGAGATGTTAGGGTTTGAGTGCGGATAGCTTTTTGTTGTCTGTCCTGTGGGGACGATGAACAGATGTCGTCCGGTTCTATGTATTTGAAACAGATGGTGGAGATCAAACCGGACATACCGAGGGATTAGATCAACATAGCGGATTGCGAGCCACCTCAGCGCACACGTGGAAAGGGCAGCGAACCGCGGGGCGCGACGTGGGGTTTCAGAGCATACAAGGGATGACGCGGCGCCGACGTGTTTGAGTTGGAAATTAAGATTTTCTGAATTAATTAAATCCAAAAATATTTAGAAAGTTAAACATTTATAACTCAACAAATTAAAATCATAGAAATAAAATAAAAATACCTGTGAACTCGGTGAACAGAGGAGAAAATAATTAACTTATATTTAATTTTTAATTAATTAATTAATTACCTTAGAAGGTATTTTAATTATAAAAAAATAAATATAAAAAAGAAAAAAAGATAAAATTTTAAGGCATTATTCCCTCTATCTTTAGAGATGTTCCCTGATTTTTCCAAACTCAAGGGACCTCCCTAACACAAAATATTTAATCCGTATCAAAATCAAAATTGTTTTGAAAAATAATCATAAAAAATAAAATATAAATTAGAAAAATATAAATTAAAATGGAAATTAAGGAAAAAAAATCAGGCCAGTAACTCGAAATATTAAAATGACCATTTTCGTCTCTGAAAACTTAAAAAATGAAATTAAGACATTAGGGATAAAATTATAAAATTGCAAACTTTGCATTTTAGCCCAATTTATTTCTTAAAAATAAATTAAAACACAAAAATTAACTTAGAAAAACTTAGGTTTACATCTTACTGAATACATTAAGTTAATTTTAGAAAAAATTAATTTCATAATTATCTCCTTAATCTTGAAATTACCTTAATAATTAAGCTCTAAATTTAATGTATATCTAACCTAACTTAGACCTAACTCTAAACCAAATTTAAAATTTAACATAGGTCTAACCCAATTTAGACCTAACTCAACCCAAATTTGAAACTTAACTTGGGTCTAACCTAAATTAGTTATAACTCAACTCAAACTTTAATTTAACATAGGTCTAACCAAAATTAGACCATTCTCAACTCAAAGTTTAATTAATCTTAAGTCTAACATAGCTTAGATCCAACATAGACTTGACTTAAAATCCAACGTAAACTTGAATTTTAACTTAGGTATAACCCATATTGAACATAATCCATACCTAACCTAAAATTCAACTCAAGTCTAACCTAACTTAGACTTGACTTAACCAAATTCTAAACTTAAATTAAAACTCAACATAGGTCTAACCCAACTTAGACATAACCCTAAACCCAACTCTAAACACAACATTGGTCTTAACCAACTTAACAAAAATCTAAACTTAGATCAAATATAACCTAACTTAGACTTGAATCAACTTGACCTAAACTTAGTTCAAGTATAACTTAACCTAGAATTGACTAAAACAAATTCTAAACTTAACTCAGACCTAACTCAACCCAAAGTAAAAGCAAACCTGAGTCAACCCAACTTAACCTGGGCTAACCTAAATCAAACATAAGCAAACCTCGGTCAACTTAGCCTAACTTGGGTTAACTGAAATCAAACTTAAGAAAATAGGCTAACCCAAATCAAACTTAAAGAAAACTTGGGTCAAACCAGGCTAACCTGAGCTAACCTAAATCAAGCTAAAGCAAACCTGAGCAACCCGGCCTAACTTGCGCTAACTCAAATCAAACTTAAAAACAAACTTGGGTCAGCCCAACCTAACCTGAGCTAACCCAAATTAAACTCAAATCAAACCCATGTCAACTCAGCCTAACCTGGGCTAGCCCAAATCAAACTTAAGCAAACCAGAGCCAATCCAGTATAGCTTGAGCTAACCTAAATCAGTCCAACCCGGGACAACTTAGATAAGCATAAAAAATTCGTGCTAACCTAAGTTAACCTAAACCAAACTCAAAATCGACAACAATAAACCAAGTTAAGGAGTGTTCGACCTCTCATAAGAGAATAAAAGCACACATGACTTAAAAACACACCCCAGAGACGATAAGTGCTAAAATACAAAGTTTTTAATAAGCATAAAAGACATAATATAAAACACAACCTAAATATTATTAAAACTTAAAACTTTAATTATAAAACACAACCCGGTTTGAGAAGGAACTTTGGAGATGTAACCCATGACTGCTAACAAAGTAACTTTCAGTCACTCATGCTAATCAAACTACTAACCTAATGACCTTGAGAGGTTGTAACTATGAGATCTACACCGATTCACTTCAACATCCAAAATAAATTACAAAATTTAATCAGCTAAGAATGCTTAAGCAAGATGAGATTTTCAACCCCCTAAAATCTAAAAAAGGTTAAATGAAACCAAAATGAATAAAGATGACTGAATGTAACTTTAACCTTGCTACCCATACATGCTAAGATCTCTTGGTTGACGCAACTCGTGGTTGTTGACAAGAATCTTCGAGTCGGAGTAGACTTGACCGCCTCTCTGAGCTAAGTAGATTAGGGAACCTGACATCTCGGGATGACGAAAAACTATGGATATCTTAACCGGGTGGTCTTAAATAAAAATAATAATAATCAAACTAAATAAATTTATTTCTCTTACAAAAATTATACCTTTGTTTTGTAGGGCTACCAAAAGACAAAATATAAAATGCCACTTTAGATTTACTTTACATTATTAGAGCGTGCTAACTCTATTTTGCAAAGCTACTATAAATAAATAAGTTGTTATAGTAACCTAGGATCTTTTCTTTTATAGAGTTAGGAAGTATTATGGTCAATTGACTATAAACATCTGAACCATCCAAAAGAAGACGAAAAAACGAAACGAAGAATGAACCTAAACTAAATAATCAATGGTGGTTCGGTGATGTCAATTAACATTTCAGACATAAGTTAGGGTTGATACTTATAATGTCAGTTTGTTTGTATTCATTCAATAGGTGTGCCCAAATTATAGGTTGATACTTTCATTTCTGCCTTTTGCTTTGATTATCGGTAGGCTCACTAAAGAAATAAACGTTGTACCCCAATCTAAAAAAATTCAACTTAAGTTTCAAAATAAAATTTATAACCAAAACTAATCCACATAAATCACTGCGTTCACAATCATAGAAACATCACACATCTAAACAACTTCTATTGACATCAAATAAAACCGAGGAGAAACACCTTTTTGATTTAGGAATATGAATGATAATATGATCTGTAGACATATGTATAACATATTGTTCCTATTCTTTGTCTTCAAGCCCTCACTCATTGCACGGAAATGGATAGTTTGACCCATGAGAACCACTACCTTATAAAGTGAGTTATGATACATACCAATTGGCTTTTTGAACAGACCTTCTATGCATTCATCGTCAAGGACCTGCATAACCCACTACACAACTTGCTTTGATGCACTCAACATTAATTAAATACAACTAAACATTTACGTGGCTTTCTTTGATGCACTCAACATTAATTAAATACAACTAAAAATTTAAGTTTTGCGACACATAAAACATTTATATTTGAAATTTCAAAATATGTTTGTATTAGTCTCAGGACATTATGCATACCATACATTCTTAGCTTGATTTATAATTAAGTTAGAAGACCTACTAGTCCTAATAAATAACAACCTATCCTATCTTGCATTATCGAGACTGGTTGCATGGTTTTGAATTCGATTAGATTGTTTGATGACAACCATTACCAGACAGTGTTATAAGCATTGCATTTCATTTTTACCTTTTTTAGGTTAGGCCTCTTAAGTTTTACTTCTCTCGGTGAACTTTACCCTATGACTCTAAGGTTGTCTGTCTAGTTACGATGTAAATCCTCACCTTTAGAATTCTGCATGATTGTATATCGTGCATTATAAGTCCTAACATTATAATAAAATATCAGGATGAAACATTATAATTTTTCTTCAAAAAATGTCAAGTGCCATTAATAGGATAGTCTGAGATACTACAGAGGTTTCCTCGGTTTCTTTTTGTGTCCTGTCCCTTTTCCCCTTTCGACTTTCGTTAACAACTGTTCAACGTTTGAGCTTTTTCAATTTGAAAATTCAATGTCCAATCGTGGAAGCTTAAACCTAGAAACTTCTTAATGACAAAACCGTTACTTTAATCGAGAGTTTTCTTAATTAACTTTTTTTGCTTAATATGTAATTAATTTAGTGGCTTGCCCTTGTAGGAAGAAGAATACCCCAAAACTAATCTTAACCATATCTAGTATTCATATTAGATAAGGGAAAAGATCTATCAGGTTTAATCGCAGATCAGTGCAGATATCTAATATTTTCTTAGTTCAAATACATCATAAACATTATATAATTTACCTTGCGAGGTGGTTTATTACTTTCGATGATGCGTTTGACTAGTTGAGCAACCCAAAATTTGATTATACTTGACATTCACAAACCCCAAGTCAGAACGGAGATAAAACCTGGGGTGGATCCGTTGCATAAGACCATAGAAAGATACATGCATAAACATCCATGATAAGCTAAAAAATTACATTAATTATGTGATATGAAATACTAATATGTTCATTTTATATTTCCTCAGAGATCCATCATTATTTTTTATGGTAAGCAAAGTCATCAAATATATAAATTTTTTAAGTATCGACTAAAAAATATTTCAAAAGGAGTTAAAATTACTACATTGTTTAAACTACATAAAAAATAACATTAAAAATTACTATTTATATAAAGAAATTGTAACTTCTAGATGGGCAGTCGTCCTCGCTGGACATAACTTGATTTCACCCCTGATCCCTATCCTAAGAGCACGAAGTCGTTACTTTTATGTCCACTCATGATCTTCGAAGATAATCTACGTCAAGATCATATTCTAAATCTTTGACGAAAGCTATCTAAAGACAAATCCAATGCTTCAAGTAGGGCCGTCAAAAAGACTCGTTGTTCACGAACAGCTCGTGTTCGGCTATCAAGAGCTCGTGTTCGGCTCGTTCACTAAGTTAACGAGTCTTAACGAGTTGAACACGAACAAAGATTTGTTCGTTCGTGTTCGGCTCATTTTGGCTCGAAATATTATTCATCAATTATATACAATAAAGATATATACATATATATATATATATATATATATATATATATATATATATATATATATATATATATATAGACACACACACACACCCCCACACACACACACATACATACATACATATCTATATTGATGAGCAGTATTTTTGAAAAAATTTAAAGATTTATAATCAATTAAAATTATTAATTAAGTAAATAGAATAAAAATTATTAAATTAGATTCAAATGATGTTTTAATATAAACAATAATTTTTAAATCTTGCCCCAACTCTTAACATCTTATGATTACATGATTAGGGTTGAAAAAACGACTCTTTGTTCGTGTATATAAACGAACACACTTTCTGGGCTCGAAATATAAACGAGCCGAACACGGACTGAGCCTGGGCTCGGGCTTGCTCGTGTTCGACTCGTTTACACCCCTAGCTTCAAGGAGAAAGCTTTCACTTTATACTCCCATCTTCATGGTTAGCCCTAATTTCCTATGAATATTCATATTATACCTTAGAGGCTAATCCAATTAATTAAAAGTGTGTGATTCAAATGAAAATTTGATTAAATTATCTTATAAATAATTATAATTTACCTTAACATAACACACAAAATAAAAAGAGTGGAGATGGCCACATAAATAAATATGAATATAAAATGACTTTATCAAGACTAAATGAAATTAAAAATATATATAAACACATTCTTATACATAACACTTATATTTTTTATGTTATATCAATAATAAAAAATAGGGGCATTTCAATACATATCAAACAATTTTTATGACATATTTATATATCTAACACCTAAACTTTTATATTTACATGCGTAACACCCAAACCTTTAATAAAAATACCACATTTCCTTACTTTTTAAATGCTAAATAGGCATTTTCATTAAAAGGTTTATGACACTGCAAATTGTTATAGATGTAAATATGAATGTTTAGGCGCTAGATATATAAATAAATAAGAATAGTGTGGCATGTATGTACATTTCTCTAAAAAAGAATGCTCTTAAGAAAAAAAAAGTATCTCGTTATATCATTAAATTACAAATTTCAATTAGAAATTTACAATATCGAAGAGATCGTATCACCAATATGAAGAAAATTTTGGTCCACAATTAGGGGTGTAATTGAGTCAAGCCGACTCGTGAGCCTGCTCGAGCTCTGCTTGATAAGTGGCTCGTGAACTGAGCTAGATGAGCTAACAAGCCAAGCTCAAGCTGACCCCGACTCAACTCGTTAATTCGTGACCTAGCCCGTTTAAAAAAATATTAATATAAAATATTCTCCAAATATATTAAATTTAAAGACTTCATCTAAATAATATTCAATCAAAAAAAAAATATTATAAATTATTTTATATAAGTGATTCGTATTATTTCTTTTATAGTTTTTCATAATATTTGTCATTTTTTTTTGTAACACTATCTTAAATTAATATTGATTTCTCTTTTTTATACTAAACAAGCCGGCTGGTGAGCGGACTCGAACTCATGAACTTAAGCTCGAGCTCGATATAATTAATCAAGCTCAAGCTAGGCTGGCTCGAGCTCTACTCGACTCGACTCGTTTACGCTCCTATCAATAATTCAAATACAAAAATAAAATGCTTTTAATTAGTCTCCCAACAATTTTCAATAAAGTCCACGCGCTCAGAGAAGAAGCTCATGAGGGATCACATCAAACTAAGTCAATGATACATCACCTTTTGTCCAAACAATAAAAGAGAGCAAGAAGAAAATAAAAGAGCTCATAAGAGCACCATATGAAAGAGCTTGAGCACCAAAGAAAATACATTCTCAAGCAAGAAACAATTCTAGGTTTAGTTGTCTGAATGCATACGATATTGGTTAGAAATAAAGTGAAGAATCTCAAGATGTTGAGTTCGAGGGCGTGAAAATGATCTTTCTTTGCCGAAGACGATATAAAAAATGTCGACCTTCATAAGGAGGTTAGAATCAGAATGTACATGTAAATAACTTTCGAGAAATTTTTTTGAAAGAGCAACCTATTAGACGAAGAAAGGTAGCTTTCTTGTGATGCGAGTGGACAAAAATATTGCCTAACCATTTCATTTGTAGTTCATTTATTGTATTTTGAGTAGAAAACACACAATCAATTAAATTTTGATGTCACCAATCTTTAAGTTTAGTACTAATGCTTGGTGTAGAATTTACCTTATCAATTTAGCTAAGATGTTTGACAAAGGATGTGTATCTTCTTGCCAATTAGAAAGTAGACACAATGTAGAACACAAGTTTTCAGGACTTTTGATGTAAATTGGTCATCAATCCAAAATATGGTAACAACACATGGGAAACTCCCCATTCAAACAACTCTTATATTTTATTTTATTTTATTTTATTTTAATTTGAAATACTTACGTATATATTACTCAATTCCTATGTATTTACATATAACTAAGTCCTAAGGTTTAATTTTCATTTATAATCTTTAATCTTATCAATTTGATAATTGATAAATGAACTAAATTTTATATGATTTATATATCTTTATAAATTAAATTAATAATTTTTATATGACATTTTATTCAAATAAAACTTTTATTATTATTATTTTTAATTATGACACTCAAACTTTAAAATTATATCAAAATATTACTAATATAAATCTATAACACATTAAATATATTTTCATGTATATATATATATCTATGAATATATATATATATATATATATATATATATACACACACACACACACACACACACACACACACACACACACACACACACACACACACACACACACACACACGTGTACGTATACATGTATACATGTATACATATACATGTATACATATACATGTATACGTATGCATTTCATTTACAGACAGCATAATAATATCTCAATATTAATAAATAAAAAATAATAAGAACTTGATAATTAGTTGGTCTCGAAAAACATAGTGCATAGTCAACACACCATCCCCAATAGACAATAATGAGCACAATATTGAGTTCCTCAATCCATTTGAAAAAAACAAAAAATAAAAAATAAAAAATAAAAAATAAAACAAAATATAAAATAACCAAAAATATCAAAATTTGATTATAGTTACAGAGAAATGAAGCCATTACCCAATTCCTTCGTGGAAGAAACATCCATATGCTTTTTGAATATTTATTATGACTTTATCGTGTAACAAATTCTCTTTACATTATCATTTCATGGGCATAAATGAATTAAAGTCTCTTTATTAACTGTAGTTATCTCAAGACCTTCGAGGAACCGTAGCAGTAAAGACGACTGACTCTTGACTAGAGTTAATTTATTATAATACTCTCCTTTCTTTCTTTCATTGATGCCACACAACTCTTTTGTATTTACATATTTAACCTATAAATTTTCATATTTATATTCATGACATTTTGGTGTCGTAAATATTTGCATGAAAAGATGAAAATGTTCATTTCAGTTTTGCGGAATAAATAGTTGATGCGTGCTAGAAAATTCGCGGCGGTAGAGTAACAAATTATCCTCTTAGCGTTGTACGAGAATTCAGCAAGCACACAGATGAAAAGGAACAATGAGGTGACTCAGGAAGTTTTTACGTGGAAAACCCGTAGAGGGAAAAACCACGGGGCTTGGCCCAGTTGCGAGAATCCACTATTGATTGATGTTTACAGAAATCCCTCATCCCACAGACAGAAAAAAATAATTATATGATCTAGATTACAACGTCGACTGACGGTATATGGATGATGATGGTGAACGACAATAGACGGTGGTCCCTGGCGATCAGCAGTGGTCCACGACGATCAGCGGTGGTCGACGACTATCGATGGTGATTGACGGCGGTCGGCGATGATGCAGAGCTGCTTCTTCTTCTCAAGCCTTCAGACTCTCTATTTTTGTTCCTCCCTTCTCATGTGAGAGTTGAGGTCTATTTATAGGTCTCTGAGTGCAATTAATGCAGCAATTTCGATCGGACGGTTCAGAAGGCTCCCCTCGATCAGACAACGTTTAAGAGGCATTTGATGGCCTTAACGATGTCGGAATTGAGTGATCTTGAGCTCGTTGGATTCGTCTTGTCGAGACGCTCGATTCGAGTATGGGCTTGCTAGTGTCGGCATCCATTTGACCTTTCAATGTCCCGAAAATCTTCTAAAAGTGGTTTAATGACTTGATCCGGGCTTGATTTGACTCGGATTGGACTAATCTTGATATCATTGGGTCTGTTTCATCGAGTCGGTCGGTTTGATTATAAGTTTGCTGAAATCGGAGCTCTGAATGATTTTTTATCAAGATTTGAATGTTTCTTGCTCAAAAGATTGCATTGAGACTCGTGTCATGCTTTGAGATTCGTGCCTGATGATGAAAAATATTTGATGGCGTATCAATAGTAATGATATTTTTGATATAATTTTAAAATTTTGGATGTTAATTTGTAAATATTAACATTTAATTTTTAGATATATATGTAAATACATTAGAATTGTGCCATGAAGGCTGAAGTTCACTGTTTAAAACTTGATATCATGTCTCACAATTTTAATTTTAGATTTTAATAATAATAATAATAATAAAGGAAAAAAAAATTGGAGTCCAGCCTAGTCAAAATAATTCATTATGTAATTATGAGTGCACAGTTCCACTTTTCTCCTAAATTAAGGAAGATAAAATTACAAAGTTGATAATTACAAAGTTGATAATTACAAATGTGCAATTGAAGTTCAACTATAGTATTCATAATTGGGATATAATAAATATAGTTCTTACCTATAATAGCGATAGTAGTCCATAAATATCGTATTTAATTGCTACAAATGCAGTAGTTAGTCATAGAAGATTGTAGTTGGTGGCTGCAATAATGTTAGTTGTTCACAGAGGTTGTTGTTGAAGAGTATAATAACATTAGTTGGCTATGGAGGCTATTTTTGGAAGTTGTTCTAACAGTTGGCCACATAAGTTGAGATTGGTAGTTGTAATAGCATCAATTGGCAATAGAGATTATAGTGGGAAGCTAGTGTAATGATTGGTCACATCGGCTGCCATTGATAGTTCCAAGGGCATCAATTGGTCAGAGGCCATAGTGAAAAGTTGCAGAAGTAGCTGGTCATATTGGCCATAGTTAGTAGTTGCAAGAGCGTCAGTTGGCCGCATAGGCCATAATGGGATGTTGCTGAAGAAACTGGCCACATAGGTCTTAGTTGGTTGTTGCAAGAGCGTCAGCTAATCATAGAGTCCACAGTGAAAAACTGTATTAAAAATTGACCATATAGGTTATAATTGGTCACATAGGTCGTAGTTATAGGTTGCAGTAGCAGTTAGCTAGATAGATCATAATTGTTAACATAGATCGTGGTTGGCAGCTACAATAGTATTAGTGGGCCTATGAGGCTGCCATAGTTGATAGCGGTGAGAGTGTTGGTTGGCCACAGCGGCCTTAGTGGAAGGCTGCAATGATAACAGTTGACCACATAAGACGTAGTAGGAAGCTACAACCATAACTGGACACATACTACAAGAGCGTCAGTTGGCCACAAAGTATATATTGGAAGGTTATAATAACACTAGTTAGTGACGTAAGACGTAGTGTGTAGCTACAATAGTTAATGACAACATGTGCAGTAGTGGGACACTACGAGAGCTTCAGTTGGCCACACAGGGTGTAGTGGATGGTTGTAATGACATCAATTAGCCACATAGGCTGTAGTAGGTAACTATAGTAGTAAATGGCCACTAAGGTTCTAGTGAATCACTACAAGACAGTTAGTTGACGACAAAGGATTTAGTTAGAAGCTACATTGACAGTGAGACACATAAGTCATAGTTGATCACAGGGCGCTACAATAGCGTCAATTGGCCACGAAGGCCATAGTTGGCGTTCCACTAGTTGGTGCATGCATCCGTTTTCTCAGGTTTATTATTTTATACAAAAGAATCACATGTGAGTATACAACATAAGGAAAAAACTTTAGAAGTCTGGAGAAAGTCGTCTTATTTAGAATATGAGGTTGTAAGCAGTTGTCACCGGGAGTTATTATTAGATTTTTAATACAACATATTTTAAATATGTCGTTGCATAGTCATCATTGTACTTTCTTACATCTTGTTCGGTGTATTTTGTTAAATCATGTTTTGGGGTATTTTGTTACACCATTTTTAGGATACTTCATTACGCCGTGTTCGAGTACTTCATTACACCATATTGATGGTATTTCATTACATCACATTTGGGTTCATTACACCTTATTTGGGATACTTCGTTACACCATATTAAGGTACTTTGTTACACCGTAATCGGCTACTTCATTTCACCCAATTCGGGGTTCGTTATACTTAAGGATTCATCGAAGGAGATGAGCCATCGCCGATAGCCGATAAGAGAAGATTGATGGTAGTTGGAAGCTATGGATTCCTGAAGTTATCATCGGGTATTCAGTCCAAAACATAACAATAATTATGCTCCTTCTCCTCCTCCCCCTCAAGTGAAAAGAGGAAGGTCTATTTATAGCCTCTGGAGCGGGGCATTTTCAAACTTTGAGTACTAACTCCCATAATGAACTGATCTAACAACTCATATTGTTCCCTCTTGATCATAGAGGTTGTTGATTGAATTTGGATTCAAATGATCTTGGACTCATTGGTTTTTTTCTCATTGAGATGCTCAATTTGATTGTAGGTATGTCAAACCCTGAGTTGATTTGACCTTCCAATTAACCACTCAAAGCCACCAAAAGTGGTTCAACAATTTGATTCGGGCTTGATCAGACTTAGATTGCACTGATCTTGGTTGAAAGTCTCACCTCATTTTCTCATCTTTGTATGATTTCAAGGAGAAAGGATCTCTAGGAAGAGAATGAAGTGGAGGAGAGGAGAAGACTTGGAAGGCCAAGGTGTGTAGGGAAGAGTGGGAGGAAGAAGCTGACTCTCACCTTTTTCTTTTACTATGTAGCACTCTCCAAAGCTCTCCTCAGCTGAATTATCTCAGTCCCCAAATGAAAATTCAGATCCCTCACTTAACCCTCTAGTTAGCCATGCATTAGTGGCTTTTCCCCAAAATGCCTCAAAAAATTAAGTTTAATCCACATAAGACCTCTCCCATTGTTTGTTGGGAAGGTGCACTGGCATGGGGGAAGCTTGTTGGACCCCTAAAATTCATCCCATAACCAATGACAGCTCAACTAAGTGGGGCCAAAAGTCAACCAGGTAACGTAACCGCTCCACTTAGGGTCGTAATTATTCTCATGGCTCTTTTTAGTGGAGTGGTCAAGCCCTAACTGGGCGTAGTCACGCCAGGCAGGCCTTTGGGCATTGTCTATATCACCCAGTGGCATGGTTATGCTAGCTCAAAAGCTGGTTTTGATATTTAAGCCTCTGTAGTTGCTACTTGTGGATTCCTTTGACCATAGAAAACTCCAAATAGATCGAAAATTATATTTAAACATCAACTTGGGCCTTTAACATGTCCCATATCAAAATTGTTGCAAAAAACCTGTGAGAACCTTAGGGTACTGCCATACCGATTTGCGTGTTATCACATATTGTGGAAGATTTTATGGATCCCTAAGCTTCGAAAAAAAATCTATCACTTTAAATATGACTCCACAACCTAGAAAAAGAATATTTTGGAGGTTTCATTTCAGAAATTTTGGTGTCTACTGGCATTCTGAATCCCAATGCCGTACGTCGGTCTAAAACCTGATTTTCTTCAATGCGTGCGTGTGATTGTTGTGTAACTTCCTTTGACCACGGGAGGCTCCAATGGCCACGAGTGACTCAGAATGGATGGTGCATGGTCTTTAGACATTATAATGCACAACGAATGTGTCCCATATTGAAATAGATGCTGCCCGATGGTGAGCTCCCCTAGGTAAGGCTAAAACAATTACAACCTTGGATTTGTGCGTCAAACTCATACCGTGAAGCCCAAATAGATATTTAGAGCAATGTGTCACTACGAATGAATAGTGAAAAGCCTTGCGTCATTCAAGTAGACATCATACACGTGTGACATTAAAAATTCATGCCAATACTGATATAATCCTAGTGAAACTAATCATACATGATATTGATCAGTCATATTCTGTAATTCAACCGCAAACTTTTTATTTGTTTAAAAAGCCTTAAAATTCAGACTAATGAGCCATATACACACACACACACACACACTCTCTCTCTCTCTCTCTCTCTCTCTCTATCTTGATATAATGAAAATATACTAAAATTCATTCTGTTCTCAACACCTTCTAAACCATATGTTTGTATATGAGAATTAAAATCTCAAAATAATTGTTAAATTCATATTATGAGGCTAAATTACAAGATTTTCTTTTTGCTTTGAGTTGAAATGAGTGTGGAATGCTCTTTAAAAGGTAAATATTTATATTACAAGCACCATAATGGCTTTGATGATCCCATAATTGATTATTATACTTTTTTACAATTATTCCAATAAATAAATTATTAAAATTTTGATCTACTAATTTCTTTGAATCAAATTTGAATATACTTTAGGCCTTGCCACCGGTAGACCAGCATCGCTCAGTCATCACTGCTGCCGCCCCCAGACCATCATCACTCAGTTGATGCCGCCACCACCCTTGCCAGTTACCCGCGCCTCGTCAGACCACAATTGCCATTCACTACACAATATAGTCCGTGCCATCAGTCTTTAGAACTTTTTGTCACTTTTTTTTTAGTAAAAGTAAAGTCGATCATTCTCACTCTCGTGACGTTCGATGCCAAAAATATCTTTTAAATTATATCCTTATCTTGTAAATTATATATTTTTTTACATTTATATGCTTGTGTGTATAATATTAAGACATTAATATTATATCCTTAAGTCTAAATGAGATGCAGATTTAAAATAATATTACTTACACGTGTCAGTAATCATATGTCATTCACACCTAAGCATAGTCTCCATATCTGACGTCACTATTCCACGCGTTTAGGTCTTCCCCCTCACCTCCATGAAGCTTCTCCAGTCCCAACAACAGCATATAGAAATTTTAATCAAAGAATCAGTCATCACTTCTCTCTCTCTCTCTCTCTCTCTCTCTCTCTCTCTCTCTCTCTCTCTCTCTCTACATCTCTCGCTTTCTTAGAAATGACTGGTCAGAGATTCAAAAAACACCAAAACCAAAGGGCACAATTTTTCTCAGTCAAATCTCAATCTCTCCCATTAAAATCCCCATAGCCACCCTCATCTTCATCTCAACATGAGAATTCTCTTCACTTCAAAACTTCAGTTTTAGTTTAGTTTACTCTTTCAGCTAAAAAACTCGAAGGAAATGGAGAAGATCCAGAACCAAGACATAAGAATGCTTATTGATGTATTGAACCAAGGCAATGATCATATAATGGAGCTTGAAGCACACCTTGATAATTACCATAATTTCTCTTCTGAAACTTGTTTGCTGTTATCCAGCAAGGTTCAGTCAACATTCTCCACAGCAATCACCATGACTAAGCTCATAGAACAGAGGAGCTACAGGTTCCCATCTTCTGCTACTGACAGCCATAGTTCTGAAAGAAGTTTCAAGGAGATTGAACGAAGGGAGATGTGCAAGAAGAGGTATTTCTTTATAGAACATATCCAATTTACTTTCTTTGAGATTTTAATCCTATCAAAATTCGATTTTGAAGAAAAAAATTATATTTTTTTTTATTTGTGTTTATAGGAAGAGTTTACCGAGTTGGAGTGGACAAGTTCAAGCTAGTTCTGGTTCGGCCATGGAGATGGCAATAGATGATGGACATAACTGGAGAAAGTATGGACAGAAGGATATTCTTGGAGCCAAGTTTCCAAGGTTGGATTTTTCTTTTTTTATCTAGTTGTTTTAAAACAGTTAAAAACTAGTCTGTTAATTATAATCTAGTTGATTTTTCTGACTAAATCCCCATGTTCATTTTGTTAATTATGAATTGATTTAGAGTTAATGCAATAATCTAGAAGATTAGTGATAGAACCATTCTCTTTCATTCGTTTTTTAAATTATTACCCAAACATTAAAATTCATGGTAAAAAGTGTAATGATTCATTTATGAAAGTAAGAAAAAAATCTCAACTTTCTTCTCGGCTATTTCACAGGTGCTACTACAGATGCACCCATCGTCACTCCCATGGCTGCCTCGCTACAAAACATGTACAGCGCTCAGATAACAACACTTCCATCTTCAACATCACATACAGAGGAGCTCACACCTGCATCAATGGCTCCCATAAACCTCTCATGTTAACCGACGAACAGACTATAAATCAAAACCAGAGCTTTAAGGAGAAGAACGAAGCTCTGAGCTCAACGGATCATAAACCAGAGTCTTCTTCTTCCTTCTCTTTGCCCTTAACGCCTGCAATCTGCGTCAAACCTGAGAGCAATGTGTTCTCCTCTGCTTCAAATACAGAGAACTACGTGGGTTTGGATTCAGAGATTGCAGATATTATCTGTGCTTCCAGTTCAATTGAAAGCTCGCAAATGTTGGGAATGGAGTTTGGAATGGAGCAGCTTCTGTTTGACAATGAATTTTCTTTTGGTTTTTATTGAGTTTTAGAGGTTTTGTTCCTCTGTTTTTACGTGCTTATGAGTAAATAGTTAGAATAATTGGTATATGTCAGCAAAGTTCGTATTTTTATTTTAATTTTTTTTTTCGAGATGAATCAAACCTTAAATGGCAAAGAACTTCAGCAGAATTCAGAAAGTGGGGGCTTTCTAATCTAAATGAATGATAGTACAAGTCTTTAGTGAAAATTTTGTGGTGGAGGATGTAATAATTGAAATTGAGCAAAAGGAGTAAAGTTTGACTAGCTGTTTTGGCATATTAATGGTGGATTTCTTATAATAAACAGAGTTTGAGACATTAGTAAATCGTTCTTTATTCTTAAATCAGTTGAAAAGTTTGAGGAAGACAAATTGAACTTGATATATAATAGTTTGGTGGCCATGTTCTGCACTATTAACTCCAGGATAAATCATTGGGCATCAACATGAGTTTGTCTTCAAGCAAATAATTGCTATGGATTTAGTCTTACAATAACTAAGTAAAAGCATATTTGTGTAAGAATTTTAGGTAGCTAACCATCATATATTGTTAATTTATTTTATTAAAAATTGGTTTGATCAGTCATATTGAGCTCAGCTTTGAGTATCTTTTGGTCTATATCCCTTATAAATGGCCTTTCAAGGCAATTATGCTTGCCGGCCACTAGTTTACATTGATTATACTTTTCTTCAAACAAAGGAAAAGAATGTGAGGTTTTATATTTATTTTACATTTAATAAAACAACTTCAAAGTATTCTAAAATACGATAACAAAATTTTTACATTTCATTCCTTTTATACTGTATTTTTTTAGCAAAACAAATAGCACATAAGAGAAGGAACATTCACTTGTAACTATGAGTTTTGGTTCTAAGGTACACCAACGCCGAGTTAAAAATAAATTATCCCACAACATATTTTTCTTCTCATATGCTCATTTAATGTAGTTAGTTTCTCAAGAAATTCTAGCCTCCGGGAAGAGTGTTGACTGAGAATTGAGTTGAGAAAGAGAGAGAGTGATAGAGAACGCCATTTGGGAGCACAGCGGAGTGATGGTTGGGACCACAAGTAGGAAGTGTCGAGGCACCACTTATGGAAGAAGGTGCTAGGTTTATGAAATTGCGGAGGGTGGGCATGCTTGGCATGAGGCATACTGACCTGACCTGCAATTACACAGTTTTTTAAGTTGTTAAAAAATGACAAAAATTGGTTCAAATTCATATCGTATGCAAAATTGATATGCTATATAATATAGAATTGATTTAAAATTACACACTAGGATTTCTACGCAAGTACACGTATCGCTTAAGTAATATATGACTCTAATAGAGTACAAAATATAAATCCCACAGGGAAGCTGTAACTTTTTATAATAACTTAATAAAACTCCTACTTAAAACAACAAATAATTATTTAGAAAATAAGATCAAATGTTTATGTGTAAAAAAAAGTAATTACAACCGATAAGTTTAGTTTAAAAACTAAAAGAAAAATGCTAAAGTGTTTCTAAAACAGATAAATGTAGAAGAGTTCAAATTATATGAAGAGTCTTTCTTCTTATAATGAGTTTATAATCAATGTAAGAAACAAATGTCTAAAGGTTTAAATGAAGTGTGATAAATAAGAGCATAAATATTCTTTACTTTCTTCCGAGTGCATAAAAATAATTGGCTAACTTAAAGTTAAGTTCCAAAATCTCTCAGGTTATGTTAGGTAGGTTCCAGCCTCTCACTTTCAGATTACCCACTATGTCCTTTCTATAAGACTAACAGGTCCTAAGATTCCAAACTCTAAATCAAATTTTAAGAATCTAGTATGTCACTCTACAAACACTAATTCTGCGCTCATAAAATCTTATCTCCCTATCTATTTGCACTAACCAATAAGCTACCTTCTTACACATAGCTCTTTTAGATCATTATAGTTTCATAATAAGTTTTAACATACCAATTGACCAGATCGAATATGTATATGAATCATGAAGTAATGAATCATCACAAATATGCAATAAGAGAAGTTCTAAACAATTATAATCCTACATATGATTAATTCTCATCACAAAGAAAAATATAAGAAAACTACTCAGACTTCATAGGTATAACACAATAAAATATCATTTATATTAAAAGCCAAGTTTATACAGTAACAAGAAACAAAAATAAAGTATAAAATACTTATCTCAAACTTCTCCCAAAGCAGATTCTGAAGTTTCTTTGAAGTATTCTCCAAACTCTTCTTACACACTCACAACAATAAACTAAACTCAAGAAAGACACACACACACCAAGACTCACGACTCCTCACACCACACACGCCAAAAAGAAGCCCCATTTCAACTAGTCAATGGCTTATTTAAATAAATCTCTCAAAATTACCAAGAGTTAGTTCAAGCACCTCTTCAAAATTCATCCAACTTTGTTGCATAAAATTCAAAACCGCTTCTGACGCCTAAGTGCCCAACTGTGGTGTCTAAGCAAGAAGATTTTTATAACTGACTGGAGCCTATGCACTAGATCTTGGAGCCATGGCACTGGAGCTCTTGTAGTCTGGCGCTTACGTGCCAGAAGCTGGCGCTTACGTGCCAGAAGCTGGCGCTTAAGCGCTAGTTAAGATCTTAGCTCCTTGCCCCATTTTGCTCTGTTTCGCTCTTTTTTCTTCAAAACTCAATTTCTTATACCTGAAAACAAAAAACGTGCAAAAGATCTTCCAATAAAGAGCAATATCATTAAAAATGTGCATAAAATAATTATAGAAAATTAGCATATTTTGAGGTGTATCACATACACACGCCACAACTAGCGTATACAAGCCAAAATGGCATATACATGCAAAAAGGTGGCGTTTATGCGCCATATAAATGGCACATACATTCCATGCTCTTTCTTAGTTTGACATGTTTGGAGCGAGGTAGTGGAGGATTTCAGTGCCAACATTCCACATAAATGGCACAAGGGTTTTATGCTTGTAGGTTTGAAAGAAGGTATTGGAGGTGTATGTGGTGACAATAATTCATAAAATAGGCACCAATATTTGTGAGTCACTTGAAGAAGATTCCTACATGAATAATAAAGTGCTATAACCAACCTTTTAAGTACACGTTTAGTCTCTAACCATTAATCATAAAGATTCGACAGTTTTTTATCCTCAATATCAACATCTTCAAATGGGCAAACCATTACTACAGTGAACAAACCAACTAGATTTATTTTTTCTAGAAACAATTTTAGTTTTGAATTACACAACAAAATCTCCTGTCCAGGTTCAAATTTCTTCTAATAAGCTTATGATCATGTCATTTTTTATTTTCTCTTTATAGATCCAAACATTCTCATAAGCTTCTGATCTATTCTCTTCTAACTTTTTCAACAACAATAACTATTTTTCTGCTTAACTTCAATATTATAATTGAATTCCTTAATTGCCCAATAGGTTATAAACTCTAGTTCTACTAGCAAATGATAGGTTTTTTCAAAAACTAGTATATAAGGGGACATTCATAGAGGTGACTTTTAAGCTGTCCTATAGACTTATAAAGTATCATCTAGCCTAAGTGGCCAATATTTTATGCTAGGATTAATAGTTTTTTCTATACTTCTCTCGATCTCCCCCTATTGAACACTTCTACTAATAAACTAGTTTTGGGATTGCAAGCAGTAGAAATCTTATATTTAATTCCATATTTAGCCAATAGTATCTCAACTCTTTTATTACATAAATCACTTCCACCATCACTGATTATAACCAAGGGTATTTAAAATCTACGAAAAATATATGTTATTTAAAATGTTTGAACACTTCGTGAATTATATTTGATTAAATTCTCTGCATCAATCAATTTAAAGACACATTCTAATGTTATCAGTATATAAATCCCAACTAAGGAATTGACAAACGACCCCATGAAATCTATTCACCAAAGTCAAATATTTTTACATCCAAAGTATAATTTAAGGGTATCTCGTATCTTTTAAAAAGTATTACATCTCCTTACACACTGATCATATTTCTTAATATAATTATTTACCTTTTAAATAAAATCGACTAGTAAATTCTAGATTGTAAATCTGAGAAGCTATTATAAATCCTATGAAACGTCATCTAAATTTAGAATAATGACAAACAATAATAATCTCATGTGCTTCTTCTAATGGGGCACACCTTCTAATAATTTGATCCTTATATTTTCTAAACAAGTAGGGTTCATCCCAAAAGTAAAATATTGTATCAGAAATGAATTTCTTTTTTTGGTCATATAACATATCAAAAGATATAATATCATTAACTGTATAGTTCATTACGTCAACTTACCAACGAATATTTTTGTTTAGAACTAACAAGTAATTGTTCATCCATGAAATTCTCATTAATATCCTCAAAATTTTCTGAAGAATATTTCTGTTCAAATCAAGACAAGTGTTCTGCTTTTTGAATTTCAGTGCCTTTTCTATCAACTATCTCAATATAATTTTTTTTTGTAAATGAAGTATAGAATGAATCAGTCGAGCTCTGACATCCTCCGTAGTTATAAGATATTTAATTATAAAGTGGTCAGTATGGACATTTCATTTAATGCCTATCAAGTAAGACCTAAACTAATCAACTGAAAAAACTATCACTAGTAATTTTTTATCTATGTTGTTATAATTCACTTGTACTTCATTCAAAGTTCTACTTCATAGAATATCACATGGAAAATCTAGCTCCACTATGTCCTAGCACTACCCCTATAGTCATCAGCATCATACATTGGCTTTGTAGAATCTCCTAGTTTCATGAATCAATAATTGTTGTGGTATCTAATTTTTATTTTAAACTCTCAAAAGACATCATGCATGCTTTATCGAATGAATCAGTCGAGCTCTGACATCCTTCGTAGTTATAAGATATTTAATTATAAAGTGGTCAGTATGGACATTTCCTTTAATGCCTATCAGGTAAGACCTAAACTTATCAACTGAAAAAACTATCACTAGTAATTTTTTATCTATGTTGTTATAATTAACTTGTACTTTATTCAAAGTTCTACTTGCATAGAATATCACATGAAAAATCTAGCTCCGCTATGTCCTAGCACTACCCCTATAGTCATCAGCATCATACATTAGCTTTGTAGAATCTCCTAGTTTCATGAATCAATAAATGTTGTGGTAACTAATTTTTGTTTTAAACTCTTAAAAGATATTATGCATACTTTATGAAACTTAGAAGGCATGAAATAGCAGTTCATATATCTTAGAGAAGCCTTGAATATATTTATGATAGCATACAAATCCTAGACTAACACCATTTACCAAGAAGTGTCCTAATCAACATTTAAGTGCTCTGGGTAAATTCATGGCTACCGTACGACATTGACAGGGTCGCCACACCGGTCTCGTCCTAAAGATCTAATGGATCTAAAGCACGTCACTAAGAGTGGGGTGAGATTTAAAAGAATTAGCCTCAAGTATGACCTAACATATATAAATTTTTAAGTAAGGTGAATAATACTTATAGTAGCAAAAATATCAATTTCCTTATACTTTAAAATAGAGGGTCATAAAATGTTGGTCTGTGATGCATGTGACGTACTTAGAGCCCTCAGATCCTTATCATAGTCATAATATATGTTGTACGTGATATAAAAACTCACATTGCCTGCAGAGACATCCTCGCAAACAGTGTTCGTTTGAATATCGCAACCAACAATCTCCTAACAAGTAGGAGAAACCATCAAAGCAAATAGGCGAGCATACGAATATGCAAGAAGCCCACATTGTGATTGTTCAACTAAATCATGAAATAATCACAACGAGCGCCCAAAAGGGCGAAGCACAAATCACGCAAATGAATGCAAGGATGCATACATCCGACATAACACACTAACAGGATATACCGGTAAAACAAAATTCTTACATAAAGTAATTACACCTGCCCAGGGGACTCGGAGCATCATGTCACAAGTAGGCACCAGCCACAAGTGATTTTTCATCGAGTAAAATGATGCCAATAAAGAGGATTTACACCTTACCTAAGAGGTACTCACTGAGCACACATGCAAACATGCAAAATATGCAAAAGTCGTATAAGAAATGTTAAGCAAATGACATACATAAATTTTAAGCATACCACATGCAAATGGCAGGCATTCATAAATGCTATGTAATATCACTTCTAGGTGCAACTACACTATGGGGCTCACACAAGTGCATGTGTCGTATTAGTAATATCAGATTTTTGAGTCTAGAATGTTGATCCCACGGGGAATGAGGGAATCAAACTTAAGAAAAGTTATAGGCTACCGATTGCATTCCTAGCCTAGAATTTAGATTTGGTTAAAGTCCTACAAACTAACACTTTAGTATTATAAGCAATTGTAAGGTTGAAATACCACTTAAATCCTACTTAACTTGGTGTTGGATTAAAGAATATCAGGTTCTAAAGATATCCTCCCTTGTAATGATTTAAGTGGAGTATAGAAAATGTAAAGTGCAAATTATAAAGTAGGGAATTGGGTTGCTTCCTTTAAATTTGCTCCCAAATCTTTTTAAAGTATTCTAAGCTCTCTTTAGTACCTATACTATGCAAATGCATATAAAAACACCTGTAAAAGCATAAATGGGTACAAATTGTAGAAAAAAATGTAAGAAAATTTAGTCAAATAGAGCACACATTTTAAATGCATCAATGCTAGTGTATTTATTTCATTTCCTCTTTTTTTTTTTGTAATTATAACTCTAGTGATTATGTACTTGTAATGAAATCCTTCCACATTATGTTTGAAATCATGTTGGGCTAAATTTATTATCTTCAAATTTGTGATTTATTATTTAATTATGAGTATAGAGATTTTATTTTGAAATTGATTGTTTACTTCTCATCCATCTTTATTGAGCATGTGAAGTGGTTATATATATGTTTGAAATGAATTATAATTTTGAGATTTCAACTGCTATAACTGATCAAAAGGAGTGAAGTGACTAGAGTATGGTGGAATTGACATATATCCATATAATTCTAGCAATCAATTGTGAGAGAGTGAAGTCAATTCTTCTAATTTATTGTCTGGAAATATAATATTTTGGGAAAAAGGATATATGGTTTCTATTTTTTGAATGAGACTTGAAGCAAAGTTGCTCTTAATCGCCAGTAACATTGAGTGAAACTCATTAGTTGTGAGAGTTCTATTTAATAAATTGCAAATCCAACACTTTGCCCAAGTATGGTTATTTTAATTTTTAAAAATTTCATGAAAACTTTAAGCACTTTTTTATCAATGAATAGAATTAGTGTTTATTGATAATTAAATTTCTCACTGTTTTACATTTAATCATTTTAGGAATGATCTTGGGTAAAGAAAAGATTTATATTATTTGGACGATAGATGTAGTTATGTAAACAATATATCCTCCATATTCTGTGATTTGAATTCAATTATATAGGGGTTTTAAGGGGGTACCTTGAAAAAATTAATTAGGTTAAGGCATTCAATTGGATCAACATGACTTATATACACTCGTTCGGGTCAATATTGATTCAATACTCAATTGATCCCAATGAAGGGTCCAAAAATGATAAATTTGAATTGATTGGCTATGAAAATACTATAATTAAATTTGGATTGAATTTAAGTTGGTTTGCCTAGTATGACCCAAATAACTATGAAAGGTCCTAAGGAAGAGCTTGACTAATTTTAGTTTAATTTAGATTAAGACTTATTTGGTTTTCTTTACAAATGGTGCATGATAATCCTTAATCCTATTAATTAAAATTATTTTCAACTAAGGAAGAATTTATTTTTGAGTAGTTAAGATGTGACATAATTAGGTATTTACCTTATTTTAGTTAAGGTTAGATCTTTGGATAAGGTTCACCAAGAATGATAATATTGGCCAAAAATGGTTAAGGGTCCAAGTTGATCAATTTAGCTTGAATTAAAATTAATGGAGAGCTTATTATATCCCCAAAGACACTTAGGACCAATTAAAACTTATTCTTTGAAGAAAATATTGAATTTGGCTCAAATGACTCTTAATGTGCATTAATGAGCCTTTTGGTCAAATGGGGCTAACAAGCACTTAGGTGAGTTTGGATGAGTCCATACTTTATCTAAGGTCATTAGTTTTATTTGAGGCTAATTAAAATAGGTTTGGATTAATTTGGATGAGATTTTATTAATTAGGTTTCAATGAATCAAATAGGTACATTTTGCTGATAAAAGGCTGAAAAGCCTCAAATTGAATAAATTCATAGTGATCTTCAAATATGTTGGAGTCATCAAGATAAATAATCTTGTCAAAAAAGGATAGTTAACTTTGGTGGATTCGATAAGATCAACTAGGTTGACTTGGTTAAACTTGGTTGACCAAGCCTTCTAGACTCGAGAAATAGTCTTAGGAAGGGTTTATAGTCACTACAAAGGGTTCTATGGCATTAATACAATTTTGAGGTTATTATGTCTAGGGTTTATATAAATAATCTAAGAAATAACCTAAACCAAATTGGGTTCACTTTAGATTTTGGGTTTTCTTTGTTTCAATGTAAGCTTGCTATAGGAATATTTACAACATTAAAGGTGAAAGAGTTTAATTTGAGCTCAATTAAAATCATAGAAAATTGGTTAGATTTAGAGTGGCCACACTAAGTCCTATAAGAAACCACTTAAGGATCACTAAAAAAAGTTCCAAGTTCATGAGTGCAGGCTAGAGATTTAACGTACTCCTCAAATAATTTTTTATTATTTGTGTAATAGTCTATTAATTTTTATTATCATTGCCTTCGAATATTCATATGTTGTATTTTGATGAGAATATCTTGATGAATATAGATCATTCAGTCATTTTAACTAAGATATATGAAAATTTGAACATGTAGATGAAAGGGAGAATACGATGAAGATACACCTAGTACCAAACATATTCGATCTTCATATGATTAGTGCATATCAATCTATATTACAATATGTTCTAAGATAATCTTAGATAAATTGATTAATAACTTTAAAATTCAAAGTAAATCAATATCAAAACTATATGATCTCAATGAGAATCTCATCATTTCACAGAGACTAGTCATCACTATTCAATTTACTAGAGACTGATATACATGTAAAAAATGATTGAGGAACATCATTGATCTCAACATTTTAAAATGATAAATCTATGTAATATGATGATAAGCAACTCTTTTATTATCATATTTATTACATAAGGTTTCACAATAAATTCTACTTAAAATTTAACGACATGTTATTTCATTGATTTTTGAATGTCCTATACATATTTAATATATTCTAAAATTTCAGTACACTTAATAAAAAATAAACTCAATTTTAAGTACAATAATGACTAATATGTACACAAAAATATTAAATAAATTGATTTAACATAAAAAAATAATGCATGGAACTAATAAAAATTATTGATGGATTAAAAAAATGTAAATGTATGAAATAAAATCCAGATAAAAAACAATTTATAAATCTTTTTAAAGAACATTCATTTCATTGTAAAAAAAATATAGATTTTGCAATTATTTTAAAAATTTTAAGTCCTAAACTATAATAGTTTGATGAAATTTTAAATTAAAACTCTTAGAAAGTACTAAAGGAGATTTACCCATATATCTATAAGAGATTGAAGATATTTAGGCAAAAAACAGACTACACTAGTCATAAATGTGAACTAGGCAAAATGTTTCTCAAGTGAGTGGTGTGTTGTTGTGAAAAATGATGACAATAAAGTAAAATTGGAACGAAAAATGCACGCAGAAAATAAACACCAGAGCGACACACAGATTTACGTGGTTCGACAAATTTGCCTACGTCCACGGAGTTGCAGAGGATTTTATTTCTTCGAGGAATTACACCGTCGAGCGCCTCGACGTTTACAAGAAAAAACTCTATTTTCTTCTCTCCCTTCCTCTCTTTCTATCTTCCTCTCTTTCTCTCTTGGAGAACTTGGTTGTACATCATCCAATAGCCAAAATAGGCTATTTATAGAATAAAAGAGAGCGGTAGGTGGGAGGTAGGTGAGCGGTAGGTGGTATATGGTAGGTGAGCGGTAGGTAGCACTTAATTAGGAAGCTAACATGTAGTGGACCAGGTCTCCACATTACCCAACAATTCTCCCACTTGGAGACTGGGACACTCACTGTACCACCTACAGGCTGCAACATCTGCTGGCTGTACCAAAATTTTCCTCAAACACGATATTCTCCACCTCTGCAACTCAAAGTCTCTGTCTTCAAGCTAGAAGACCAACTGAAGCTGCGCACAACTTCAATTTCTCAAGAGTAACACCCTTTGTCAACATATCAGCCAGGATTTTTGCTTCCACAAATTTTCTCGAGTAGAAACGTTCATCATTTAATAATGATCGTATGAAGTGATACCGATCCGAATGCGTCTTAGTCTCGGATTGAAATGCAGGATTCCTGCAGCGAATATAGTGCTTCGACTATCACCGTAGAGAGTGCCCTTCCGAACCTCCTTACCCAATTCTTCCAAGAAACTTTGCAGACCATATCATCTCCTTTCGCAGCCTCCGATACTCGCAACATACTCAGCTCACGTAGTGGACAAAGAACCGTCTTCCGCAAATTCGAGCCCCATGACACTGCAAGCATCACCAAGAGTATAAACATAACATGTAGTACTCTTCCTACTGTCAATATCTCCAGCTAAATCTGCATCAACATAGCCTTGTACCTCCAGGCTCTTTCCTGAGAAACACAAGCAGGTTTCTGAAGAGCCCTTTAGGTATCTGAAGATCCACTTCACAGCTTCCCAATGTTCTTTCCCTGGATTACTCATGTATCTACTCACAACTCCCACTGCATGGGCAATATCTGGTCTAGTGCAGACCATAGCATACATAAGTGAACCAATAGCTGAAGCGTAAGGAACCTTACCCATGTAGTCTTGTTCCTCCACTGACGTGGGTGATTGACTCTTCTTGAGTCCGAAATGACCGCCCAGGGTGTGCCAACTGGTTTCGCCTTGTCCATATTGAACCTGCTAAGCACCTTTTTCACATATTCGAACTCGTGAAAGTCTTAACGTACCTTTGAATCTGTCTCCGATAATCTTCATGCCAAGGATTTGTTTTGCCGCTCCCAAATCCTTCATCGCGAAAGTGTTTTGACATCCGCTTCTTCGGATTATCGATCTCATAAATGCTAGCTATCGTAATAAGCATATCATCCACATACAATGAAGTAGGATGATATATGAATTGTCAAAATACTCGACATAGCGAAGAATGATCCGCCCGACATCTTCTGTACCCCGTATCGAGCATGAATTTATCAAACTTCTTGTACCACTCGTCTAGGAGCTTGCTTCGGTGCCATACAAGCTCTTTCTCAATCCGCAACCGAGTCTTCCTTTCCACTGTACTCACGAACCCTTCTGGGTTGGTGCATGTAGATATCTTCTTCGAGGTCTCCATGAAGAAAAGCGTTTTACATCTAACTCGCTCAAGGAAGAGATTTTCGATAGCCACCATAGACGATGACCATTCGATGGTTGTAAGCTTAACCACGAGAGAGAAAATCTCGGAATAATCAATACCATGCTTCGCTGAAAACCTTTTACAACAAGTCTTGCCTTGTACCTTTTACTGCCATCATGCTCAGTCTTCACCCGATACACCCACTTGTTGTGTAATGCCTTCTTCCCTGTTGGAAGATCTGTTAGCTCCCAAGTCTGATTTTCTAGCAGAGAATCCATCTCCTCCTTCATGGCTAGGTCCCACTTGTTCGAATTTCCATCTCGCGAGGTTTCTTCATAACTCCGAGGTTCTCCACCATCCGTCGATAAAATGTAGTTTAAAGTAGGAGAATACCTCTGCGGAGAACGTCTAGCCCTTTCTGACCTGCGAACTGCAACTGTAGGGGTAGATTGCTCTGAAACTGACTGCAGAACAATAGGAATGGGTGCCTCGGAGCCACTCTCTTCATCACCTTCATCTTTGTGTTGAACTGTAACCTCTAGTAAATCATTAAGTTTTACCAACTCAGATTTCTGCAGTTTTGTTTCGAAGCCATATCGGGCTTGTCCTCGTACATCATCTTCTCATTGAAGATCACGTTCTCGCTCCGTATGATCTTCCGATCTCGATCATCCAGTAAACGATACCCAAATGCATCATCTCCATAGCCAATGAAGTAACACTTCTTCGACTTAGCTTCAAGCTTACTTCGAGCATCTAGATTAATAAGAACATATGAAAGACAACCAAAAGTCTTAAGGTGAGAAAATCGACCTCTTTCCCACTCCGCACCTCTTCGGGTAATCCACGGCTTAATGGAACGGATGGACCCCTGTTGATCAAATAAACTGCAGTGCTGACTGCTTCTGCCCAAAAAACTGGTGGTAGTCCGGCATGCAATCTCATGCTTCTAGCCCTCTCATTGATGGTCCTGTTCATGCGCTCTGCAACACCATTTTGCTGTGGTGTCCCTGGAATGGTCTTCTCCATTCCGATGCCCCGAGCCGCACAATACTCTCGAATCCACCATCAATGTACTCACCACCATTATCGGACCTCGGACATTTTAACTTTAAGCATGTCTCCGTCTCAACCATGGACTTCCAAGTCCCGAACACATTAAATACATCGCATTTATGCTTCGAAAGTAGACCCATACCTTCTGCCGTGATCGTCTATGAATGTGACGTAGTAGCGAGAGCCTCCAAGAGATGTCACCTGGGAAGGTCCCCACACATCCGTGTACAAGATCCAGCCTTTCCCCGCTTTCGGCGTCCTCGCCACTTTTCAAGAAACCGACCTTCCTCTGTTTCCCCATAATGCAACTCTCACATATGTCAAGATCAACTCGTCTTCGCTTCCGGTAGCTTGCCTCCGGATCAAGTTCCTTCATACCTCTTCGACTCATGCGACCAAGTCTATAATGCCACAACTTTGTTGTGCTCTCTACAACAAGTAGTATCAACACCGTTAATTAAACCAAGAAGTCATATATACGCGTACCTGTTTTCTTACCCCGAGCCGATACAAGTGCTCCTTTAGTAACCTTCAGGTGCCATCCGAGAATACTACCGAATGTCCACACTCATCAAGCCGCCCAACGAAATGAGGTTCTTTTTAGTTCGGGAATGTGTCCGACCTTTCGGTGTCAACCCGTTATTGTTCGAAAGTACAATGTCGATATCTCCCATTCCAACCACATTCAAAGCTTCTCCATCTCGCGAGATATACTTTTCCAAAGTCACTCGCAACATAGTTTTGCATTAAATCTCTATGGAAGATGTATGGAAAGAAGCCCCGCAGTCCAGAGATTCAAGTCGTCAATGGAATTGTGAACCGCAAGCAACAGACGCATCCCGAGCTTCTTCGACTCATGACGATTAGCACCGATGTTCTCCGTCTTTTTAGACTTCGCAATTCTTCTTTATGTGGCCAATTTTGCCACGGTCTCAACGAGTTGCTTGTTGACCGAGCTTTGACTTGCTCCTCGCCTCTGTACTTCGAGTTTGATCTTCCTTTGTTTGAGTTCTCGTCATGTGATCTCCCTCCGAAATCAACATTCAGCTGTCGAACTCGAACATGAAGTCTCGCCGAATCTTTCCTACGCACCTCCTCGACCAAAATTAAATCACGAATATCATCATATTTTAGCTTAGATTTACTCGCGTAGATTGCCGATCGCCATCCTCATAGCCTCTCGGCTATTTGGCAATGAAGCCAATAATATCAACGCCCGTATCTCATCATCAAATTCAATTTCGACAGACGACAATTGATTTGTGATAGTATTAAAGTCATTCAAATGCTGTACAACGGACGTACCTTCCGCCATTTTCAAATTGAATAACTTCTTCATCGACGCACTTGTTATTCGTCGACGCGCTTTTCATACATACTCGACAAAGCCGCCATGAGATCCGCGAGTGGTCCTCTCCTCGATAACGTTGTGTGCAATCGATCTCGACAGGTTAATCGAATAACCCCAGAACTCCGTCGATCCAACGCATTCCAATCGACCTCGTTCATCTTCTCCGGTCGCTTGCCCAAGAATCGGAAGATGAAGTTTCTTCCCATGAGATAGTCCTCTATCCGCATTCTCCAAGAACCAAAATCGGTGCCGTCGAATTTCTCGATCCCCGAAACCTTCACTTCGTCTCCCGCCATCATTCTTCCTCGGATCCGAACCGAAGCTCGATACCAATCGTTGTGAAAAATGATGACAATAAAGTAAAATTGAACGAAAAATGCACGCAAAAATAAACACCGCAGCGACACACAGATTTACGTGGTTCGGCAAATTTGCCTACGTCCACGGAGTTACAGAGGATTTTATTTCTTCGAGGAATTACACCGTCGAGCGCCTCGACGTTTACAAGAAAAAACTCTATTTTCTTCTCTCCCTTCCTCTCTTTCTATCTTCCTCTCTTTCTCTATTGGAGAACTCTGGTCAGTACATCATCCAATAGCCAAAAGAGTGCTATTTATAGAATAAAGGAGCGCGGTAGGTGGGAGGTAGGTGAGCGGTAGGTGGGAGGTAGGTGAGCGGTAGGTGGTATATGGTAGGTGAGCGGTAGGTAGCCCTTAATTAGGAAGCTAACATGTGGTGGACCGGGTCTCCACATTACCCAACATGTGTAATTCTCTCTAACAAGAATGGTGAAATGAGAAAGTAGAACTCATGTTGGGGAGAAATGACTAGATTTTCAAAAAATTGCTCAAGTTAGTGTGAACAATGTAATCCATGTGTGAGGAAGAAAATGAATGGCTCAAGTTCAAATGCAACTATAATCAATTAACTATCATCTTGTTAAATTTATCTCATCAAAATGAATGTATATTTGTTTAAATTGGAGACTACTGGCTTCAAAAATACCTTTTTAAAGTTTAGAATTTATTTTTATATCCATTTAGAAGAAGAAAATTTTGCATAAGTTCAAATTTGATAAGATTTTACATATGACATTGAATCTTGAAGCTCCCTTCTTAAATGTTGTCTTTTATGACATGATTTATCAAAAGTGGTGTTACCATTATAAATTAATTACTAAATTTGAGACTAACTAGCCTATCAAATGTGAAAGGCTACCCAACCTTTTTGCATATTCAACACTTCCATTGAGTATTTGCTCCATATTATATTTGTACTTGAACCCAAGATCTTGTAACTTGGTAGAATTGTGTAGCTTTCTAGTGTCACCACCCTCAACCCTGAAATCAAATAAAATGATGCATATCTCAAAGTTAGTAAGACAAATTTATAATGAAACATTTTTCTTCTCAACTATCTTTAAAATTAATAAAAAATGTTAGTGTTCGGTAAACTTTTTAGTAGATGAATATTCAAGTCACTTGCATATATGAATAAATTATATACAATTACGTATAAAATGAAATGACAGCGTAGTATAATCTATATAATTGATGTAGAAAAATAATTTATATTCGCATTATGTGTATGATGGTAGCAGATTATTTAAATATGATGTTAATTAACTATAAAAAGTAAAAAAAAGGAAATGAACCAAAGAAAACTACAACGTACGTACTCGTCAAGAACTTGAGCATTAGGAAACTTGATTTTGTAGTAGTCAAGTATCTCTCGCATCACTAGCCAATGGCTAACACATATAAATCTATCAGAAATGAACTCATTCTCCATGCAGAAAATATGCCCTTCACAAACATCATCAATGTGAACCAAAGGAATCGAGCCTAGCATTTCTTGGATTAGCTTTAAGGCCTTATAGGGAAGCCATTGACAACTCAAGGGTGAGATGATTGCAGCCATGCTAGTTGACAAATTTTGAAGAATTCCATCTCCTCCCACCAGACCACATACTAAGCTTACCACTTTCATTCCACTTTTCTTATTATTTTTGTTGAAGGTTAGGAATTTCTTCTCCGTCAATGTCTTTGAATTGATATAATCCTATGGAATCCATAAAAAATGTAAATTATTTATTTATTTATTTTTAGAACAAACTATATTTACAAATAAGAATGATGAAAGGTTGAGTACCTAAGAAAATATGATTAAATATTTTACATCATACAATCTTTATAAATCATAACCTCGATATTAAAAAAGTTAATGTAAATAAAATTCACGGAGTCAAGATAAAATATTATCATAATACATAATCTCTATATTGTTAAATAAATATATATTGAAACATGCTCATCCTTTTAACAGTATAAGTCTTATCATGCACTAATTTTACTCATCATAATCTATAACATTCTTCTCCGAGAAACATACAAGTAATGGTAAGAGTGAGCATAAAGCTTATCAAGTAAAAAAGTGATCAACAAATAAAGCATTAATAAAGAGAAAATAAAATGTGTAATTGCATCAATTACTTGCCACTCTTTATAACTTGCAAGTGCATAAAAAAAATAAAACTGAGATAAACATTAAATAGTAAGAAATTCATAAATTCATAAATAATTGGCATCATTTGCATCAACTAATAGAATCATCAACCTAAATCATTAATTTGAGTAGTTAGACTTATTTTCATAAGTCCAATTGTATAGCCTTCTAATTAACAAGATTAAAATCTAGTTGATATGTCATGAAATTTGTGCTAGAAGAATATAATCATTAAAATCATATCATTTTCATTTTATTTGTAGAAGGGCAATAATCAAATTAATAAGAACCTCATGCAATTGATCCTATAATTACATCACGATACACGCATGCATGCATAAATACATACATACAAACATGCATGAATATATATATATATATATATATATATATATATATATATATATATATATATAGATATGTATGTATATATATATCTATATATACATATATATAGATATATCCATATGCATGTGCATATATAGATATGTATGTACATATATGTACATATCTATACATATATATACATAAGCATATGCATGTACATGTATCTCACATACATCTTTATAAAGACCAGTTGTGTTCATAAAATATAATGTATCTATAAAATGATCAATATGGTGATCATTCTTCGTGTCTCGTATTCTTTAAATTATTAGTGTAAAATCATTTATTATATTGGGCAAATCATCAAACGAAGAAGAGAAGTCATATGTTACAAAAACATGCTATAAACTATCTAATCCATCTTTCAAATCATTTCCTTTTTGGAGCCCATCACAAAACTCTTTTAGCTTTCAATGATTGAAAAATACATCATAATGTAATGCCCTACAAAATAAATAAAATTAGATATATTGATTTTTTTTTTATTGGCATTTCTTTATCTTTAACCATGATATGTCTCATTGTCTTATAATGTTTCAACTGTGCTTTGACATGACTTTCATCTTATCCATTTATCATTTCCCCTCTCCCTATATTTTTATATAAAGTTTAACCTTCTAAAGATGCACTATAAGAAACGTTGTTATAATTGACAGTATAACTAACGACATTGTGTGCGTCGTAAATATTGTATAAATTTCCTACGGTTCAGCGACAGATGATTAATCTGTTAATTTTCAACAATACTACTACTCTCGGACCTGTCGTTTTTTAATAAGAAATACTTCTTACGGTTTATTTATACTTACTATGGTTGTATACCCCCGGTTACAGTCTAAAATGAAACAGACGATGATAGTGCCATTACTAAACCGTTAGAAATCATCCATATTACTACCTAACACCCGCTCTCGCTCCTCCTTCCCTCTCTCGGTTTCACCCTAAATCCCTCTCGCTCCCGCACCCTCCTCCTCTTCCGGATGAGAATCAGCTCCTCCTCTCCTATTCGCGACTTCGACTCGCTTTTCTTCTCCCAATCGTGACTTGCTGCCATCATTGCTAGGACATCAACGGGCTCGTGGTTTACAGAGTCCACCGAAACTCTCATCCTTCCAGTTTGCCCCTACAAAAATCATTGAGTAAGGTATGCTTGTTCACGCCTTTCTTACTCTTTGCTCTATCTACACTTATCTCACCCTTCCTCTCCCATTTTCCCAATTTTGTGTTTCATCGCGACATAGTCGCCATTCGAGCTAGCTGGGAAGACAACTACGAGATTGCGGCTTACATAGACCACCAAAGCTAACATCTTTCTCATCCTTATGCTTTGCTCCTTTCTGAAGCCCGTGAGGACAGTAAGCTTGTCTTTGCCATTCTTCCTACGCTTGTTTTAAGAAACCAATGATGGAAGTAAGGTTGCTCACACCTAGCGCTATGAAATTGGCTCAAAGATCATAAATCACTTAAAAATTAAATTGAATTTTAGCTTGAATCGAAATTGGATTGAACCATTCGAGCTGAGTTACGAGACAAATTAAAGGATTGAATTTATTTCAATTCGTCCTCGGCTCGGATTGGGATATGAATAAATTCTTATATTAAATATTTAACAGCTAAGCATGCATAACGCATTGTCAGCTCGATTGGTGTGAACTTTTTGCTTAAGTAGAGTGGCAGGGGTTCAAATCCCCCTTTCAACAAAAAAAATTGTATTTTTTTGCTAGTGGACTGACCAGGCAGGCCCAGGCGAGTTCGAGCCAGACAAATATGGCTCACGAGCCAAAAATTGCATTCGAGCCAGCTTGTTTACAATCCGAGCTGGCTCGAAAATCAATTTGATCCACACCGAATCATATCGAAATTTAGTATGATCGATCCACGATCCAATTTTGCACGCTTGTCTAGCAAAGAAATGTGTAAAGATATAAGAATTTTGGGCTTAGCGCTTTTAAAGTTTATGTTATACATGCTAGGCACTTAGGACTTTTAAAGTTTCATGCTATTCATGTGGTACATAGGATAGATCTATGAACTTAGCTCCAGCAATGAGAATCATTCGAAAATTAATTCAAACTTTAGTTCATACATAAAGTTTGGATCAAAATAAATGCATCGAGCTACAAGCCAAAATTTTGGATCAAATTTCTTTCTAGCCGACCTTCACTCGGCTTGAAATCAGATCATTTAACATCCTACTAATGTTATGTGTGTCAAAGATAGTTAATCAGTCTAACATTAATTTGAAAAACAATGAAATATAATTAATAATGAATTAACTTAGAGTTCAAATTAATATATAGTTTTCTTTTTTTTGGCTGGATTCAAATTAAATCGATAGGTTAAATCCATTAAGACGTCTCTCTAATATTGTTTACAACTGTAGCTACACCAATCTTTTCACGGATATATTTGTTTCATATTTTGTTTCTAACTATAAAGTCAATCATAAACTTAAGCATCCTCATCTCCGCAAGTTTTTACTAGATTAATTGCATTCCTCTAAACATATTCTAAGAAGGAAATACTTCATATGAGGTAAGAGTGTTCACTTTCCTCCAATGAGAAATCAACTTTCAATTGCCAAAATAGAATTTCACTTTGAAGTGAATTTCCATTTTGATAATGAAAATTAGATTTCCTATTAGGAGATGAAGTGAACATTCTTACATCATGTGAAGTATTTCCTTCTTAGAATATGTCTAGAGGTGTGCAAGTAATGTAGTAAGAGTTGTTGAGATAAGAATACTTAGGTGGATTAGTGGCTTTACACTTGGAAAGAAAAAGTGAATAAAATAAACTCATGAAAGGGTTGGTGTAGCTACAGTGACAGACAAGATTAGAGAAAAAAAATGCAATCAATTTTCAACCGAGTATCGACCTTCAATAGCTCTAACAGCAATAGGCTATTAACGTTTTGTTTTCTAGCTGAACTTGGGTCAGTTAAAAAGAAATTTGATCAAAAATTTTGGCTCGTAACTCGGCTCGTTTATTTTAATCTAATCTCTGTTCAAGACAAAATTTAAATTAGTCAATTTTTAAGCGATTAGCATTGTTCAGGTTATTTAAAACGATCTTTCCTTCTAATGATTACTTTCCTTTTAATGATTTGATAACCCATTGTTATAACTCTGTCATTATGTCAACTAGTAAAATTAAATTTTATATATTCAGTTGAATACACTTTATAGTGTGTTGATTATTGTCAAGTCTGAATGTATATATAATTTTTTATGCATCAAGATCGTGGATATACAATAGACTTTATCCATATAGAAAGGGATCACTAAAAAGTTCATTAATAATGTAGAGGCTTTCATGGCGGCAGCATCACAACTTCTATCTTACCTATCTCGGGATAGGTTTCTTTGCCCACGTTCAAAAGATAGTAATCAAGCACACTTAATGCATGAGGAAATAAGATATGATTTATATCGACGGGGTTTTAAGCCTGATTATTGGATCTAGACTTCACATGGGGAGGATTGCCCTGCAAGATTCAGCTCTGTTCCTTCGACGAGCTATGATCCTTCACTTTTTACTCAAATAGATTTAAAAAAATGATCTTTGATGAGACAAGAAAACATTACAGGAGTCAGGTACAAGAAGAGACACCAAATCAAGCGGTTCAAAATTTTTTATGATTTACTGAATGCTATTCAAAGGCTACTGTGGGAGAGTTGCACTTCCCGTTATGAGTTATCTGTAGCTCTCAGAATGCTAAGAAAATAAATAAAGTTTAAATAAAGTTTAATATGTCTCGAAAGTAATTCAATCAGTTTACAAGATTATTGAAAAACACTAATCCAAAGGAAAATTTAGTTTAGTAAGCATTATATCGGACGAAAAAATAGATTTCCAAGGGTTGAAAATAGAGAAGAATGATTGTTGTATGAATGGATGCATGTTATTTATAAGTCCAGCGCAACAGAGACTCTGTGCAAATTTTGCAACTCTCCGAGATTTAAACCTCAGAATAAAAAAAATAAAAAGCAAAAAAGAATTTCCATACAAGCGTCTTTTTTATCTATCGCTTATTCTACATCTTCAGGGACTATTTGCTTCTATGCATACTACTCCACATATGAGGTGGTATCTTAGCAGGTCAGAGAATATCAACTGAATGAGTCATCCTACGGATGGAGAGGTATCAAAAAGTTTTGATTAAAAACATTCAAGTTTGTTGTAGAAGCACGTAATATGAGACTTAACTTATACTAGTACAGTTAGATCTCGTCACCTTACTCTTATTGGCCAATGATCTTTATACCATATAATCATTACCCCGAGAAATGCATAGCAACAGTCGTATTATACCAGGTCCAAATAGTCTTAAATATTAGATTGATGTATATTTCCAACCATTGATAGATGAGTTACAACTTCTTTGGGAAAGAGGCTTCAGACATATGATGTTACCTTGAAACACAATTTTCTGATGAAAGCTATATTACTGTGGACAATATATGATTTTCCATCTTATGGAATATTTTTTGAGTGGAGCACTGTGGAAAATTTAGCATGTCCATATTGCATGAATTCATCTACAACATCCATGCTTCAGTATGACAAGAAGAATTCATGATTTTATCATCACCATATGTTTTTAGATTCTGAACATCCATTCAGGAGGAGCATGAATGCATTTAGAAGAAAAAAAAAATTGAAAAATTAAAGTCAACTCCAATGGTATAAGGGGAAAACTTATTTCAAATTTTCAATGACATTCCAAAGATTACTGTTTGTTCTAAGTTATTTTCACATCGTCTACCAGGGTTTCGAGTTACTCATAAAAGAAATCCATTTTTTGAAATCTGGCTTGCTAGAAGGATAATGATCAAATATAATCTCGATGTAATGTACATAGAGAAATATTTCTTTGACAATATATTCAACATTTTGACGGATGTTAAGAAATAAAATAAGGATAATATGAATGCCAGACTAAATTTGAAAGATTTATAAAAGACGGAAGTTGAAGATTCAAGTTTGAAGCCTAAAGTAAAATATTCTTACTTTGGCACAACGTATATCAATTTATGAGTGGCTTCAATCAATAAAATTCTCAAGCAAATATGCTTCAAATTTGAGTCATTGTATTGATGTCGAGACAGGAATGATTTTTGGAATGAAAAGCTATGTCTGTCATATTTTTCTCCGAAAGTTGATGCCAACTGCATATAGCTACTTGTTGAGCAAAATTTTAAATTCTTTGATTGAAATCAGTATGTCCTTCAGGTAAATATGTGCGGCTCATTTGAATGTTGATGACATACGACAGTTAGAAGCAAACATTCTAATAATATTATGCAAGCTCGAAAGAATATTCTCACCTAATTTTTTCGACTCCATGAAGCATCTGTTAATACATCGACCACATGAGGCCTTACTTGAAGGACCAATAACGTGTCATTGGATGTATCAATTTGAGAGGTACGTAATAACGCATGCAAATTTTGTAGTTACTACTTCGTAAATAATATTATCAAATTGTGCTAAATAATAATTTATTTACAATTTTTTTAATAAACTGGAATGAGGAGTGAATAATAAAGCACAACCAGAAGGATTCATATGTGAGACATATTTACTGTAGAAGACCATTACTTTCTGCTCTACTATTTCGTGCAAAAAGAATCCATGAAAGAGTCATTGGGTATGGTGCCTCCTTCGACACTTCTATTTTTCAGTAGTTCGTGAAGCATCAGGGAGGTGCACATTAGGTTATCTCAGCGACCAAGAACTTCGAGCAGTGAACCATTATGTTCTTCTAAATTGAGACAAAGTTCAACCATTTATTGAGTAAGACACTAAATTCTATTAATATTTTATTGTTTTGGGTGGAAATATTATAATGAGTTAATTCATAAATTTTTTAATGCAATAACCGTTTATTCATTGATTTGTTAAACTCAATTGAAGATGATATCATAAGCCAGAAGATATAATAATTTTCCCTGATGGTTTATAATATATGTAAGTTAGAGTTTAACAAATTTATTAATCATCTAGATAATTATTTTTAGGCATCTTCATTGACACTAGATGAATTACTAGATTCTTGATTAGAACAATAGGGTAACAAATCGGGGCTTGATAGATCTTGCTCGGGAATCCATGCGCGTCGATGTGAATAGCGACAAGTTTTATACAACGTCCTGGTCAGATGGAAAAAAGAATTATGATTTCTGAGTGTATTAAATCAAATAATAAACCAAACCATGAGATAGATTAATATCAGATTCTCAAAGAAGTTGTTGAACTATCTTATCTTAGCTCTATTGGTGGGAGTATATTCTTGTTCAACTGTAATTGGTGCTATCCTGTTCCTAATCGTGGAACTAGGGTAATCCAACCATATAATATCGTAAAAGTAAAAGTAAATAGAAGATATGATAAATTTGATATGTTCATTTTATCAAGACAAGCAAGTCAGGAATTTTATGCTTCATAACCCCATAAAATAAGAGATAAAGTTGAGTGGACAGTGGTCAAGTTGGGAAACCTATAGCGACTATTGATATTCAGAATTCAATTGAACCCACTCATCAAGAAAAAGAAAAGGACAGATTTATACATTACACTCAATACAATCCATGAAGAGCTCAATTTAGAGGATGCTAGTGGCGAACATGAAGAAATTCGTACCGATGAGTATGATTCTGACGATGCTTTGGACGAAGTAATTTTAACTACATTCTCAAGTGACTCATCAGAGGAGGTTAATTAAGATGTGTAAGTTAATCCAACTACGAAATTTTGAGTTTTCAGCTTTAATGGTGTGTACATTACACTTCACAATTTTATTTTGCATTTAATGTGTACTTTTATTTTTTCCGTTTCAATAGTTTGTATAATGCCATTTATAATTTTCCTTTATATTTACTACGTACTATTGCATTTTCAGTTTTAGCACTCTGTTGATTGCATCCACTTTACTGTTGCCCTTTCCTTTTACTGTGTATTATTGTATTTTCAGCTTTAGTAGTTTATAGTTGCACTAATTAATTTTATTTTCCTACTTGCAGAAGACTTCTACAGGGAAGGGCGGTCTCCCCCTATCGGAGGATGTGGCACCTTGCAGATATCTGCCAGCAGACAAGGTCGTGGATGCGATACTATGGAGGTGAGCCTTACAGTTGACTCGCCCAAGCAGGCCTCCATCTGACCTCCCACCACACCAAAATTGCCTCCAGTCGCGATTACGGCACCAGCACCGCCTTAAGTCGTGAATACTACACCAGCACCGCTACCAATCGCGACCACAACACCAGCACCGCCACCAGCCACGACTAACAACCAACACCATCACCATCACCATCAGATGTTATTGATGTGTCCTCTAGTCCGAGCAGCACAAGCAGTTGTCATTAGCTTTGGGCAGTGGAGAACATGCAAGTTTTTTAGATATTGATATTACTGCTTTATGTTTTTCTATTTAATAGGAGCTAATTATATATTATTTTAGATTTTCTCCCCCCAGGTCATCCATTCTATTAAGGACATTATTCGAAGTAAGTACGATCACCCGTACCTTTCATGGAGGGAGATCTCGATGACAATTCGGGACACGTTTCAGAATTTTGTGGTAAACCATGAACATAGTAATTTTCATTTATGTATTTATGTTCATGAATCTAACATTTACTAATCCAATTAAAAAAAATAAAAGTCCTAGCACCCGGAGGAGGAGGCACACATCTAGAGGAATTTCTAGCACAAGGCAAGTGATCGTCGTCGCGACCAGTTCGAAGATACACAGAAGACGTGAGCGTCCCTTATGGCTAGATGAGGATGTGTTCACCACCTTGCTTAGGGTCTGGGACTCTCCCGCTTATCAGAAAAAGAGAGGCAGGACAAGCATAATCGTCGCTCTGACAATGGGGCATGGGGGTCTCAAACCACACAGGTGGGGCGCTCCTACATACAGAGTATAAGAGGTGGCTAGTGAGACTTATTTTTTGCATTAAATCTTATTTTACATTAAATGTATGATAACTTTTTTATTACATTGACAAAATATAGAGAAAGGATGAGAGACATTCGCTGCAAAGTTACACGAGCACACTCACAGATGGTAGTCTAATCAATCCTGTATGAACAGCAGATCCCAGGTGACCCAGGTAATTCATAAGATTAATTAGTATAAAATTCAAATAACTATCGAAGTTTATTTAGTCTCTAACTTTTATTAATCATATTTTTGTAGGAGGCCTTCCAGATGTTCAAGGAGAGCTGATCCCAGCAGTCAGGCTGTGATTCGACCACATCTCACAATCCTTCTGAATACGATTTGTAGAGGAGACTGTAGGCAGCAAGAAGAAGGGCAAGGTATACGGGTTGGGGTCCTAGGCGCCAACATAAAATGCTTGCCCTACCTCTAGTACATCTAGTGCATCTACGTCCACTGCACAGGAGGAGGGTATTCAAGTCTCCGCCCAACTAGCCAACCTAAGATCAAAGATGGGGCTAAGATGAAATCAGAGATTGAAGCCATGTTGCGTTATAAATGACAGAGATCAAATAAGCCGGTTCAGGATGATGAGGAGGAGGATGATGATGAGGAGAGGACTGGTAGGATGAGGAAGAGGATAAGTAGGGGTTATTTTTTTATATTGGTGTATGTTAAACAGTTTATTTGCCCTGAACAATATTTTTATTGGTGAGTTGTTCATTTTATTTAATTTTATGCAATTGTTTTGCCTTTAATTTTGTATATGGTTTATGTGTTAATTGGTTTCATTTCTTTGTTGTGTTGTGCTATGTGGAAATTGTATTGTTCCAATTGTAGGTGTGTAAATTATATTGTTGAAGCAGTTTTATTTTTTTTCTGATGCTACAGGTTTTCAACGGCTTACCAACGATTTTATGGCCCTTTGATTATGTTCCGATGGTTTTCAGACGAGCTATCGAACAATCGACACCTTCATAAGGTGTTGCACTTTTTCGAAAGATATATCCATCGGTAATTATCTAAGGTTAACCGACGGTGGTGCTACATTTGTCAGACGAAAGTCCAGCAGATGTGGAACACTTTTCCGACAAATATATAAGTCGGCTATATTAGTGACATACACTGACAGTTCAACACGCTATGGTTTTCAACCAACAGCAATAGTTAATATCGTCGGAAAACCATCGGTGTTAAAATACCTTCGGTAAATCCGTAGGTAGTTATATATCAACAAGCATTTTTGCTGCGTCGAATAAATTGTAGCTTAACCGTCGGTAATTAAGATTAACGATGGATTTAATATTATTAACGACGGTATTTGACCGTTGGTAATAAGCTAAATTCCTTTAGTAATGTGAGATTATAACTATTGTAAGGGGAGTTTGGATGCATAATTTTTCAGCTTAAATATGTGGGGCTGACTAAATGATAAAAACATTCATTCAAATCTAAATTGTGTCATTCAAAGGACAGACATTAACATTCCAAGAACTGACAGAAGCCAATCAACTAGAGGTCTAGTTTCCATTGCATTATTTGGAGTTTTTTGGGAACTAATGATTTATTTTGAGCATATAATGACTAGATAAACTATTTCCCTCAAATGAAGATGATTTTGTCTCAATTTGACTTTGTTTACTAATTATAATAGCTTTCATTTATAGAGCTCGACTTGTTTCAACCACAATTAAATAAGTAAATAGAATAGATCGTAGTGAAAGGAGATGGCTTGTGAACTACCAAAATTCTTATAATGCTTTCACTTAGACTTCAACAGACTCTCTCTCTCTCTCTCTCTCTCTCTCTCTCTCTCTCTCTCTCTCTCTCTCTCTCTCTCTCTCTCTCTCTCTCTCTCTCTCTCTCTCTCTCTCTCTCTCTCTCTCTCTCTCTCTCTCTCTCTCTCTCTCGTAACAACAGAGTACTTTAAGCCTTCCACCATCTCGAGTATTTCTAGTTGAACATTGTATATGCTTTAGATAAAGTTGAGTTTGACAACTAATGAAGACATAGATTCTAACTTCACTTCAATAATCAAGCTTTCCTCACATATGAGATATAAGATAATCAAAATGATTGCCAAGCCCATGTATAACTAAATTAGAAATCTATGTGCTAATTAGGAAACCCAATAAATAAGTGGGATGTAAAGATACTAACCTGATTGAATTCCTGAGCATGAGCAAAAGGACAATGGAGGGGAGTCCAACATGATTCATCTACGGAGTCTTTAAAGCTGAAATCATCTTCCTTCCTTGGGGCAGCGGACATAATAGAAGCTGTGTATATGACTCGTTTCACTGACTCTGATCTCTCGCAGGCTCCCATTATGATGTCCAATGCAGCCAATGAAGCCTCTGTTGTGCTATGATACTGCAACAAAAAAATGCCAAAACTTATCAGATTTATATGTGTTTATGTTAATGAGAAAGATTATAACGGATTAAAACAAGTTTAAAAACGAGAATGCATTCAACAACAACACAACGACGAGCCTTTATCCCACTAAGTGGGGTTGGCTACATGAATCCTTTTTCTCCATTGACAAAACAAAATCATGTTAGGTCTCTGGGACTTAGAAGAGGCTCGTAACATTATATTATGTCATCAGATAAATTGAGCTGGTTAGCTTCGTTGCACCTAAAAGGGCTTGTACAGCATCCTGAAAGAGTAATAAATAGTGTCATCCATGGGCCGGCTATGTTGAGAGGTAGAACATCATTGGCCATCGAGCAAATATTACGTGTGATGACTGCACGTTTGAATGACGGTCCGAATGAGTCGTCATGCAATACACGGCGGTGTGTCTGTATCCAAACGGTTGTCCATGAGCATATCAATGAAAGAATAACGGAAATTACATACAATGGTAGTAAAAGCATCGCTAAAATAAAGAGGTAATTAGAGCAACTATAGAATATTTGATGGGGAAATCGAGTGAGCAAATCCGCACGTCAATGAGAAAGATTATAACAAATTAAAACAATTTTAAAAACGAGAATGCATTCAACAACAACACAACGACGAGCCTTTATCCCACTAAGTGGGGTTTGCTACATGAATCTTTTTCTCCATTGACAAAACAAAATCATGTTAGATCTCTGGGACTTAGAAGAGGCTCGTAACATTATATTATGTCATCAGATAAATTGACTGGTTAGCTTCGTTGCACCTAAAAGGGCTTGTACGGCATCTTCAAAGAGTAATAAATAGTGTCATCCATGGGCCGACTATGTTGAGAGCTAGAACATCATTGGCCATCGAGCAAAAATTATGTGGGACCGCACGTTCGGATGACGGTCCGAATGAGCCGTCATGCAATACACGGAGGTGTGGCTGTATCCAGACCGTTGTCCATGAGCATATCAATGAAAGCATAACGGAAATTACATACAATGGTAGTAAAAGCATCGCTAAAATAAAGAGGTAATTAGAGCAACTATAGAGCATTTGATGGGGAAATCGAGTGAGCAAATCTGCCTTGTTTGCCTAGTAAGAACAGGGGTAATTTCTGAGCAACAAGTGTGATCTAGCGGTCAAAAACCAAGCTAAATAGAAATTTCTTCTCCACATATATTCATACAGCCAGAGAGAACATCTACGGCAAAGAACAGTAACCAAAAGCTTATGATATTCAATTGTTGTTAAACAAGCAAATAGCAGTATAAAATCTTTGGGGGAAGAAACCATCTAATTTCAAAAAAGTCATAGATTGCAAAGCTGTTAGTTTTATGCATGCAGGAAACAATAACAAATTTACAACCAAACTTCCACAAATTGCCTAACTCCACAGTAGTTATATATCTTTTAGCAGGGTTATTTGCGATCGTTCTTTTATATTATTTTTTAATTTGTTACATATTTGTACGGATGAATATATCTTCGATAATCTTCGATGCATTTTGATACATTCCGACGGGCTAAATAACCTCGTTGATAAATTGGACCAACGCAAAAGAAGACGTAAATTTGCATCCTTCAAAAGTAGACGGAAAGACTATAGTGGACATTTGCATCAGCAGGTGCTGAGAAATTTAGGGCAAAGAAACAAAAGAATCAACACAAAACCAGAAGAACACAAGGATTTAACGAGGTTCGACAAAGATGCCTACATCCTCGGGAGCAGAGCGACAAATTCACTATTTCAGAGGAGTTACAAGTTCGGTTCAGATACTCATAGAGTTACACATCTATTTATAGATAAAACCCACAGATAAATTACTAAAACACCCTCGCTCCCCCCAACCCACTAAATTCCAAGAGACACACATCTTTATTCCAAGAGACTTTAAATTTCCAGTATATGAGCTATACCTAACAGCAAGGGTACTTCGAATATGGTTAACGTCAACATTATTTGATGATAAGTCCAACGCAAACAATTAGCCTCAAACGCTTTCGACGCTAATTGCATTTTCGACTCTGATTTTTGCGTGAGCCAAAGGACCGATATAAATTCAACTGTGCCATCCAACCCTATAAAGATTACTGAAAGGCAAGAGATTCAAATCTTTTAGGGGGCACTGCATTCATACACACCACCAAGTCCTATCTACTTACATTTATAACACCTAAATTTTAATTTTTACATTAATACAGCCGAAACTTTTCATATCACATAAAAAACACCAGCATTTAAACTTCAAAAAAGTGGAAAAACACCGTTTCCTTCATAGGTAAGGTGGGTAAAAATTGATGGTTAGGTATTGTCAAATATGTAAATATATAGGAATTGAGTGGTAAATGTATCTGAATCTTCCAATTTTTTAATGAGAGATCCTTAACGAACTATTCTTGTTGAATATTAATGGGAATTTGACTATCAGCTGCTCAACAAATTTGACCATAGATCTATATATGGATATTCTATATAGATAAATTGCTCTACAAATTCATTAATTTTTCCCATCTATGAGATATATAAATTTATGAAGTGATAACTTCATACAAAGCAACTGAAACATTACTATTTACAAAATCTAACATCTAGGTGATATTTTTAAACTCTTACAGCAGCCCCTGTCAAACCATTGAGAATTTGATAATAAAAAAATACGGGTTAGGGTTTTATCATAAACTTGATCATATTTGAGTGAGAATATGAAAAATGGATGAAAGAACATGTTTGATTCATAAATAACAAGTTTCAGATGGTCTGTAATCGCCCCCAAATTTACTGTAAAACGAAAGGAGAGAAGGAATTAATGCCTGAGAATTAGGGTTGTGAAAGAGCGGCGTAGCGAGGAGGAGGACATAATCACATCCATTAATTGCAAACTCGAACTTCTTCGCATCATACAAATCAGCCTCAAATAATCTCAGCCTCTCTTCTGCTCCATCAAGCTTCTTCAACAGCTGCACTTTCGCTTCATCGCCTAAAATATATATAAATTGCACAACAGCCCAAAATATATGTAATCCAACAGATGAATAACATGCAGATGTAAGAAAGAAATTGTAATACCTATATTTCTTAGAGTGGCATGAACAATGTAACCCCTCTGCAAGAGCTTACGAACAAGCCATAAACCGATATAGCAGGCAGCTCCAGTCACGCACACTTTGCTCTGCCTCTCCATCAAGGTTTCTTTGGAGAAGATATCCTCTCTTCATTAGGGCTGTCAAATTGGCTCGTTGTTCGCGAGCAACTCATGTTCGGCTCGCTAAGCAGCTCGTATTCGGCTCGTTCGTTAAGCCTAACGAGCCGAACACGAACAAATTTTTAAGCTCGAAATGTAAACGAGACGAACACGAACAAAAGTTTGTTCGCTCGTGTTCGGCTCGAATTGGTTCGAAAATAAATAAATAAATTAATTAATAATAATAAAGATTCAAAAAAATAAATATTAAAAATTTTAATTAATTAAAATTTTTAAAAAATAAATTATCATATTTTATAAAATTAAATCCTATAAATTATAATATATAACAAAATATTCTATTAATAATAACTATTTTTCTATAATATATAAAAAAATATATATAAAAGTATTATATATTTATATAATAATATAATATAAGTTTTATAATTAAAATTTTTTTACTAATGTAACGTAAAACCGTAACCCCGCCTCCCCAATCCCCATTCCCTTCTCGAAAGTTCTGGGTTGTAGCTGTCTTTCGCTCCTCCTCACTAAATCGCTCCTCCCTCAAAATCGCAGAAGGCTCCTCCTCTGATCCTTTCAAAATCGCGGAAGGCTCTCTGGTTTCATGTTCTTCTGGTAATATCTACTTCTATTTCTCCTCGGATAGTCAGCGTTAGCCCGACTGCTCGGTTTTATTGCTTGGTTGCTCGATATTCTTACTTGGTCGCTTGTTTACTTACAAAAGTACCTCTTAGCTTAAATTTTCTTAAATTATAAATAGATTTTTTGAGTGAAACCTAGTCTTTTAGGGTTTTGGCAGTGAAATCTCGCATATTGCATTTAGATCTGTTTTTTTATGGATGAGATCTGATATAAGGGCTGTTGAAAACTTAAAAAAATCTGATCTCTACTTCTCTTTCTCGGTAGTATTGGTTTGATTGATTGGTATTCTTGCTTGGTTGCTCGATATTCTTGGACGACTGCTTGTTTGGATACTTCGGTGTTATATTTGAGTGTTATATGCTTTCTCGGCAGTGCTTGTTTGCTAGCACATCAAGTTGTGCCTGAGAATGGATCTCCAACCTGAACCGCCAGATCATGTGAATTATTGAATGCTTGTTGTATGGAGGAAGAAAGTAATTATTTCTAAAGTTTTCATGTTTCAACTATTTTTAGGAAGTGGTCCGGGAGGCCTTAATGGCAATGTTAATATGAGATCAGTTTTGAATGGAGCTTATATATACCAATGTGATCATTTTTTATATGGCTAATATCTATACTTTAGCTTTTATATTTGTACCATCTAAAACTTTTTAATGGCATATTTAGTGGTGTTTATGTAAAGCATTCAAAAAAATTTTGGGGTATGATTGAGACAAAAATTGTTAATTATAAATATCAGTAAAGAATTAAATGGTTTCAATATTAAAAAAAAAAAGATTAACGATGATGTTTTTAGTTGTAATGGGATTATGGGAATGCCAATTAAAGATGCTCTTGTGTGGAATTGTAATAAAATAATCTTCTACTTCTTGTGATATGTTAATATATTCAAGCCATGACATATATGAAAGTGATGTAGTGATGAAGAAATTGAGGGAGGTGAAAATGATAGTTCCAAAAATAATGTTTTCTCAATTACTATTGATATGTCTGTGTTTGCTTCATTTTAATGTAGTACAAATGTGATTTTCTAGTTACAAGGAAAATCTGTCTCCTTGTGCCGGCATAAAGGTCCTCCTTGGATTTGAAGTTAATGATCATCTTGTAGTATAACATCAATGTTGTGTATGATTTTCATATTATTTATTTAGTTTCCAATATTCATGCATGGGGTTACATTTTAAGATAGTAATATAAAAAGCTTTGTGGTACATTGCTTATTTTATTTGATGTTCTTAATTCTTATGTGCATATGTGGTTCTTTAAGATCAAGTGCAAGTTTCTTCTATTGAAGTTATTATCAATTTGCTTTGAATTGTTTCCATCTCAGTTGGATGGAAGCTCAAATGATGATGATGATGATGATGTATGGTTTAGAGGTCCAACGTGGTTTCAGTTATTTCTATTTCTTTTTAGCTTCCTTCTCTATTTCTGCATAAGGAATTCTTGTTGCTCTAATTGCTGCTTGTTTGAATTTTAGGCTATGCATTTCCTATTGTATTACTAATGCAGGTTTTGGGATTGCTAAATTACATACTTCAAAATTCGTTTTTACCAAAGTGTTACAAATGTAAATATCAAAGTTTGAGTGTTACCAGTACATCAAAATTGTGGAGCATGATGTAAATTTTCCTTTTTTATCCATTTATGAATTATGATTAGTGCAGTGGAATAAGTATGCTTGGATTATTCCTTGGGAGTTGGGACCTCGATTGAGCTCTTATTCATCTCCAGGGTATGCTTTTTGTTCAAGCCATTTAAATACATGTATACAATTCTGTTGTATTTACATATCCATCACCTAAATATTCGTATTTACAGACATAACACAAAAATCTTTATTACTGACGGTGTTACACTTAAACTTTGATAGTGTTGCATTGTTTCTGTTGAAGCTGACTTGATCTTTTTTTCTTTTTGGAGGGTTTGCTGGTCTATCAACAACAAAATACCATTGGAAAACCATTCTCAATGGCTTGAGTGTGGGATCTTTTTTCTTTTCTACTTCAACAGTTGCAGCAATCATTCTGTGGGAATTGAAAATAGTTTTCATATGATCAATCATTCTTCTAACTGTGAGCTGATGTATTAGAACATTTATCTGATTTATCTGTATGTTATAGGTGATTTCTTATAGCTGCAAGCTGAAGTATTTAAACCATATGCTGGTGCAAAAGTGGATCCATCATTTGGGAATATAGAGGAACTGTATTTACATATCCATAATCCAATGATTTTTTTTCTTATTATGCCTTTGTCTACATTTCTTTAGATCATACTTTACAGATGGCTGAAGATGAAATTGTTGTTGGAGCTCACTAGAGAAGGCATTTAACTGTTTAAGTGATCATTGGCTGGAAAAGAAAAAAATCTAATTTTGTTTAATAAATTTGTATATCCATAAATGATAATAAAGATTATTTTTTTGTTTCAGATTGCTGATTGGAATTTGGAAAGACGAAGATGAAGATTTTTATGAGATTGGTCCATAGTTTTTTTAAGTTATCCTAAGATCCTTTTTTTGTTTTTTTGGTTTTGACTTAATATTAATAAATATTTTCTTGTCCTAATATTAATAAATTGGTTCTATTTCAGGTCATCGGAATTCTCGACGGCGGTTCTTTACCTTTCCAAACCTCCCTTGCTCCCCACCATCATTGGATCGTCAAACTCGTCGTTTAAATTTCATGTATTTTTTATTTTTTTTAGGTTTATGTATTTTCGGATCTTGATTTTTATTTTAAAATTTATTTGTATTTTTTGTATTCTGGATTAATTTGTAAATTGTAAAATTTGTAATAAAGTTGTTATTATTGTGTTAACGTTTGTAAAAAAAAATAATGTTCTTTGTGTAAAATTTTATTTCAAGCTTATTGTAGAATTTTATTTAGTTAATTTATTCTTAAAATTGGTTGGAATTTAAATTATAAATTTAAACTGTTTTTTATAAAAAATTTGTTAATTTATTTTATTTCAAAATTAATTATTATAATATTTTATATTCTAACAATCCAATTTTGAGCCGAGCAAGAGCCGAACACGATCATGAATAAGTTTTTCGAGCCGAACACGAACATGTTGCTCACGAGCCATTTCAAACACGAGTCTATTTCGAGCCGAGCTAATTTCAAACGAGCCGAACACGAGCCAAGCCTGAGCTCGCTCAAGCTCGGCTCATTTACAGCCCTACTCTTCACCCTAGCTTTGTATGGTTGTGCCTGAAATGTAGGTAGATAGTACCAGTCCGTGAACCCCATTTATGGAAAAAAATAAATTCAAGCCGGCAATGGTTTTCTTTTTTTTCTTTTCAATACTCCAAAATAAATAAATAAAAATATAACACCTTATGTGTGTGTGCGCGCGTGCCTTAGGGAAAAATATTATATTCGGACTATGCACGTAGAGGTACGTGCGGAGCCCAATCCACCGGAGACACGTGGAATCCCGCAATAACGCGCAATAACACAAGAATAACACGAATGAATATTCCTCGTGTTACTCCGCGGTTAGCGGTGTTTTGGGCGGAATAACACGGGGGAATATTCCTTCATATTATTCCACATTATTCATGTGTTATTGCGGTAATATTGTAACACTGAGAATATTTTCTCGTGTTAATCCGCGTTATTCTCGTGTTATTTTGCGTAGTATTGATGTGTTATTGTGGTAGTGTTACAATACCACCATAATAACGCGGAATAACACGGGAATAACACGAAGAATATTCCTCGTGTTATTCAGCGTTATTCCCTGATTTATTCAGCCCAGAACACCGCTAACCGCGGAGTAACACGAGGAATATTTCTTCATGTTATTTTCGTGTTATTGCGCGTTATTGCGGGATTCCACATGTCTCACATGGATTGTGCTCCGCACGTACCTCTACGTGCGTAGTCCGGATGTAATATTTTGCCGCGCATCAGACACATCACTTATGTCAGGAGAGGCGTGTCTTAAATTAATAAATTAAAAATTTTTAAAAATATTTTGTAAACATTTATTATATATTTGTTATAAGTAAAAGAAAAATAATAATAATTTATTTTTTTATTTAAATATATCTTATATATATATATATATTAATAATAAATTATTTTTTAATATAAATATATCTTTTATATATATATATATATATATATATATATATATATATATATATATATATATATATATATATATATATATATATATATATATATACATATTTGTTCAACTAGTACATCCCGCAGACGAGCTCAAGCTGTTTGTCAATTATTTATAGGGCACGTCTATATAATTACAAACAGAAGGGAACTGTTATGGAAACTTCCCCTAACACAATTAATGTGTTGGTTTAATACTAATTTACATTAAAATTGGAATTAAATATGATGATTTTCAACTTTGTCGGCATATTTGGGTTCGGTCGACTAGGTGACCGATAGAGTGATGATCGCTCTTGCCGAGGAAAAGCTGATCGGCAGGTCAGTGGTGACCTGACCTCCTTATAGGGAGTTGATTGATTGTTGAGATTACCTTTACCTTTCAATGATCGTCTAATATTTTTAGCAACACTGATAGCAAGTCAAGTTTGTGTTTTGTGCTTTTTAATCATGTCTTCTTTGATTGAAAGTATGAGCATATGTTAGAACATAGAGGATCACTTCATTTAGTTTAGCTCAAGCTTTTGTTCCTCTATTATTTCATAGAAATCTAACCAACACAAAATATATAAAAATTAAAGTCAACTCTATGTTACGTCGATTTCTCTCGCGTTCCATCTTTTTTCTTTTGGTATTTCGTCTCTTATATAATCTAAATTTGGATCGAGTAAATCTGATTGTGAGGCAGATTTATTCCGTCATCGCTCTCATGCTCTTCAATGTCTAAATTCGAATTTATCGGATTTGATAAATTCTACTTGACGTAAATCAAAATTACAACCAAACACTAGCTAAGATCGGTAGATCTAACATGCATCTATAAAATAAGTTGAACATTTATTAAAAAAACTTAAAAATTTATTGAAATTTTAGAATAATCTATAAAATGAAACCCAAATCTGACAAAAGAAATTTAAATATTTGTTCAAAGCATGCAAATATAGTAATTTTTTTTCAAATAATGTTTAAAAAAATTCTTTTATTTAATATGAATGAATTTAATTGCGCACATAGACAAACCACACACACAAGATTTTGAACTCAAGAGCTCTAGGTTGAAAGCCTAACTCTCAGGCTTGTATAGCATCAAGATTGAAAATTTTAATAGGATTGCTTGAAAATTGATTCTAATTTTAGCTTGGTTCGTTATCGGGGCCAAAACTTTGGATCGAATTATTTTCGAGCCGATTTCGGGTGGAGTATATTTTAATTTTTGAAAATTATATATAATGCTAAATAAAGTTGAATATAACGAGCTACGAGTCGATTTCGAGCTGACAATGATCCAAATAATTCAATTTGAGCCTTCTTGTTTCGAGTTTGAGCTGAACGGGCCAATTTCGAGCTGCAATGGATTAAAATAGCTTAAATTTGAGTCAACTCATTTCAATTTTGGACCGGATCTAATTCGATTCAATTTCTAGCCAAGCAGGCTCGAAATCAAACATAACTAGCCATGAGTAAATGTTAATTTTACATGGCTAACTATGATTTTATTTATTCATCTTCATTTTAAGAACTCAACTCCAATAATGTTTTAAATTAGAGGCTAACGCGAGTCATAAAAATTTTAAAAATTTTCTTATTTACGAGTTCCATACCATCATAGAATGGTACTTTGAGCTGTGCCCCAAAAAATATATATATATAGCGTTTCGGCATCATACTTACAACGACCTTGCAACAAGACAAAGCTATCAAGTCAAGTCTAGTTTTAAAATCTGAGAGCACGACACTGCAACTCTAGGAGCGTACTAGCGCTCATTGCAGCACTGCGGTGCTCTTACTGCAGCTCACTGATGCCAGTAACTACGTTTGGGCAGTTTTTCACTTAAAGTTTTGGTTTTGCTGAGAGAAAGGTGAAGGATTTCAATTTTCTCCTATGCAAAGGAAAGGGCGTGAGTGTTATGGAGTTTTCAAAATATTGAGAAGTTTTTGTGCGGTGTGGTTTATCAATTCCCTTCATTTTCTTTACAGTAAATTTCTTGGTGTGGTGTGACTGCATGACTTTTTTCTGTTCTTGAGATTTTTCACATTAAATTTGATGCTTTCTTAGTTTGAGCGCTTCGAATAATTTTCCGTGATTTATATCTCCCACAAATTCCACCTTAATTTTGCATCTCACAACAAATGCCACATTAATATAGCAAGAAAAAAGTGTATTTCACATTTTAAAAGTAAGACAATGATTTTTTTTTTTATGTGCAATGAAAGATTTGAGTAATATAAATATAAAAAAATAAAGGTTTAGGTGTTACATATCTAAATAGATAGGAATTGGATAGTATTAAGTAAATGTCCCTAAATTTTATTTGTCATTGGCACACAATTTGTAGTGCCCCATTAGATTTGAAAATAGATACGGTATCCCTTACAAAGAGAGGTACAAGAATAAGGGCTTTGGCTGTCAGGCATGCTAGTATTGCAAGCACGACTCATCTTAATGCATATGAATTCAAATAAATATTATGTGTGTTTATACGCACATGTGTCAACGACTAAAATGCATGAATGAGAAAAAAAAAAAGAAAGGGACCGTGCATCTACGTGTTCTTCGTTTATACTAAGAGCATACGTAATATTTATACTACTCCGCATGTAAATCTTTCAATTTATTAATAGAGAGCCCAAAGATTTTTGGTTCCCTGACTAAGACTCTATCTAGCCTATTAAGCTTGCAAGCCTACCCATCTTCTTCGCATATGCAACACTGCCATCAATTATCTCCTCCATACTATACTTATATTTGAATCCAAGGTCCAATAACTTTGTAGAATTGCATGGAATGCCAATTTTGCTACCTTCAACCCTGAAATCAAACGCAGTGATGCAAAACTTAATATTACAAACATATAGAGAAGTTTTTTTTCTTCTCATCTATATTACAAATAAATATTACTATATTGGGTTAATCATATATAGATACTAGATTATAAGAAACAAAATATAGTAAAAAAACTAATCAAAACTTCCACCCTACTTACTCTTTGAGTACTTGAGCGTGAGGAAACTTGAGCTCGTAGTAGTCAACAATCTCCTGCATAACTGGCCAATGGCTAACACACATAAGTCGTTTAGAAATTAATTGATTCTCCATGCAGAAAATATGAGCCTCACAAACATCATCGATGTGAACCAAAGGCACCGAGCCCAACATTTCCTGCAACAGTTTCAACAACTTATAGGGACGCCTCTGATCACAAGTCAAGGGAGAGATGATCATATCAACACTGCCAGACAAATATTGTGGAATTCCATCCCCTCCTACAAGAGCACAGACTAAGCTCACCACTTCCATTCTTCCTTTCTCGCCATTTGTGTGGTAGGCCAAGAATTCCTTCTCTGTTAATGTCTTTGACCTAATATAATCCTAAGTAATTCAAGGAAAAAAATATGGTTTTTAATATTGTGTTTGAGAATAAATTATGATTAAAGACAAGTATGCCATGAGATGGAATATTTGAAAAAAAAATATGATTAAAAATACTTTTAAACATATATATGTAAATTATCATAATAATAATGTGGTGTTTAATCTAATGGTCTTTTTTATTTTAATTTTTATCTTTATTTGATATTACCCGGAGTACACATCCATAAAGCTGAGCATCTGGTGTTTGGACTTGTCATCGATGAGTTGATCTATGCTTGGGAGGGGAAAACTATCTTTGAACAAGCTTTGTTGAGGTCGGTATAGTTGACGCACAACCTTCATGCACCGCTAGCTCTTTTGACCACGACGACATTGGTCAGCCATGTTGTGTGGTGCACTTCCCGTATGAAATTTGCTTCCATAGATTGTTGAGTTCCTGTTAGATAGCTTCTAAGCGATATGGGGCGAAGTTGAGTTTCTCCTGGATGACTGGTTCAAAGGTTGGTTCTACATTTAAATTGTGCATGATTATTCTGGGATCGACTCTAGGCATGTTGGCTGGTGTTCATTCAAAATTATCTTGCTTCCTTCAGAGAATATCTACATATTCTGACATTTTCTCGTTGGAGGGTGGGAACCAAGCTACATTGTTCTCGCGGGGTGTTCCTCAAAGAGCGGGACGTGGACTAAGCCTTTCATGGAAGAAGCCGTTGAGATACATCTTCCTCTTAAAGATCAAAGTTATCTATGTTAAGTGTCACCGACGGGCATAGCTGGGCTTGCCTGAGGTAGCATGATTGTGCTATCTGATGATATCCTTACACGACGCTGATCCTGCTGAGGTTGGAAACTTGAGCTTTCGATGTGGCATAGAAGTCAAGATGCCAAAGATGGATTATATGGGTCTCTAGAAGAAGACATTATATGTTGATTCCGACTTGATGACGATGAAGGGGACTAAGTGGGCTGTCTGTCGAGAAAAATCTCCCATGACAATGGAGACATTTATTATTACCTACTTGTCGATTATTGAAACCATATAATGGTTCAGATGCATATTGAAGTGTTTCTCTTGTCAATCCTAGATCAAGATCATCTTCACTCTGTAGCAGGGTTCGCAAATTCCTACGCTAATGACGAGTGGTCTTGGTGGGGGACATGGACTCCCTTTAAATCAGAATCATAAAAAAAGATAGGCTCGAGATGCAATTTATTCTGCGTTGGTTCGCCAAATAAGGACCTCATCGGTCAGCAATGGGCCTCCAACAATTGTCTGAATTTTGCCCACGGATGGTTGACCCTCATGTTGTTGCTTTTGTTTATTTTGCCCCCAGTGGTAGCATTATCGGTACCAGCTGGTTTGTTTTGCACAAATTAGCCAAGATATTCATACTGAATCAACCATTCAATTACATGTCTCAGTGGTGTGACCACGACTTCGATGACAATTATAGTATTGTTCCTGATTTCCTGAGTTATATTTTATGGGGTGAGGCTTCTTAATAGTTTCGTCTTCTTTGATGGCCATCAGAATATTAACACGCAACTTGTTGTGTGGTGTATACTCTTTCTTAGGTAGATGCTCCCTTCACTGGCCAACGGGTTAGGGAGGGAGGTCACAATTCCTCTATAGTTTAGACTTTGTCCACTGCGAAGATTGATTATTGTCTCTAACGTTACTCTTGTGCTTTCCTCCAAATTGCTCTAATGGCTCCTTATGTGCACCGATGGCCTCGTCCACAATGATTTGGGCCTCTAAACGGTGGATAAGATTAGCACAAGAACGTACTATCTCCCGTATCAATGATGAGTAGAAGGGTCATGGGCGGAGGCCCCCAAGGAAGACTCATCTCAGTAACTTCGGATCCACCCCCGGAATCTGACGTGCTTCAGCGGAAACTCTGCAGAAGTAGTCCTTAGGCGACTTTCCTTAACTTTGGTGAATTCTTGAGAGATGGGATGAATCCTTGATGATCCATCAGCTTGCTATAAGCTACTCCAAAATTACACTGGCAAGAAAGGTGTTTACAGTGCCTCATACAGATAGTAGTACTAGCTGGGAGCTTATCCTTTAAGAGTGGTCGGGAACACTTAATACAAAAGAATATCAGAGGCACGCTGAATATGCATGATGGTTTGATGGTGATCAATATACTCATAGGGGTCAGTTATTCCTTCATAGGTGTCCATGCTTGGAAGCTTGAAGCATGTTAGGATGGGGTGTTGGAGGACTGCATCTGCTAAGGGAGAAGATTCATGGAAATTATGGTGAGTGGGGAAGCGATCCTTTTTCTCTGGGAGAAACTTTTCCAGAACAAGGTGTCATAGCTCATTAAGAATTACATCATTTGGAAGGTGTCAAGTGAGCTATGTGAGATGGATGAGTGGAACTTGCGTATCTTAGAGTTCAATGTCACGACCTAGCAGGGAAAGCATTTCTTATTCGGGAGAGGGGTCGGAACAAGTTTCTCCAAGTAGTTCATATCTCGCAGTTCACTAAGTTAATGATAAACAAACATCATTTAATGGTGTGGGTAGCGGCTGTTGAGCCCGATGTAGGTCCTGTAGGATCTCTAGTTGAGACTCATACATTCTGCGCATTTGGTCCTCTGTAGAAGAACCCGATACGTTTTTGTTGACAGGATAATGTCTTCCCGGGGGGAAGATGAAGAAGCATGCCACACTTGGCTTCTTGACTACTCCCTAAAACTATGGGTGTTGGAGTTGGATGCTCTGTTGCCATGCATGTTGTGTTAAACATCGCTAGTACTTCAATGGTGGAATTAAAGTTTCTCATAGAAGGCGTCAAATTGATGCTTGCTAGAAAATTCATGGCAATAGAGTAGCAGATTATCATCTTAACATTGTATGAAAATTTAGCACACACTCCGAAAAGACAAAGCAACTGATAATGACACCATAAGTTCTTACGTGGAAAACCCAGAAAGGGAAAAACCATGCGACCCAAGTGAATAGTTCCATTATGAAAAGTGGTTATAGTTGCAACCACTTATCGTAAAAGCGTGAAAGGGTTACTAGGTTTCCCAAGTTGCAACATCGATTGATGATGGCTGATAGTGATTGACGACATTCAGTCAGTGGTGGTCGACAGTGGTTGGCAGTGATCGACGATGGTCGACGGAGATTGGTGGTGATTGACAGCGATCGGAGGTGATCAACGTCGATCAGCGGTGGTCGACGATGTTCGACATTGGTCGGCGACGGCAGGAGTGTTAGTCGGAGTTGGTGCTTGTCGACGGCGATCGATGGTTGTCAACGGCAATCGGCGGTGGTCGGTGGTGTTCTATGATAGTTGGCGATGGTCGACGATGGCAGGAGTGGTGTTGAACTTCAGTTTCTTCTCAAAGATTCAAGTTATTTCTCAAGCCTCATTCTCTCATCCCCTCCCTTCATGAGAGGGGTGTGGCTCTATTTATAGAGTTATGGGTGTAATAATGCAGGAATATAAATCACTTTGATCGGATGGCTCAGAGCGCTTCCCTCGATCATGCAGCATTTGATAAATATTTGAGTGCTTAATGATGTCATAATTGAGTGATCATGAGCTTGTTGGATTCGTATTGTTAAGACACTCGATTTGACCATAGACTCGTTAGAATCGGCATTCGTTTGACCTTTCAAATGTGTCCAGAAAACTTCCAAAAGTAATTTAATGGCTTGATATGGGCTTGATATGGTTCAGATTGGACCAATTTTGGCCGATCAGTTTTACTATAAGTTTGCTGAAATCAAAGCTCTGGATGACTTTTTATCGATGTTTGAATATTTTTTGCTCAAAAAGTCACCTCAAGATTCATGTCGGATGATAGATATTTGTTAGAGCAATAATAAAAAGATCTTGTGCATTTAAAGTTAATAGACAAAGATTTAAATCTTACCTAGGGCCTGATAGGTGTGGTCCTAAAGCAATTATTAACTTAGGTCATCCTAATTGGGAATCTGGCATTGTCTAGCTAAGAATATTAAACCAAACTCTTTATTGGAGGCAACTCGAGTGTTATCTTATTATATTCCCTTGTGTGCTTACATGGTGAGATTTAGTTTCAAATATGTAAATATAATGGTTTGAATTGAATGTAGTTAACTTGCCAACATACAACAAAGCCTAAATTTCTTGAATACTCCTACTCCAAGATGCTTCAACATAGACCCTTATTCAAAAGAGTGTATCAAGTAGAGCATGTCGCAATCACCAGTAACCCTTGTTACATATAATTACTTAGAATCACATGCATAAAGTAATATAGGTTTAGATAAAAAGACTGTTGTGGGAAAAACACTTTCTTTCCTTAATCTTAGTAAGAGAACAAACCGCAAATCACAACAAAGAAGATGCAAACACAAGAGCACAAACAAACAAGAGGATTTACGTGGTTCGGTCTTTTGACCTACGTCCACGGGAGGGAATCGAAATAATCCACTAAGACAAGAAACAAGAGTACTTAGCTTTACATAGATGAGCCCTCATCTTCTATGGCCTCCCTTCACATCCGAGGCCTCCAAGATGCTCTCCTCACCCTTAACAAGCTAGCCTACACTCCTCGAGTTCTTTTTCACTCTTACAAAACCCACACTAAGCGCTTCTCTCATCTCATCTATTTATAGTAGATTAGATTACATTATAATATTCTATAAATAGATGAGGTGTAATCCTTCAAGGATTGCATGGCTTCCACATGTCCACCCTTTAGAGTCCTCCATCGCATGGTCTCCACGTATCCTTTCACATGTCCTCCTTCCACCGCATGGCCTCCACATGTCCTTCCACATGTCCTCTTCTAGGGTCTTAGTAACTAATTGGGGGTCAAAACAACAAATCTCCACCTTGACCCTCAATTATGCTGGAGTAGTGATTCCCTCCACGTGGCCCCCGAGGGGCCCTCGCCCGATGGGAAAATTCACTAAGTTCGAACGGTGCATCCGAACTTAGCATGGCGACGCCTTGGTGAGCATATCGGCAGGGTTCTCTTCGGTTGGTATCTTCTCTACCATTATCGAGCCTTTAGCGACGACGTCCCTTACGAAATGAAGCTTCACATCTATGTGCTTGGATCTTTCATGAAATACCCGATTCTCGGTTAGGTGGATGGTGCTTTGGTTGTCGCAAAACACGCTTATCACCTTTTGATGTATCCCAAGCTCTTCGACCATGCCCTTTAGCCACATAGCTTCCTTGATTGCTTCGCGTCACGGCGATGTATTCAGCCTCCGTTGTTGAGAGGGCCACAACCGATCGGAGGTTAGACTTCCAATCGACCGCAAGATCGAAGACAAGTGAAGATGAATCCGGCCGGTGACTTCCGGTGTCAATGCTTCTGCGTAATCGGAATCTACGTAACCGACTACTTTTTCTTCTTCGTCTTCCCTGCTTTTGAAGAGTAGCCCCAAATCGACGGTGCCTCTTAAGTATCTCGGGATCCATTTTAGTGCTTCCCGGTGAGCCCGTCCCGGGCTCGCCATGAACTCCGTTTACAATACCGACGGCGTAGGCTAAATCGTGTCCGCTACAAACCATACCATACATGATGCTACCAACCCCACCGGCGCAGGGACACCCTCCATGTACCTTTTCTCCTCTTCGGCCTCTCGGTGCTTCGAGAGTTCGATAGTCCGAAGTGTTGGCCAATAGATGTTGCAACCTCGCTTAGCCTCGTGCATGTCGAACCTTATTAGAACCTTCGAATATATGACTTTCGAGACAAGAATAAGCTACCCTTTTTCTTGTCTCCGGTAATCTCCATGCCTAGGATCTTTGTAGGCTGGTCCCAGGTCCTTCATGTCAAATTCGGAATCGAGCATACCTTTGATCTTCCGGACTTCCTCCTTGCTCCCGCCGGCTACTAACATATCATCCACATAAAGGAGCAAGTACGTACCGATTTCACTCGTCTTGCCACTTCATGTACACACAATTGCCGTAGCCGCTTCGACAAAACCGATCTTTAGCATGAAATCATCAAATCGTTTGTACCATTGTCTTGGGCTTTGTTTCAGCCCATATAATGCCTTCTTCAACGAAGCAAACTTTGTCCTTTGTCTCGGGTGTGTTGTACCCATCCGGTCGGTCCATGTAGATGGTTTCTTCAAGCTCTCCATGCGAGAACGCAGTCTTAACATCTAGCTCGTTCTAATTCCAAGTCGAATTGAATCGCTAGTGCTAAGACTATCCTAATCGAGCGAGTGCTTCACCACGGGTGAGAAGATTTCGTTGAAGTCAATTCCTTCAACCTCGTGTGAATCCCTTCGCAACGAGTCCGGCTTTGTACTCGATCCTCTCGCACTCGGCATGCCTTCCTTCTTCTTAAAGGTCCACTCGCAACCGACTACGCGTTTGTTCGTTGGTCGATCCACAAGTTCCCGTGCTTTGTTCTTCATCGGAGAAGCCATTTCCTCATCCATCGCCTCTTCCCACTCGTGTCTTTCCTCGCTCTTCGTGGCTTCCTCAGTAGCTGCTCGGTTCCGCTTCTTCTATCACTTCAAGCAACATTCGCAGCAAAGGAGATCATATCCGCATGGCCGTATCTCTCCGGCGGTCCGATAGTTCTCCTTTGTCCGTCCCTTACCAAGTCGTAGTCGTCGGATCTCCTTTCCGGTTCGCTCACTTGCCGGTCTTCCGCCGCTTCATCTCGATCATTCATAGTTGTCCTTCGATCAGCCAAAGTTTGTTGCGCGCTCCACCTCAATCGACGAATCCTCCTTAGCTGGCACTCGTCCCCGGTAACGTAGCTTTGCGGATTCCCCATTTTGGACTCATCGAATGTCACATCCCTACCGATGATGCATTTTTGTCGATCTAGGCACCAAAGTTTGTAACCTTTGGTTCCATGTGGGTATCCGATGAAGATGCACTTCAAAGCCCTCGCTTCCAGCCTTATCCTCGTCTAACGCGAGCGTATGCAATACATCCAAAGACTTTAAGATTATCATAGTTACCCGGTTTTCCGTACCACATCTCCAAAGGAGTCTTCATATCAACGACCGTCGATGGACATCCGTTGATAAGGTAACATGCGGTCGACACGCCTTCGCCCCGTAAACTTTTGGGTAGACCTACATTTAACAAAGCATGCACCGCACTCTCTCTAGGAGAGTCCCGTTCATCCTCTCGCCAGGCCGTTCGTCGAGGAGTGTTCCGGACCGTCTTGTGCCTCGTGATGCCATTCCTCCCGCATGCGCTCCTCAACCGCTTCCGAACCGCACTCCAATCCATTGTCGGTTCTCAAGTGCTTCAGCTTTGCTCCCATCTTGTTTTCGGTGAGAGTTAACCAGTCCTTGAATCGTTGAAAAGCTTCATCTTTTGTTTTTAGGATAAAGACCCATACCTTCCTGGTGTAGTCATCGATGATGGACATGAAGTACCTTCCTCCTCCATGAGTCCGAGTTCTAGCTGGGCCCCATAAATCACTCGTGTACATAATCGAGAGGTTTCTTCGATGTATGTATTCCAGTGGAGAACTTCACCCCAGTGGCCTTCCCCAGTACGCATTGTTCACGAATTCCAGCTCGTTGACCCGATCTCCGCATAACAGGTTCTGCTTGGACAATTCCTGTAAGCCCCTTTCACTTACATGCCCCAGCCTCATGTGCCATAGTCTGGATCTGTCAGACTCTGATTGAACTGCATTTGAGAAGTTCCCGATCACGGTTTTTCCAACGAGGGAGTATAGCCCATTCTTTCTGACTCCTTTCATGACTATGAGAGAGCCCTTAGCTACTCTGATACAGCTATTCTCTGCCTTGAATGAGTATCCATTCGACTCCAGTGTCCCTAAAGAAATCGATTTCTTTTAAGTTCCGGGACGTACCGACATCGCCGGAGTATCCGTTCGGCCTCCATCGAACATCTTTATTCCGATCGTCCCGCCGCCGATCACCTTACAAGCTTTATTGTCTCCAAGTAGAACGGATCCACCATTTGCCGGCTGTAGTGTCTCGAACCGCCTTCGTGAGGACACATGTGGAAGGAGCACCCCGAGTCGAGGATCCACTCCTTGCTGGATTCGCATTCGCGATCACCGTAGCTTCGACTCGAATCATAGCCGTCCGAGACTATGCTTGCTTCTCCAGAATCTTTAGGCTTCTCCGAAAGCCTTTCTTTCTATCCGGACGACTCCTTCTTAAAATGACCTTCCTTGTGGCAATGGTAAGACTTGTAGGATCTCTTAGAAGACCGACCTTTAACGTTTCTTCTAGACCTCGATCCGCTCTAGTCACTTTTATATCCTTTATTGCTCGATCTTCCTCTAACCATCGACTCGTCTCCACCGGTTTCCTCCTTCATGTCGTGCTTCTTCCGAAGTTCTTTGGCTCGATTAATGATCGAACCTCTTCCGAGTAATCGTTTGCGCCCTTCCATAGAGCATCGCATCCTCGAACTCGCTCGTAGCTCTTAGGAATAGAGTTTAAGCAACAACGGCGCCTTGTCCTCGTCATCCATCTTGACGTCGATGTTCTCAAGATCATCTATGATCTTGTTGAACTCGTCTATCTCGCTCCGAGACTAATTTGTCTTCATGCATTTTGAAAGAGTATAGCGCCGTTTCGTAAATAACCTATTAACCGGGACTCGGTCGGGCAGAGTACCTCGAGTTTGGCCCAAAGCGCTCGAGCCGTTGTCTCCCTCGACACCTCCCTCGTAACCTTGTCGCCCAAGCTCAAGATTATCAAACTATGAGCTTTCTCCAAGATGCCAATCTTCTCTTCTCTCGTCATGTCGACCGGCGATGCCGTCGGCCGCCTCGCGCAGGCTTCCGCGACACCCCGTCGAACCCGCAGGCTCTCATCTTTACTCTCCACGAGCCGAAGTCGTTCTTTCCCGTGAATTTCTCGATATCGAATTTGGTGGAGCCCATTGTCCTCGCCAAACGACTCTTCTTGTCGCGATTTCTGGGTGCAATTCCTCCGACCAAGATGTGTCGAGATTTTCCCACGTACGGCGCCAATCGTTGTGGGAAAAACACTTTCTTTCCTTAATCTTGGTAAGAGAACAAACCGCAAATCACAACAAAGAAGATGCAAACACAAGAGCGACAAACAAACAAGAGGATTTACGTGGTTCGGTCTTTTTGACCTACGTCCACTGGAGGGAATCGAAATAATCCACTAAGACAAAAACAAGAAGTATTTAGCTTTACATAGATGAGCCCTCATCTTCCATGGCCTCCCTTCACATCCAAGGCCTCCAAGATGCTCTCCTCACCCTTAACAAGCCTACGCTACACTCCGAGTTCTTTTTCACTCTTACAAAACCCACACTAAGGCCTCCCTCATCTCATCTATTTATAGTAGATTAGATTACATTATAATATTCTATAAATAGATGAGTGTAATCCTTCAAGGATCGCATGGCTTCACATGTCCACCCTTTGAGTCCTCCATCGCATTGGCCTCCACGTGTCCTTTCACATGTCCTCCTTCCACCGCATGGCCTCCACATGTCCTTCCACATGTCCTCTTCTAGGGTCTTAGTAACTAATTGGGGGTCAAAACAACAAAGACAATTTTGACAACTAATACATTAACAAATTCTAAATTCACAACTTTAATCAACATCCCCTCACATGTTATATAGAAGATTTCTTAACGGCTATCAAACCCAAAATATAACTAAAGTAGAAAATAATGTGCTAGTGATAAAACAAAATAAAATATGTGGGACATGAAGACATTGACCTGAGATAATTCATCCTCATTAGCATAAGGACAATGGAGGGGAGTCCAACAAGATTCATCCAGACTTTTCTTGAAGCTAAAATCATCTTCCTTCCTTGGAGAAGCAGACATGACAGAAGCTGTGTATATAACTCTCTGTACTGTCTTGGATCTCTTGCATGCACTAATTATGTTGTGCAAAGCAGCTAATGAAGCCTCTGTTGTGTCTTTATACTACATCAAAGTAGGAAACTTTATTAGATATATATCCTACATGACATAATTCTCAAAATGAGTTTTATGAGAAGTTTTCTGAAGTTCAAATGTTGACAGAAGATACCTGCAGGTTATTATAGATATTAAAATATTTTCTTAAATATATGACTATTTATCATATTACATTTTTCACTCGTTCAAATGGAAACAATTCATAACGCCAAAACACAATTTTCCTTTTGAGCGATGACAACATTATCCTTAGTGTATAATTATCAATGTAAACCCAAATATCAAATTTTCTTTTGCAAGTGTAGTTGTAACCAAACTCTTCTTCACAATAATTCTTTTTTCTCTTCTCACCTTCAGGGTGGCCCCCGTCGTTTTGATTTTTCGATGGCAAATCGAATCAAAATTTTAAGGGAACAACACCACTTTGACTGGCCCGCTGCCAAAAGACCATGGAGCCCAATCGACTGAGTGAACAAAGCTATCCAAGCTAAGTTAGTGAGGTTAAAACCGACCTAGTCATGGGCGTACAAATAGACGACCAGATAACTGAATTTCAAGCCATTGGGCCAAAAACGAGACAAAAGAACATCCGAGCTAACCTACCTTCCACTATAATATATCCAATGGAAGATTCAATTCGACAACATCTCAAACAGACCCCACCTAAGGACGCTCCAAAAACACTTCACAAGGGATCAAAAATCGGGAGTTTGGTCATATGAGCTGCACGACCCATATATATGAAGCTCAGCCGACCGAGCGAACCCTGTTGACTCGAGGCCAGAAAACCCAGGAGACAAGCTCCCACATATAAAAAACACAGATAAAATAGAATAACAACATAATTGTTCCCTCTTCTCTATAAATAAAGGAATCATTTTATGAATATGACATCATATATTACTGTTTGTTATGCCTCTCTCTCTCTAACTCTCGTTATCCATACTCTATTCCTGAGATGTGATTCATAGACAACTCCGTTTCTTAACAGAAAAAAAAAATGAAAATAAATAGTTCATGTATTAAAAAGCAAAAACAAAAAACAGAGGAAGGAGAAGAAGAAGAAGCAATGCCTGAGAATCAGGGTAGTGCAACAAAGGCGTGGCGACGAGGAATACAAAATCGCATCCATTTACAGCCAAATCAAACTTCTCGGCATCATACAAGTCTGCTTCAAATAATCTCAGCCTTTCATCCGCACCGTCCAGTTTCTTCAGCATCTCCACTTTCGATTCATCACCTAACACATATTCCCAACCAAAAATCTAAAATATTTCTATTATAAGGTTTTGTATTAGAAGAAAAATTATTACCTAAATTCCTGAGAGTAGCATGAACTATATAACCCCTCTGCAACAGCTTGCGAACGAGCCATGAACCTATATAGCCTGCAGCTCCAGTAACGCACACAGTGCTCATCTTCTCCATTGTAGCTCAGCTTTCTTCAGGAATTGCAGAGAAGCTTCAGCCTTCATAGGGTTCTATTTATGTGGCTCAAAAACTTGTGTAAATGTTCTCATTTATTACATTGTTAGGTTGTTTGAACTGTAAAACAGTTGTAATTTGAGAGTTGACGTTAACTCCAACTTGAAAAGAAGAGCCAATAGGCTGATTGTGAAACGCCAACAATGACATCTTAGATGGGTCCTCCATGATAAAGGCTAATAGTGACTTCTCTTGTTTTATTTTTTTGGATATTTAGAATTAGAGAGTTGAGTTAGTTCCAGCTCCAACTGTGAGGAAAGCTCATCCCCCATTCAATAGCCTGATCGTGAGAGACCTAACCATGACTTCTTAGGTGGGAAATACAAAAACTTTTTGGTGCCAAACAAATGTTTTATTTATTTTGTTGATACACATTCATAAAGCCTAACGCCAACCTTTTTTTTTTTGGGAGCATAAATTTATGAGTAAAGCTCGACCCTATCCAACGGAGAAAATATTACGTGTGAAGTCTGAATGTTCAGCATTTCATGAGTAATATCTTGTTGTTTTCGTTGTAATATATTTCTGGAGTTTGTAATGATACAATGCATGAATAAAATTGTATTTTTACACACAGTAATTAGTTAGATCAGTTGAAGTCTGTTTTAGGAAGCTTAGAATTTGAATTTTGAGTGTTTTATCGCAAGTTATCTGCAACATTTTCTCTTGTATAACCATGTTATATTGGTTATACTCAGCATTTTTTTTAGTTTGTGCTCAAGAAATCTAAAAGTTCATATTTTAACACAACCAATTTATTAAAATAGATCGATTCTACTTTAAGAATCTCAAATTTTCAATAAATAGTATTTTACTGCATATCATATGCCACATTTCCTATAATACGGTTATGTCGTATTGGTTGTATTATGATAATTCTTGAGTTTGAAACGACTATACATCATTAGCATACACTTTTTTTATTTAGTAAATTCTAATGGCTCTATTTTTAATATTTTTTTGTATTATATAACATTTTGTTGAGTGCAACTATGTTGTTTTAGTTTTAATCTAGCATTTTTTTAGTTTGTACTTAAGAAATGTAGGAGTAAATCCATGTTTTTACATGACCAATTTGCTAAAGCAGGGGAATACTGTTTTAGGAAGCTTGGATTTTCCATTTGGAGTATTTTGCTGCATGTCACATTTAATATTTCTAGAGTACAACTATTTTGTATTGGTTATACTACTGTGTTTCCTGAGTTTCACATGGTTGTGTATCATTATTTTACTCACTGATTATTTAGTAAAGTCTTTTGAATATCTTTTCAATATCTCCATACACCCCCGGGGGATTTGAACCTGTGACCAGAAGGGACTTACGATCTTCAACGAGGTTGCTCTACCAACAGGCCACGGAATGCGCACATGTGTGTGCGCACGTGTGTGTGTGTGCATGCGATTTTATATAGTTACCAACAAAGTATATTATACGATTTTGGAGGTGTTATTTGAATACAAAAAAGTAAAATTTAATTCTGAAAAATTTGTATATGTAATAACTAAATATAAAAAATTTAGCGACAATAAAAATATATAATTTAAAAATGAAATGAGTTCATTTCAAACATTTGATGTGCCGCCCAAATGCCATCTTAATTTTGCATGAAAAAATTGTCTCTCACGTTTTAAAAGTTAGACAATGACTTTTTCTTTTATGTGCAACGAAAGATTTGAATAGTATTAATATAAAAAATAAAGGTTAAGGAGTTGCACATCTAAGAAGATACGAATTGGATGGTATTAAAGTAAATATCCCTAAATTTTATTTACCATTGACGCACAATTTTTGTGCCCCATTAGATTTGAAGATAGATATGGTTCCCCCTACAAAGAGAAGTACAAGAATAAGGGCTTTGGCTGTCGAGCGTGCGAGTATTGCAAGAATGTATCATCTAAGTTCATATGAATTCAAACAAATGTTATGATGTCAACGACTGAGAAGCATGAAGGAAATATAAAATTAAAAAAAAAAAAGAGACCGTGCATCTGCTCGTTCTCTGTTTATACTAAGAACATACGAAACGCATGTAAATCTTTCTTCAATTTATTAATAGAGAGCACAAAGATTTTTGGTTCCCTGACTAAGACTCTATCTAGCCTATTAAGCTTGCAAGCCTACCCATCTTCTTCGCATATGCAACACTGCCATCAATTATCTCCTCCATACTATACTTATATTTGAAACCAAGGTCCAATAACTTTGTATTATTGCATGGAATGCCACTTTTGCCACCTTCCACCCTGAAATCAAACGCAGTGATGCAAATGTTAATATTACAAATATATAGTAAAGATTTCTTTGTTCTTAGCTAACTTTAAGATTATATAATAAAAAAACTAAATAAAACTGCCACCTTACTTACTCTTTGAGTACTTCAGCATGAGGAAACTTGAGCTCGTAGTAGTCAATAATCTCCTGCATAACTGGCCAGTGGCTAACACACATAAGTCGATTAGAAACTAGTTCTTTCTCCATGCAGAAAATATGAGCCTCACAAACATCATCGATGTGAACCAAAGGCACCGAGCCCAACATTTCCTGCAGCAGTTTCAAAATCTTATAGAAATGCTTCTGATCAGAACTCAAGGGAGAGATGATCGTAGCAACACTGCCAGGCAAATATTGTAGAAGTCCATCCCCTCCTACAAGAGCACAGACCAAGCTCACCACTTCCATTCCTCCTTTCTCGCCAGTTGTGTGGTAGGCCAAGCATTCCTTCTCTGTTAATGTCTTTGACCTAATGTAATCCTAAGTAATTCAAGAAAATAATATGGTTTTAATTATTGTGTTTGAGAATAACTTTTGATTAAAGATAATAATGCCATAAGATGGAGAATTTGAAATATATATATATATATATATATATATATATATATATATATATATATATATATATATATATAGATACGATTAAAAATATTTTTAAACATATATATGTAAATTATGATCTTTATAACATGTTAGATACTAAGGAATGTGAAAAATATATGTATAAACTTGCCAAACAAAGAGAAAAGAAAAGTAAAGATTTAACTCAAGTAAAGTGCATTAAAGACGAAAATCAAAAAGTCGTTTTCTTAGAAAAAGATATTCAACATAAATGGGTGAGTTATTTTGATAAACTTTTTACCGATGATGTTGAAAGTACGATCGACCTTAGTGATCTTAATATCGTTAATAATAATAAAATTTTTCATTTTTACCATCGCATTAGTAAAAAAGAAGTTGATGAGGCTTTAAAGAAAACCAAGGGAAAGTCTGTAGGACCTGATGATATCCCAATTGAAGTGTGGAAATGTTTAGGTGATTTGGGTGGTTTCTCGCTTACCAAACTTTTTAATATTATTTTAAAAACAAAAAAGATGCCCGAGGAGTGGAGAAAGAGCATTTTGGTCCCCATTTTTAAGAATAAAGGAGATGCACAAGAGTGTGCAAATTATAGAGGAATTAAATTGATGTGTCATACTTTAAAGTTATGGGAGAGGGTAATTGAACATAGGTTAAGACGTATTACGAATATTTCTCATAATCAATTTGGATTTATGCCGGGCAGGTCTACCATGGAAGCTATACATTTATTGAGAGGTTTGATGGAGAAGTACAGAGGAAATAAGGAGGATCTACATTTGATTTTTATTGATTTAGAAAAAGCTTACGATAAGGTTCCTAGAGATGTTCTTTGGAGAGTCCTCGAGAAGAAAGGTGTTGATATGACTTATATTCAAGTCATTAAAGATATGTATGCTAGAGCTGTTACATGTGTTCGAACTGAAGGTGGATTGACCAAGTATTTTACTATTTATGTTGGTTTACATCAAAGATCGGCTTTAAGCCCATATCTTTTTGCTTTATTTATGGATGGTCTTACTGGCCATTTACAAGAGGATGTACCTTGGTGTATACTTTTTGCTGATGATATCCTCCTTGTGGACAAGACAAGAGACAAAATCCAGGAAAAACCTGAATTATGGAGGTCTACATTGGAGTAGAACTAAAACTGAATACGTGGAATGTAATTTTAGTAATATTAGGTCTAGTGACAGAAGTGTATCTTTGGGTGATCAAATTATTAAAAGGTGTGAACGATTTAGATATCTCGGGTACATTGTTCAAAGCGATGGTGATATAGATGGGGATGTTAATAGTAGAATTCAGGTTGGTTGGTTGAAGTGGAGGAATGCGTCCGGTCTATTGTGTGATAGAAAAGTACCGCTTAGGATCGAAAGGAAAATTTTATAAGATGGTGGTGAGACCTTCAATGCTCTATGGTGCTGAATGTTGGCCTTTAAAAGAGAAGCATAATGTTAAGTTAAGTGTTGCCGAGATGAGAATGATTAGATGGATGACTGGCTTTACACTTAGAGACAAAATGCGAAATGAATATATCCGTAATAGGGTTGGAGTTGCACCAGTGACGGATAAATTAGAGAGAGTCTCCTTAGATGGTTTGGTCACATTAAACGTCGACCACCTGAAGATCCGATTAGGAGAGTAGATGTTTTAAATACAACTTATGTTAAGAAAGGCAGAGGCAGACCTAGGAAAACTTGGGCTTATTGCATAAAAAAATGAAACCTCCATCATATGTTTGAGATGGTTTATGAAGACATTTTTAATGAGACTTTGATAATTTGCGCCAATATTTTTCAACATGAATGACATAACCAGGTAGAAGTATAAGCCCTTATATGTTTAGAAAGAGATGGCTTCCTCGTCTCGTCTTCATCTTCATCAATAAACCTGAGCATTTGGTGTCTAGACTTGTCATCTATGATTTGATCGATGCTTGGGATGGGAAAGTTATCTTTTGGACAAGCTTTGTTGAGGTCGATATAGCCGACGCACATCCTCCATGCACCACTAGCGTTTTTGACCTTGACGACATTGGCTAGCCATGTGGAGTGGTGCACTTTCCGTATGAACTTTGCTTCTAGAGCTTGTTCACTTCCTGTTCGATAGAACTGGGGTGAATTTGCAATTCTTCTAGATGACTAGTTTAAAGGTTTGATATACCTTTAAAGAGTGCAAGATATTCCAAGGTCGACTCTAGGGATGTTAGCTGGGGTTCATGCAAAATTATCTTGGTTCAATTAGAGAAGATCTACATATTCTGATATTTAATCATCAGAGAGTATGGAACAAAGCTATACTATTCTCTAGGGATGCTCTCGGAGAGAAGGACGTGAAACAAGTGTTCCATGGGAGATGCTCATCGAGATAGATCTTCATCTCAAAGGTCAAAGTTCTTGGTGCAAAGTGTCACCAACGGGCATGTCAGGGCTTTTCTGAGGTAGCATGATCATGCTATCTGATGATCTTCTCGCACGATTCCGATTCCTGATGGGGTTGGAAACTTGAGCTTTAGATGTGGCACATAAGTCGTGTTGCCAAAAATGGATTGTATGGGTCTCCCGAAGAAGCCATTATATATTGATTCTAACTTGATGACATTGAACTGGATTGATTAGGTTGTCTGTCAATGAAAATTTCTCATGACAATGGGGAGATTTATTGGTCCCTCTACTCTTATTGGTTGATTATCAAAACAGTATAAAGGCTTGGATGCAGCTTGAAGTCTTTCCCTTGTCAATACAAACTGAGGGAAGTATTGTAGAACAAGACAGCGACAGAGCTTCGATTGTCGATCATGTTTTTCTTTACTTTGTAGTAGGGTTCGCCCACCCTGCACTAATGATGAGAAGGACTTGGTAGTGGAATCAGACTACTTCCAAATCGGAATCATAAAAATGAAAAGTCAAGGTACAATTTCTTATGCGCTGGTTCACCTTATAAGAACTTGATCAGTTAGCAATAGGCCTCTAGCAATTTTCTGAATTTCACCCATTAGTACCCCCATACTGTTGCTTTTGTGTATGTTTCCCCTCAGTGGGAGCATTATTAGTACCAACTAGTTTGTTTTGTACAAATTAGACAAAATATCCATAATTAATTAACCTTTCAATTTCTTTCTTAAACTACTTACATGCCTCAGTGGTGTGACCACGACTTCGATGAAAATGATAGTATTATTTCTGATCTCTGAGTTAGATTTTAAGGGCCAAGGTTACTTAATAGTTTCCTCATCTTTAATGGTCATAAGGATGTTAACACAAAACGTGTTGAGTGGTGTATATTCTTTCTTAGATCGATGCTCAGTGCACTGGCCCATGAGTTGGAGATGGAGGTCACGATTCCTCTGTAGTTCAGACTTTCTTGATTATTATCTACGGTGTTACTCTTGCACTTTCCTCCAAATTGCTCGAACTGCTCCTTATGTGCATTGATGGTCTTGTCCGCAGTAATTTGAGCCTCAATACAATGGACAAGGTCTGCAAAACAACATACTATCTCCTGCATCAGTGATGAGTAGAAGGGTCCTGAGTGGAGGTCCCCAATGAGACCACTGTCACTAACTTCGGATTCACTGCTGAAATCATGATGAGTTTCAGCATAAAACCCGTTGAAGTAGTCCTTGAGTGACTCTCCTCCACTTTAGCAAATTCTTAAGAGATGAGATGAATCCTTGATGATCTGTCGGTTTACCATGAACCACTTTGCCATTAGTCTGTCAAGAAAGGTGTTTATAGTGCCCATGGCAGAGTGTAGAACCATATGCGAGCTTGTTCTTTATAGTGCCCCGAGAACACTTGTGGTATCTAGGAGTTCAGCATCACGACCTAGCAAGGAAAGCATTCCTTATTAGGGAGAGGTGCCGGAATAAGTTTCTCTAAGCAGTGCATTTCTCATAGGTTACTAAGTTAATGATAAACAAAATTCATTTAACGGTGTGGATAGCGGTTTTTGAGCCCGACATAGGAGATGTATGCTCTCTAGTTGAGACTCCTACATTTTGTGCATTCGGTCTTCTTTAGAAGAACATGATACGACTTTGTTGATGAGACAATATCTTCCAGGTCAGGAAGATGATGATGCAAGCCGCCCTTGTCTTCGTGACTACTCCCTAAAACTATGGGCGTTGGAGTTGGATGCTCTGTTGTCACACATGTTATATTTGGTGGCCACGTAGTAAGCATCACAAGTACTTTAATGGTGGAATTGAAGTTTCCCATATACGGCTTTAAACTGATGTGTGTTAGAAAATTTGCGGTAGTAGAGTAGCCGATTATTGTCTTAACATGGTATGAAAATTCAGCACACACTTAGAAAAGAGAAAGCGACTGATAATGACACTAGAAGTTTGTACGTGGAAAACCCGGAAAGGGAAAAGCCACAGGATTTGACTCAGCTGAAGAGTTCTACTTTAAAAGATGATTACAGTTGCAATCACTTGTCCTACAAGCGTGAAAGGGCTACTAAGTTTCCCTAGTTATAACATCGATAGACGAAGACTGATAGTGATTAGTGGCATCTAATCGGTGGTGGTCGACAGTGGTTGGCGATGATCGACAACGGTCGGCGATGATCGACAACGGTCGGCGATGATCGACAACGGTCGGCAGTGGTTGATGGAGATTGGCCGTAGTCAACGGAGATCGGCGGCGGTCGACGCCGATCTACAGTGGTTGATGATAATCGACATTGGTCGACTGTGGCAGTAGTCCTAGACGGCGGTTGCTGCATTTCAACAGCGGTCGATAGTTGCTGATGGCAGTCGGTGATGGTTGATCGTGCTCGGTGGTGAACGACGACAGTTGATAGTTGTCTACGACGGCAGGCGTGGTGTTGGACTTCAATTTCTTCTCAATGATTCAAGTTATTTCTCAAGCCTCAAGCTCTTCTCTCTCTCATGAGAGGGGTGGAGTTCTATTTATAGAGTTATGAGTGCAATTAATGTAGAAATATATATCACTTTGATCGAACAGCTCAGAGGGCTTCCCTCGATCAGATGACATTTGATAAATATTTAAGTACCTTAATGATGTCAGAATTGAGTGTTCTTGAGCTCGTTGGATTCGTCTTGTTAAGACACTCAATTTGATGATAGAATCGTCAAAATCAATATCCGTTTGACCTTCCAAATATGTATGGAAAACTTTCAAAAGTGGTTTAATGGCTTGATATAGGCTTGATATGGCTCGGATTGAACCAATTTTGGTAACACGAGGTTATTCTTGTCGAGTCGGTCAGCTTGACTATAAATTTGCTTAAATCGGAGCTCTGGATGACTTTTTATCGAGGTCTAAATATTTCTTGCTCAAAAAGTCGCCTCAAGATTCGTGTCAGATGATGAAGATTTGTTAGAGGCATATCAATAATAAAAAGATTTTGTACATTTAAAGTTAATAGACAAAGATTAAAATCTTACCTTGGGGGGTGATAGGTGTGGTCCTAGAGCAATTATTAACATAGGTCATCCTAATTGGAAAAGCTCATTGTCTAACTAAGAATATTAAACTAAACACTTTTTTGGAAGGCAACTCAAGTGTTATCTTATTATATTTCCTTGTGTGCTTATATGTTGTGCTTTAGTTTTAAATATGTAAATAAAATGGTTTGAATTGAATGTAATTAACTTGCCGACATACAACAAAGCCTACATTTCTTGAATACTCCTCCGACTCCTAGAGGCTTCAACATAGACCCTTATTCAATATAGTGTATCGAGTAGAAGATTTCTTCTATCAAACCCAAAATATAACTAAAGTAGAAAACAATGTGCTAATGATAAAACACAATAAAATATGTGGGTTATGAAGACATTAACCTCAGTGAATTCTTCAACATTAGCATAAGGACAATGGAGGGGAGTCCAACAAGATTCATCCTGACTTTTCTTGAAGCTAAAATCATCTTCCATCCTTGGAGAAGCAGACATGACAGAAGCTGTGTATATAACTCGCTTTACTGTCTTGGATCTCTTGCATGCACTAAATATGTTGTGCAAAGCAGCTAATGAAGCCTCCGTTGTGTCTTTATACTACATCAAAGTAAGAAAATTTATTAGATATATATCTCACATGATATATATAACTCTCAAAATGAGTTTTATGAGATGTTTTTCTGAAGTTCAAATGTTGACAGATGATACCTGCAGGTTATTATATATATTAAATTATTTTTTTAAATATATGACTATTTCTCATATTACATTTTTTAGTCGGTCAAATTGAAACGATTCATAACGCCCAAACACCATCTTCCTTTCAGCATTGACAGCATTATCCTTGTGCATAATTATTAATGTAAACCCGAATATCAAATTTTCTTTTGCAAGTGTAGTTGTAACCAAACTCTTCTTCTCAACAAATCTTTTTTCCTTTTCTAACATTCAGGGCGGGCCACCTTCAGGTTGGGCCACACCCTTTCGATTTTTTCGTTGGCAAATCGAATCAAATTTTTGTTGGAGACGTCGTTATGGGTTTTTGACGGTTTAACCATTGCAATGAAAAGCAATTGAAAGCCGACCGATTCAAATGAGAGGAAACGCGAAGCAAGTAAAGAATGAAGAGTCAGATCACGTCATTTTTATAAGAATAAAATATATGGAAATCAAGAAGGTCGAATCATTGAATTATTGATTAAAATTAAATATAATCTATTTTTGCATTAAATTCTTTTATTTTCAACGCATAGTGGCCTTCAAAAAGTATAAAAAACGATTAACTAAATTGTGTACATAAAAGATGTACCAGCAAGGATCTCGAAGTGATCAGACAATTCAGAAGGGAACATCATGCCTTTGATTGGCCCGCTGCCAAAAGACCATGGAGTCTAATCGACTGACTGAATGAAGCTATCTGAGCTGTGTTAGTTAGGCTAAAACTGACCGAGTCAAGAGGCATACAAAGAGATGACTAGACAACCTAAGTCCAAGCCATTGGGCCAAAAAAGAGACGAAAGAACATCCAAGCCAATTGTTGCAGGGCAACCGACCCTATCTGATAACCTATCTTCCAGTAGAATATATCCAATGGAAGATTCAATTCCACAAAAACTCAAACAGACCCCACACAAGGACGCTCCAAAAACTCTTCACAAGGGATCAAGAACCGGGAGTCTAGTCATATGAGCCGCCCGACCCATATCTATCAAGCTCAGCCGACCGAGCGAACCCTGTCGATTCGAGGCCATAAAACCCAGGTGACAAGCTCCCACATGTAAAATACTAGGAATATTCTAGTACTAACCCATTTAAAGCACAAACAAAAATATAATAACAACATTGCTATTCCCTCTCCTCTATAAATAAGGAAATCATTTTAGGAATACCGCATCAAAATAAATATTTTTTTATGTATTAAAAAGCAAAAACAAAAAACGGGGAGGGAGAAGAAGAAGAAGAAACAATGCCTGAGAATCAGGGTAGTGCAGCAAAGGCGTGGCGACGAGGAATACAAAATCGCATCCATTGACAGCCAAGTCAAACTTCTCCGAATCATACAAGTCTGCCTCAAATAATCTCAGCCTTTCATCCGCACCATCCAGTTTCTTCAGCATCTCCACTTTCGATTCATCACCTAACACATATTCCCAACCAAAAATCTAAAATATTTCTATTATAAGGTTTTGTATTAGAAGAAAAATTATTACCTAAATTCCTGAGAGTAGCATGAACTATATAACCCCTCTGCAACAGCTTGCGAACGAGCCATGAACCTATATAGCCTGCAGCTCCAGTAACGCACACAGCTCTCATCTTCTCCATTGTAGCTAAGCTTTCTTCAGGAATTGCAGAGAAGCTTCAGCTTTCATAGGGTTCTATTTATATGGCTCAAAAACTTGTGTACTTATTCTCATTTATTATATTGTTAGATTGTTTGAACAGTAAAACAGCTGTAATTTGAGAGTTAACGTTAACTCAAACTTGTAAAGAAGAGCCAACTGGCTGACTGTGAAAGGCCGACAATGACAGGTTAGATGCGTCCTCAATGATGAGAAAAAATATTAGGTGCGTCCGGCCTCTAAAGTAGATCGGCGGCCGGTGCCGCTGAAATAAATTTTTTTTTTTTTTTTTTTTTAATTTTCTGCGGCTCTACAGGCCACTCATCTCCTATTGGAGGTCAGACACAGCGCTGTGTCCAGATTCCGGACAGAATAATTTTTCCAATGATAAAGGCTAATAATGATTCCTCTGGTTTTATTTTTTTTGGATATTTTGAGTTGTAAAACAATTACAATTAGAGAGTTGAGTTAACTCCAGCTCCAACCTGTGAGGAAAGTTCATCCCCCATTCAATAGCCTGATCGTGAAAAACCTAACCATGAGTTTTTAGTTGGGAAATACAAGTGCAATTGGAAAATTAAGCTGAGCTTAGAGTAAAGCTCGACCCTATCCGACGGAGAAAGTATTACGTGTGAAGTTTGAATGTAGACATACTGAATACAAGCAGAGGTTAGTAAGATTTTATTTATTCTATAAGGTTTTCTGCAGTTCAGACACGTTTCAAACATTTCATTTTATGGACAGACTGTGGAGATTAGACGAGAGCCCTCCACCGCCGACGTACATGAGTTCATCCACATGAGGTGGTCTGACCAGTGCTGGAATGACGATAGATCTCGTGCAACTGAACTGCAGAGTATATTATACGATAAAAAAAACGACGGAATGCTCACGTGTGTGTGTGTGTGTGTGTGTGTGCGATTTTATATAGTTACCGACAAAGTATATTATACGATTTTGGAGGTGTTATTTGAATAAAAAAAAGTAAAATTTAATTCTGGAAAATTTGTATATGTAATAACTAAATATAAAAAATTTAGCGACAATAAAAATAAATAATTTAAAAATGAAACGAGTTCATTTCAAACATTTGATGTGCCGCCGAAATGCCATCTTAATTTTTCATGAAAAAATTGTCTTTCACATTTTAAAAGTTAGACAATGACTCTTTTTTTTTTTTTATGTGCAACGAAAAATTTGAGTAGTATTAATATAAAAAATAAATTTTTAGGAGTTACACATCTAAAAAGATAGGAATTGGATGGTATTAAAGTAAATGTCCCTAAATTTTATTTACCATTGGCGCACAATTTATTGTGCCCCATTAGATTTGATGATAGATATGGTCTCCCCTACGAAGAGAAGTACAAGAATAAGGGCTTTGGCCGTCGAGCGTGCGAGTATTGCAAGAATGACTCGTCTAAATGCATGTGAATTCGAACAAATGTTATGTATGTTTATACGCACGTATGTCAGCGACTGAGATGCATGAAGGAAATAAAAAAAAGAGACCGTGCATCTTTAAGTTCTCTGTTTAAATATTGTGTTTGAGAATAAATTATGATTAAACACAAGTACGTCATGAGATGGAGAATTTGAAATATATATATATATATAGATACGATTAAAAATATTTTTAAACATATATATGTAAATTATCATAATAATAATGTGATGTTTAATCTAATGGTTTTTTTATTTTAATTTTTATCATTTATTTAGGAAATTTAACTACCTAATGTCAAAGCTTTTGTCTTATATATATATACCCTTGTTTTTATTTCTTAGTATATCAGTTTTTTTTTTATAATTACATTAGAATTAATCTCAAATACATAAATATGAAGTAAAAATAAATTTGCCTTCTGATACATACATACACACATGCGTGCGCACTTGCATATAGATCTAAACACACGCACACACACACACACACCCACACACATATGCCTTCAATTGCTCAAAAGCAATCTGACAGTCATATGCCCACTGAAAAATGGTGTTTTGAGCACCTCTAACTATCTTGAAGAACGACAGATACTTTTCTCCATAATGAGCTAAGAAGCGGGATAGAGCGGATACGACCATTCAAGCGTTGCACCTCCTTAATGTTCGTTGGAGGCACCATGTCTCCCAACGCCTTGATTTTTTTTTGAGTTTGCCTCAATTTCACGACAAGTAACCCTGAATCCCAGAAACTTCCCTGATGTGACTCCAAAAGCATATTTAGTTGGGTTAAGGCGCATGTCGTGCTGACAAAGAAGTTGGAAACACTCATCCAGATGAGAAATGTGTTGGAACACTTCCATGCTTTTTACTGACATGTCTTCAAATTAAACCTCCATCGTATTTTGAGATGGTTTTTGAAGACATTTTTAATGAGACTTTGATAATTTGTGCCAGTGTTTTTCAACATGAATGACATAACCCGGTAGAAGTATAAGCCCTTATATGTTTAGAAAGGGATGGCTTCCTCGTCTCGTCTGCATCTTCATCAATGAACCTGAGCATTTGGTGTCTGGACTTGTCATCTATGATTTGATCGATGCTTGGGATGGGAAAGTTATCTTTTGGACAAGCTTTGTTGGGGTCGATATAGCCGACACACATTCTCTATGCACCACTAGCTTTTTTGACCTTGATGACATTGGCTAGCCATGTGGAGTGGTGCACTTCCCGTATGAACTTTGCTTCTAGAGCTTGTTCACTTCCTGTTCGATAGAACTGGGGTGAATTTGCAATTCTTCTAGATGACCAGTTTAAAGGTTTGATATACCTTTAAAGAGTGCAAGATATTCCAAGGTCGACTCTAGGGATGTTAGCTGGGGTTCATGCAAAATTATCTTGGTTCAATTAGAGAAGATCTACATATTCTGATATTTAATCATCAGAGAGTATGGAACCAAGCTACACTATTCTCTAAGGATGCTCTCGGAGAGAAGGACATGAAACAAGTGTTCCATGGGAGATGCTCAACGAGATATATCTTCATCTCAAAGGTCAAAGTTCTTGGTGCAAAGTGTCACCAACGGGCATGTCAGGGCATTTCTGAGGTAGCATGATCATGCTATCTGATGATCTTCTCGCACGATGTCGATCCCTGCTGGGGTTGGAAACTTGAGCTTCAGATGTGGCACATAAGTCGTGTTGCTAAAAATGGATTGTATGGGTCTCCCAAAGAAGCCATTATATGTTGATTCTAACTTGATGACATTGAAATGGATTGGTTAGGTTGTCTGTTAATGAAAATTTCTCATGACAATGGGGAGATTTATTTGTCCCTCTACTCTTATTGGTTGATTATCAAAACAGTATAAAGGCTTGGATGCAGCTTGAAGTCTTTCCCTTGGCAGTACAAACTGAGGGAAGTATTGTAGAACAAGACATCGACAGAGCTCCTATTGTCGATCATGTTTTTCTTTACTTCGTAGTAGGGTTCGCCCACCCTGCACTAATGATGAGAAGGACTTGGTAGTGGAATCAGACTACTTCCAAATCAGAATCATAAAAATGAAAAGTCAAGGTGCAATTTCTTATGCGCTGGTTCACCTTAATAGGCCTCTAGAAATTTTCTGAATTTTATCCATTAGTACCTCCATACTGTTGCTTTTGTGTATGTTTCCCCTCAGTGGGAGCATCATTAGTACCAACTAGTTTGTTTTGTACAAATTAGACAAAATATCCATAATTAATTAACCTTTCTATTTCTTTCTTAAACTACTTACATGCCTCAGTGGTGTGGCCACGACTTCGATGAAAATGATAGTATTATTTCTGATTCTCTGAGTTAGATTTTAAGGGCCGAGGTTAATTAATAGTTTCCTCATCTTTAATGGTCATAAGGATATTAACACGAAACGTGTTGAGTGGTGTATATTCTTTCTTAGATCGATGCTCAGTTCACTGGCCCATGAGTTGGAGATGGAGGTCACGATTCCTCTGTAGTTCAGACTTTCTTGATTATTATCTACGGTGTTACTCTTGCACTTTCCTCCAAATTGCTCGAAGTGCTCCTTATGTGCATTGATGGTCTTGTCCACGGTAATTTGAGCCTCAATACAATGGAAAAGGTCTGCAAAACAACATACTATCTCCTGCATCAGTGATGAGTAGAAGGGTCCTGAGTGGAGGTCCCCAATGAGGCCACTGTCACTAACTTCAGATTCACTGCTGAAATCATGACGAGTTTCAGCATAAAACCCGTTGAAGTAGTCCTTAAGTGACTCTCCTCCACTTTGGCAAATTCTTAAGAGGTGGGATGAATCCTTGATGATCTGTCGGTTTACCTTGAACCACTTTGCCATTAGCCTGTCAAGAAAGGTGTTTATAGTGCCCATGGCAGAGTGTAGAACCATATGCGAGCTTGTTCTTTATAGTGCCCCGAGAACACTTGACACCTAAGTGTATTAGAGGCACACTGAATGTAACTTGTGGTATCTAGGAGTTCAACATCACGACCTAGCAAGGAAAGCATTCCTTATTGGGGAGAGGAGCCGGAATAAGTTTCTCTGAGCAGTGCATTTCTCATAGGTTACTAAGTTAATGATAAACAAACTTCATTTAACGGTCTGGATAGCGGTTGTTGAGCCTGACATAGGAGATGTATGCTCTCTAGTTGAGACTCCTACATTTTGTGCATTCGGTCTTCTTTAGAAGAACATCATACGACTTTGTTGATGAGAAAATATCTTCCAAGTTAGGAAGATGAAGAGGCAAGCCGCCCTTTTCTTCGTGACTACTCCCTAAAACTATGGGCGTTGGAGTTGGATGCTCTGTTGTCACACATGTTATGTTTGGTGGCCATGTAGTAAGCATCACAAGTACTTGTCGGCATATATTTAGGTCGGTGTATTTTATCTTGAAAAGGGGGTCGCCTAACAGAAGTTGTCGGTGAATTTTTAATTTAATTTAAATAAATAATTTGAAAAGTAGTATTTGATTTTGAAAATAATTTTAAATTTGAAAATTTTAAGATATGAAATCAAACTGATTTCACATTCCAAATAGTTCACATAAACGAGCACCGCACCACAAACCGTGTATCTATCCTAAAGAATAGACACACTGCTTGATAATGGGGCTCGATTAGATAAACTAGAAAGGTTTGTGACATCCGTTTGGTCTGTGAACCAATTTTATAAGCCGACAAATTCCCCTACTTAATATGAAAGTATTAAACAGGGTTTATATTACCTGGGTTCTTTAAAATTCCCTATAAGGGCAAGCCCCTATAGTTAATTACATCTTAAGTGACGGGAATCACCTAAGAAAACTCTCGATAATAATCAGTAGTTCTGCTTTCAAGAATTTCAAAGTTTAAGTTTTCAAGGGATTGAATTTTGGAATTTCAATAGGGAATGGATCAAATTTGGAACATTTTATTTTGGGAGTCCAAAGGAAGAGAAGTAGGAGAAGCTGAGGGTTCAAGAGGAATCTTGGCAACTTCCCGACTATCCTATTGTTTGGCTTGAATTTAGGAAAGTCCTAATGTTTATTTAATGTTTTGATCTTCGCCAATTTTAATTAGTGACTTATATTCGTATGACATGATCATACAAATAGCCTCGAAGATGTGAGGGTTTATGTCGTATCGGACGACTACCTCGGAATCCTAAAACCGGTTAGGGCTTAATTTACATGACATGATCATGCAAACGCCTAACAAAAGGTTGAGGATTTATGTTGCACTAGGCAAACTACCTCGAAGTCCTATGGTTTGGTTATTTAATTCTAGGAATGTTTTGTTGAAGTAGACTCAGGTTTTGCTGATGACGATGGCCGTGCTGCCCACCATGCTCCAAGCTCCTTGTTGTTGCAGAGGTTTAGTTTTAGAAGTCATAAATCAGGAGATGAGAGAAGTGTTTTGGTTTAGAGAGATTTCTTAATTTCCAAGTGTTTTTAATATTTTAATTAAAACAAATCTTAAAGTTGATTATAACAACACCGGTTAAGATCCCACGGTTCCATCCTTCCGGCATCGTTATTTTTATCGGATTCACTTAGTCCAGATGAATTTACTAAACTCAACTAAATGAGTTCCACACTTTCATTTAGACCGTGGGAAATCCCGTTAGCAACACGTAGGTTACATCATCCGAGGTATTCCCGATCATCCAACAAGACGTTTTAATTTAGTTGTAGTTGTAGTTTTGTATTCTGTTTGTTATTAAATTTTGAGTTATTTTATATTTTAAAATATTGTGGCGGTGAATTTTATCTTGCAATGACTTTTAATTTAGTTTTGGTATCAGTTTTAGGGACTATCCTAAAGGTGTGGGTTTTCATGCAACAGTTGTTTATCATGCAAGAAAAGTAAGTGCGATGCGATTAAATAAATTGCAATAAGGTAAATTGCAACAAAATAAAAGCGTACTCGGAGGGTCTTCCCGTCATCCCAAGCTACACTTAAACACAATTTAGAATATTTAAGCAAGTTCCTAGGTAAAGCTAAGGGAAGGGTCATGGTTTTCTACCAAGTTCCTAATCCTATAGCTAGTCATTTCCTATGACGTCTAGGTTCTTGTGTTTTGGTTTGAGGACGATTTTCTTCATCAAAGAATAATTAAGTTCAGTTGTTCTTATAAACATCCTATCATATTGAGGAAGTGCTTAAGAAGAATCTTAAACATCTTTTCAATATTGCTAGAATTGTTTTAAGTCCAAATGAATTTAATTATACAAATGAGTTAATTGTCCGAGAATTCAAGTTTTGTTGTTATCTTGCTCAGTGAACTAGGACATTTGAATATCCTATAGGTGAAGTAACATTTCATTTAGCGTTCTATTTATGAGTTATGACAACCAAAGCTTTCAAGGGCAAATTGGTGTTCAAATGGTTTGTGATTTAGTTTAATCTCAGTTAACGGATTTAAATTTGGAATAGTGTTCAAGTTGCTTTATGTTTAATTTCTTCATATCTTAGGTGATGTTATTTTTTAATTCAATTTAATTTAACTTTAATTTAATTTAATTTGGTTTAGCTTCAATTTTAATTTAATTTATTTAATTTAAATTAATTTTAATTTTAACTTGATTTTATTATTTTTTTATTTTGATTTAATTTAATTTAATTTAATTTGATTTAATTTAATTTAATTATTATTATATTTTTTTAATTTAATTTTATTTAATTAATTTAATTTAATTTTAATTAAATTTAATTCAATTTAATTTAATTTGTTTGATTTAATTTAATTTAATCTTTAATTTAATTTTATTATTTTTTTAATTTTAATTTAATTGAAAATTTAAAAAGAGTTTAATAATATAACTTTTAATTTAATTTTAATGATTAAGTCCTTTAACATTTTAAAACTTAAATTTGAATTATCATTTTAATTATGAATTAAATATTATTGGGATGATTAATTTAGGGATTTTTAAATTAAAGAACAAATCTCTTCCTAATAATATCTCTATTTAATAATTCCAACTTTATTATTCTTCCAAATTTAATCAATTATTTAATTAAGGTTTATTTCCATGATTTTTAAATTGTTTAGTAGGTTTCTACCCTTTAATTATTTAAATTTCAATCATCCAAATCAGATTAAGATTAGATATTTTACTCTTTAATTTTATTAAACCTAAAGTTTTAATTAAGGGTTAAAATTTTAATTACCACTTTGCCCTTCAAGCTTAACAATTTCATAACTCACTAAATTGAGCTTAAATGAACTTGAAATTTTTATGTGACTTCACTCATATGTCAATATAGACATGAGAGGAGAAAATGTGATTTTTCTGTATTTAATTTATTTATGTAATTATTTTTGGTAGAAAATAGGGATTTCCAAGGAAAATTTAATAATATGACCAAGGGAAAGTTTCTGTCCTTAAGAAAATTATGGGACATTTCTAATGACCAGAGGACCACTTAGACCAATTGTGGTGATTTTTTGAATTATATTATTTTTATTATAATTATTTTAAGTTTTGGAGTATTAATTAATTTAAAAATAAAATAAAGGTTGAAAAATGAATTTTATATTTTTCAAAAATCTCTCTGATATCAAGAAAATTATAGAATCAATTTTTACAATTTTCTGATTTTTCTTTGATTTATTAGAATTATTTTAGTGGAAATGCTAAAAAAATATATTTTTTAATTTTAAAATTACCTTAGGGCTTTAAAATTTAATATCTCATTAAATAAAACTAAGAAAAATATGGGGTTTGTTCCTAAGTGATTAAAATCTAAAATGTGACATTTTGGTGAATTTTATTATTTCTGTGATTTTTATTATTTTTTAATTATTAAAATATTAAAATAATACCAAAAAATCAACTTTTTTAGTAAATTAAAATTTTAATTTTCTTAAATTCCCCTGATATCAGAGAGGCTCCAAAACCAATTTGGAGAATTTTTGAAAAGTATTTTGAAAGTTATGAATTTTTAAAGTTCAAATTGACTAAATGGCTTAATCAACCCATTTAGTAGGGTTAACCAAGTCCAATTGACTTTAAATTTTTATGGTGGGTTCCTCTGATCCTGAAGGTCAGTGGAGAATTGATTTCAAGTCAATTTGATGTATGGTTAACTCTAATTAATTAGGGACTTATTTTGGGTGTTTAAGCCAATTATGGTTATTTTAAATGAACTAGTTCAAAACCTATTTTTCCTAGGGTCCTCTGGCCATAAGAAACATCACCAAATTTTCCTAGAATTTATTTAACAACATGCTAATTATTAGATTTAAAATACTCAAAACAGCAACATGAATTTGAAAAATTAATAACTTCTCATAGGGATGGCCTCGATCTTGGAAATTTCGTGGAATGTTCCCAAGTTCGGAGGCTTCAAAAGCCCTATGGTCTCATGCCATGGTGAATTTCCTATATGCATGGAGAATTAAAACAATGCAGAGGGTAAATAAATCATTAAAAATAAAATACTTGATGAAATTAAATGATTTCTTTTCCACATTATTCTCCTCTGTTCACTGAGCAAGAGGGCATTTTTATTTTATTTTTCTAATTTTTCTACACAAAGTTATGGATTTTTGAAGTTTAGGGAATTAAATAAATAGAAAAATAACCTAATTTTCTATTTATCCACGCGGCGCCGCGTCAACCTCGGCAGCCTCCGAAACGCCGCGCGGCGCTCTCCGATTCGACGCCGCCATCCAACTCGCCGCTCCGGGGCCCGCCGTGTCGTTCCGTCTCCTGATCTGGCGCGATCCTGGCCGTCCGTCCGCGCGTGAATTAAATGAACGGCATCCGTTCATCGTCCCCAAGCGTCCTCACCCGAGAGCCGTCCACACTAAAACTCTAAGAACTCACTCAATACTTAACGGATTTTTGTGTTCTTGTGCTCTATGGATTCGTCTTCAAGAGACGAACACATCTATATGGTAATCATGCATTGAAATTAAAGCATTTGATATGGAGAATCTCCAGAAGCTCAGGATGAAGAATTAGCTCATACCTTTGCTCGAAGAAGTGTGGCTTCAATCCGAGGGTCAGTGTCACCTTCGATCGGATCCCAGCGAAGCTCCGCATGAAGTCTCCCGGTCCGGTGAATTGCCTAGCTATGAAAGTGACCACGACTCGATCACAAAGCTCGGAGGCCGGAACAACCGGGTGGCTCCGAGATGGGGCTTTCGATGGGAAACTTCTCCTCTGGGTCCAAGTGAAGGTGTAGGACCGACCAATTTGAGGATTGGCTCACCGTGACAAAGTGTCCTGGTTTTCGGTGAAATTTCGCCGAGAAATCGGATTCGTTGGTGGGGATTAGGCCAAATTGACACTCGGGGATCAACCGCTCTAAATATGGAGTAGGGTTTGGAACAATTTTGGCAGAGTTTCGGCAAGGTTTTTGTACAACTCTTTTCCATGGCCGTGAGGGGGTCGGGTTTAAATAGAGGTGGCTGGAGAGCCTCACAGGGATGGCCAAGGGTTGGGATCAGCTGCTCTGGGCATGAGAAGAACAGCCATGGTGGCCATTGGGCATGGGGCAGCTCAGCAAGGTGGAATTCCAAAGTTTGGCTTCTCCCAAGGTCTCGGCCATGGTGTTTTCCGGCGACCTGATGGCTGGCCGGCCACGCACTGGTCACCATCTTGTTCGGTGGGTCGTGGTCGGGGTTTAGTGTAGGCAATCGGCAAATGTCATGTGTAAAAGGTTCGGATTAGAATGGAATGGGAGAGCACTCATTTTGGCTCAAATTGGTCAACCCATCCCTTTGGGCTAGGTGCACCACCCAAGGCTCGATTTAGGTCAAGAGAAAGTGATTTGGCTCAAGCATAATCGAGTAGGGTCAAGTCACCATCCAAGCATAATTAAGCATAAGCATGGTTAAGGGGAATCATGGGAGTGGTTAATCACCTTTAGGAATTAAGGAAAGAGTCTCCTCCTTTTGCCCAAAATGGTATGGTGACATGTAAAGAGGCTCTCATGGCTTCCATGTGGCTCATGCATGGCTTCATGGCTCATCTCTCGCTCGGGAAAAGTTAAGTCAATTTCATGGAAATGGATTTAAGAAAATTTTGATATTTTGATGGGAATTTGTATGGGGCTTAATTTGGAATGGCTTCATGATGAGTTTTTGAAACTTAGGGATTGATTTTAATTAAGGGTATGATGAGAAGAATTTGTCATATGGGCTTTAGCATGAAATTTGGGCTTTTAGGAAGGTTTAAGAAAATGAGCTTTTGGTTTTTAAAAATAAATTTATGGATGGGAATTTTGTGAAGGATTGGGCCAAAAAAATGTTGGGTTTAGTTCATGGATGTGTCATGAGTGATTTGAAATGAGTTTGGAATGATTTGGGTTTGAATTGGGTTGGATTTGGGCTTCTTCTGGTAAATGGGCTAATGTAGGTCAAATTGGGCTAACTTGGGCCAATGTTGGGCTAGGGTTGAAATTGATGTAAAATAAATGTTGGGAAATGTTTATGGGAGTGTTTCAGAGAGTTTTTGGCTTTGGTTGGGTTTCGATTTTGGGGTTTGGGCTTATTTGGGTTAGGTTTGGGTTTAGGTCAAAATTGGGCCTTTTAGCTTTGGGTTGAATTTGAGTGAGGTTTGGGTCTAAATTTTGGGCAAATCATGTTAGTGTTTTGTTTGTGGGAATGTTAAGGAAGGTTTAGAAAATATTTGGGGTTAATTGGAGTTGAATTGGGTGAGTTTGGGTTAGGTTTGGGTCATGGGTCCAAATTGGGCTTTAAGGCCAAAAGTGAAATTGGATCCAAATGTCAATCAAATTGGAATTGTATTTGGTCTAGATTGGTGTTGGGGATGTTGAATTTAAGTTTAGAATTGAATTGGACCAGAATTTGGGTCAATTGGGTAGGTTTGGTTCTGACATCGGGTTCACTTTGGGTTAAAATGGGTCAAATTGGGGGTTTTGACAAAAGTAGTTTAAATTGACAAAATTGGCCCATGGTGTAGTTGAACAAAATGAAATTGAGAATATTTAGGATTTTATGGAATTTTCTGGGAATTTTCTGAATTTTTGGATTTTTGGGTCAAGAGGGGTATTTTGGGTATTTGGAGGGTATTGGGAGGTATTTTTGGAACTTTTGGTATTTTTGGCTATGAGTGATCAATTTGAGTGATGTGGAATGTTTGAGATTGATTTTTGGGAATTTTGGGTAATTTAGGTGATTTTGCAAATTTCGGTAGTTTCAAGGGTTTTGGCAGAGCTAGGCGGGTGTAGGGTCCCTGGGTCAAAATTGAAAATTTGGAAAATTGAAGATTAGGTGACTGTAAGTGGAATAAAATCATTTTGGTTGAGCCATGAAGCCATATCAAGCCCACATGAGCCATGAATGGACTCATTTGAGGCATCCACTATGTTGTTCCTAACCCTCTTAGCCAAGGGCTTAGGGGTTAAGGACCATCCATGTGAATCTCCTTTATGAGTCAGGAGGTCAAGTTAGGTATGGGTGTGCTTCTAGGATGTGTGTGAAAGTGTAGTGTATAAATGTAGTGTATGTGTAAGTCAGCCCTTACCGCACTGTGCCACCTGGTAGTAGTCCTAAGGCCAAAGAGTCCTATAGGAACTCATCCTTTAACCTTCCACATTTGATTTCAACCCTCTAGGTGATTAGGGGTCTACAATCAAGTTTGTGGAGTTTGCAGGGAGTTAAGAAGTGGTTTGAATTTCTAAGTGGTGGGTCCCAATTCTAATCCTCTAAGATAGTCAAAGGAAAAGCCTAAGGCTAGATCCTAAGTACTAAAAAGAAGAAGAGAAGACCTCATCAAAAATGAGGTCAACAAATGGACCCCCAATAGGTGTGGTGTGCTAACCAAGTACACCGCGCGTATTGGTGTTGACTGAAAAGATCAACAAAACCAACACAGACGTCCAAGTGACAGACTTAGGACAAAGTAGAAGAATTTCCGCTGGGGAGTGTCAAGTATATCTCTGAGACTGGAGATTCTTGAACTCTCGCTGGGGAAAGGGAAAGGAGGTGAATCCCAAATCGCATGATCTGGGGGAATTTCAATTTAGATTTTATTTTGTTTCAGTTTAAGTTTTGATGTGTGAGCTTAGATTTTAGTTTGAGTTTCAATTTAGATTGAAGTTTTGTTAAGATTAATTTGAAGGGATTTAAACTTAAAATGAAAATTGGAATTTTGTGGTTTTAGATGTAACATCTTCAACCTCGAAAGAAAATTGAATTGATTGGATTGAATCATTACAATGAGGAGAAATCTCAGAGCAGTGTGGTATTGGATGTAAAATCCTTAACCTCAAGAGTTCGATTTTGATGTATTTCATTGCAATAGGGAAAGAATCCTAAAGCAATGCAGCCTCGGATGTAAAATCCTCAACCCCAAGAAATTTAAATTTGATGTATTTCATTGCGATAGGGAAAGAATCCTAAAGCAATGCAGTCTCGGATGTAAAATCCTCAACCCCAAGAATTTGATTTGATGTTGATGTATTTCATTGCGATAGGGAAAGAATCCTAAAGCAATGCAGTCTCGGATGTAAAATCCTCAACCCCAAAAGTTTGATTTTGATGTATTTCATTGCGATAGGGAAAGAATCCTAAAGCAATGCAGTCTCGGATGTAAAATCCTCAACCCCAAAAGTTTGATTTTAATGTATTTCATTGCGATAGGGAAAGGATCCTAAAGCAATGCAGTCTCAGACGTAAAATCTTCAACCCCAAAAGTTTGATTTTGATGTATTTCATTGCGATAGGGAAGGAATCCTAAAGCAATGCAGTCTCGGATGTAAAATCCTCAACTCCAAGAATTTGATTTTGATGCATTTCTTTGTGATAGGGAAAGAATCCTAAAGCAATGCAGTCTTGGATGTAAAATCCTCAACCCCAAGAATTTGATTTGATGTTGATGTATTTCATTGCGATAGGGAAAGAATCCTAAAGCGATGCGAGCCTCGGATGTAAAATCCTCAACCCTAAAAGTTTGATTTTGATGTATTTCATTGCGATAGGGAAAGGATCCTAAAGCAATGCAGTCTCGGATGTAAAATCCTCAACCCAAAAGTTTGAATTTGATGTATTTCATTGCAATAGGGAAAGAATCCTAAAGCAATGCAGTCTCGGATGTAAAATCCTCAACCCAAAAGTTTGATTTGATGTATTTCATTGCGATAGGGAAAGGATCCTAAAGCAATGCAGTCTTGGATGTAAAATCCTCAACCCAAAAGTTTGATTTGATGTATTTCATTGCGATAGGGAAAGGATCCTAAAGCAATGCAGCCTTGGATGTAAAATCCTCAACCCAAAAGTTTGAATTTGATGTATTTCATTGCGATAGGGAAAGAATCCTAAAGCAATGCAGTCTCGGATGTAAAATCCTCAACCCAAAAGTTTGATTTTGATGTATAATTGATTTTGCAAAGATTTGTTGTGTTGATTTGAAAAGTGTGGAATTTTGGTGTTTCGAGAATTTCATGAAAGTTGTAAAAAACTTTCATGGAAGGAAATAGATTAGGCGGGAATATGTAGATGTTACATATCCCGTTCAAAAGAGTTGATCGGAAGTCACTGGTTTGGATTGGATATAATTCCTCGCCATCAGATTCGATCCGTGTCAATGGAATCAACCACTTCCATCCCAGACAAGGGAAAGAGTAGAACGGATTGGATTTCAGATTTGGAAGGTTGAGTTTGAATTTGATTGAGATTTGATTTGAAATTTGGAAATATCGAATTTGAATTTGATTGAGATTTGATTTGAAATTTGGAAAGATTGAATTTGAATTTGATTGAGATTGGATTTGGAATTTGGAAAGATTGAATTTGAATTTGATTGAGATTGGATTTGGAATTTGGAAAGATTGAATTTGAATTTGATTTAAAATTTGTGCTCATTTTGTTTTTCCTTTAACGATTCAAATTTATTTTATCGTTTATTTAATGTTCATGTGAATTTGGTGTTCATCATTTTTAGATGTTTAAGGAAAGTTTTCTTTTATTCTTTTTTTTTTATTTCTTTTCTGTTCTTTGTTCGAAGTTCATTTAACTTTAATGGCGTTTCTCGACCAACTTGCACAAAAGAGTTGAAGGCCAAAAATGTGACATGGTCACTTTCATTCCAATCATGTTGAAGATACATCATACAACTCGATCTGGAATACATCTCATACAATCCATGTAGACTCAAAACGGACTATGTATGATCTTTTTCGATCCATCCAAAAAGGTATCTGTCAAAAATCCATGTCTGAATAGTGAGGTACATGGTCAATAACATCACCTTCCAAGCCATCTTTGGCAAGGGTGCCGTATGGATGCACGTTGGAGGTGTGATATTTTCCATGTAACTCACAGCTCGTAAGGCCGGAGGCTCTCTAGCTCCGGTCCGGTCTGGAAGTGGTAAGGTGTCTTCCCGTCGTCCATCCTTCGAAAGTAACCGAGATCCGCTTCACCGGTACTCCCGGTATGTAATGTTTAGCGACATCCGCTCCGTTGCCCTTCAATATCATGACGGAACCTACCGGTAATGGTATCTTTACCGGCCCTCGGAACTCACTCGGGCTCGCTATCCGGAGGTCGGATCCAAACATGATATTACACTCGTTCGTAAAAGAAACCGTGCGAAAGGTCTGACAAAGTTGTGGTGATATATGTGCGGGGGTATGCAGTCACCCTTCTTGTAAATGTTAATGATGCAACTGTTGGGTATGCAATCTGCCGGCAGTACCCTCTATGTTATCATCCTTTTTACCATCCTTTTGATGACTAATGGCATTGGATCCACTCGGCCATGACGGAGTATTCCCGGTGGGTTTCCCTTCCTGTCTTCTGCGAAGTTGTAGCAGCATCCGCATTGTATTGTAATTCTTCCTTTCCCTGGCATCCATCTCCGGGGTTTTGAGTAAGTGTTTTCTCTTAGGCGGCCTGCTCGGCCCATTCTTTTCAAATCCCGGATGCAGTCTACGATTTGTTGTTATTCGTATTCTGAGAACACGTTTGTATGTAGCTCGAGGCCTTCTAGTATATTGATCTTCTTGCCTCTGATTCTCTCGAAGTATTCAAAAGTTTTCTTTTCGACATTCTGCATTCTTTCCAGCTCGTATTCTAGAATAATCTGCAAATGGAGGGGCCTGGTGACGTACTGTGGGATATATGGCTCAATCCCTTCACGTTCTCCTGCATACCTCGGCTCCTCGGAGATGATGTCCGTCGGGACATTCTCCGGGGTTGCCTCTGTAACAAGGTTATGCATTACTGGTGGCTTTATCTGGTGGCGTGGTACCCTTCTTTCTTCTGCTGTTCTTGAGATTTCCCTGGTCTCTTCTGTTATCCTAGGAGCTGGCCTCCTTCCTTCGAGTACTCGGTGAACTCGGCGTCCTCGAAGTATATGTACCGGCGAGCAGCAACTGCCTCGTCGCGCCGGTCCGCTGCTAGTTTAGTTAACATCTTGCGGATATGGCGATTTTTATTTCTTCATCGGGTCGTCGTGAGAGTAGCTCTTCGTACTTCCTGAATCTCTCGTGGGCGCGGCGCCGACAAGCTCGCCCTCTCGCCGTAGCGACTACGGACTTGATTTTCTTGTCTTCTTCAGTGTTTGTTTTCCTTTTCTTCTGCTCGGATTGGTGGCTTGGGCCACCCACTTTCATTATCGTCCGACCGGGCGGCTCCTCGGTCAACTGGGACCCAATCACTTTCCTCATATTGCAGGCCTGCTAGTGCGAAGTCTGAGTCAATCTCTATTATCGCTCCATCTTTCACCCTCTTTTCGTCGAGTGCAAGGCTTACGACATTTCTAAAGTTCGAGACCAACCGCCCGTTCGACATTTCCCCGCGAAAAGACAAGGAAAAGGATCGTGGGCTGTACTAAGAACAAGAACATTAAGAAAATGTTTATTAAAGACAGTTTTTTTATTACTTTTTGTATTTTTAAATTCACAGGAATGAAGTGGGATAAGATCAGGAAAGAGATTTTGATATGAAAAAGAAAACAAGGAAAACTTTATTATCTTGATTTTATTTATTTTAGCACATTTTTTATTATTTTTGGGTTCGGACCCAGTCACAAGTAATTACTTTGCCCGTGCTTCTAGGGATGAAGAATTCATTCCTTCGAAACATCAGGTAGCGTAATACTTCTTCAAGTATCATCCGTTGATCGGAAGCATATGTCGTTCTCCTTGGCAGTTCACTAGCTGGTAGGAGCCTCCTGAGTATACTACTTCAACCACAAACGGCCCTTCCCAAGTGGGTTCAAATTTTCCTCCTATCTTGCGATGTGCAAGGATAGGTCTCTTGAGAACAAGAACTAAGTCACCAACTTTCAAGGTTCTTGGCGGACCAATCCGTCATGGGCTTGAACCATCTTAGCTTGGTATAATTCTAAATTCTGCTGCGCTGCAAGTCTTTTCCCTTCCAGGCTTTCCAATTCTTCTAGTCGTAACTTGGCATTCTCTTATGTCGTGATTTTGTTTGCGACTGCGATTCTGAGTGATGGAAGCTGGACCTCTAAGGGTAACACTGCCTCGGACCCATACACCAGAGCGTAAGGTGTAGCTTGAGTAGGAGTTCGAAGGTTGTCCGGTAGGCCCATAAGGCTTCTAATAACTTCTCGTGCCAATTTCTTTTATTATCGTCCAAGGTTTTCTTTAAGATTTGAACGAGAATTTTATTAAAAGCCTCGACTAGTGTCGTTTGCTCTCGGGTAGTAAATTGTTGAATATCGCCGCCGATTCCGTGTCTCCCGACAAAATTGTTGATTTGTGTGCTTCGAATGCCGACCCATTATCCGAGATGATCCCGCGCGGCACTCCGAAACGGTAGACAACTTGGTTCTTGAAAACCGTAGCACGTGGTGTGCTTTCACTTCTCTGAGTGGAACCGCCTCGCCCACTTGGAAAAGTAATCTGTAGCCGCAAGAATGAAGCGATGTCCTTTTGAAGATGGTGGTTCTATTGGACCCACTATATCTGTGCCCCAACATTAAAATGGCCATGACGCAAATGTCGGATGTAACACATTTGGAGGTTGGTGTAGAACCACTCCGTGCACTTGGCACTGGTGACAGCTCTTGGCGATTTTCATGCAGTCGGTCATCATCGAGGGCCGTAGTACCCCAGTCTTTTAATTTTCATTTTCATCTTCGGACCCGAATGGTGAGCGCCACAGCAGTCCCGAATGCACCTCTTTAACAATTTCACGGGCCTCGGACCCGCTTAGGCACCTTAGCCACATTTGATCGAAAGACCTTCGTATAACGTGTTATTTATTAATGCGTAGGACGAGTTCTTTTCTTGATCCGATGGGCTAGCGACCTATCGTCTCGGTAGTTTTCCTATTTGCGGTGTAGTCATTAATGGTTGTCGCCAATCTTCTCGTGTTTTCCGTCACCGTTGTAACCGATTCTTCTTCTTTTTCTGATTTGTGTATTATGTCTATGTCGAGCTGTGATAGGACCTGACGTCCGTGAACTAACACTTCCACTGATTCATCTCGCAAGCAGGCAAATTCTTTCGCGAGATGAGCTAATGCATCTGCTAAAGCATTTTCCTTCCTGGGAATTTTGTAGATCGTCACATTTGGAATCTGTTCCAACAACTGTATGGCATACTGGAAGTATCGCTCGAGTCTTGGCTTTAAAATTCTGTACTGTCCGGCGATCTGTTGAATGATTAACCGCGAATCCCCGTAGATGTTGATGTCTCGTTATCCCCATTTGAATAGCTAATTCCGATCCCGTTATGAGAGCTTCGTATTCCGCTTCGTTGTTCGTACACGGCTCGTCAAGTGGTAGGAGTATCTTAACATCCCCCGCTCCGTGTTATAAAGATTAATCCGATCCCCGCCTTACTGTGCACTATCACTTGCGATTCTTCGTCTTTGTGTGCTCGAAGATGGTCCGTCGAAATATAATTTCCAACGTCGATCATCGTGGTCTTCTAGGCTCATTATTTGTTCATCCGGCAAATCGTCATCGAGAGGAGATTCCGCCGCAAAGGATGTGCTGCGAGGAAGTCTGCTAGGACTTATCCCTTTACGGCACGAAGAGGCACGAAAGTTATATCGAATTGCAATAATATCATCGACCATCTGGCAAGTCTGCCGGTAAGCGTTGGACGGGTCATCAAGTATTGCAATGGATTAAATTTCGAGATCAGGTTGACCTTATGAGAAGGCATGTAGTGCCTGAGCTTTTGAGCGGCGAAGATCAGGGCCAAACAATGCTTTTCAATTGCGGGATACCTTATTTCCGTCGGAAGTAAATGACGGCTTAGGTAATAAAGAGCATTTTCTTTACCCTCATCATCGACTCAGGCTAACATGGCTCCGAGAGAGTCGTCTAAAGCCGCGGTATAAAGTATCGCCGGTCCGCTCGAGACTCGAGGCTCGCTAAGACAGGAGGTGTCATTAAATATTGCTTAATGTCCTCGAAGGCCTTCTGGCATTTTTCTTCCCAAATAAATTTGGCGTCCTTTTTAACTAATGCCGAGAAAGGCTGACACCTACCTGACAAGTTTGAGATAAAGCGTCGAAGATATGCCAGCATCCCTTGAAAAGATCGTAGTTGCTTTAAGGTTTTGGGAGGCGGCATTTCTAGGATAGCTTTAATCTTTTCCGGGTCGATTTCAATTCTTCGATGTCGGACAACGAATCCTAAGAATTTCCCGGAGGTGACGCCGAAGGCGCATTTTAAGGGATTCATCTTAAGGTTAAATTGTCTTAATCGTTCGAAAACAATTCTCAAATCATACAGGTGGTTTTCCTTTACTTTGCTTTTGATGACCACATCGTCCACGTAGCATTCGACTTGATTGTGGATGAGATCATCAAAAATTCTTGTCATCGCTCTCCGGAATGTTGCTCCCGCGTTCTTCGATCCGAATGGCATCACTTTGTAGCAATATACTCCGATCGGCGTTCGAATGCCGTAAGTTTTTCATCTTCTCGGAGCCATTTTTATCCGGTTGTATCCCGAAGATCCATCCATGAATGAGAATATTTCATGTGTTGAAGCAATGTCGATCATTAATTTTGGGATCGGTAGAGGGAATTCATCTTTTGGACATGCCTTGTTTAAATCTCTCGAAATCCACACAAATTCCGATCCGACCATTCTTCTTTCGATCGGCACCACATTGGCTAACCAAGTCGGGTATTGTTCTTCATGGACAAATTTAGCGTCTATTAGCTTTTTAACTTCAGCTATGACTTGTTGTTCGATTTCTAGACGCATTCTTCCGGGACCTCGTCCGACCTGGAATGAAGTAGGATCCACTCCTAGCTTATGGATTGCGACCTCCGGAGCTAATCCCGACATCTCATCGTAGTTCCAAGTAAAACAGTCTTTAAATTCCATTAATAACTTGATTATTTCTTCGGAGTCTTCTTTATCGAGTAAGGAGCTAACAAAGGTAGGTCTAGGCTCTTCGCTAGTACCTAAGTTAACTTCAGTTAACTCATCTATTGTAGATTTAATCTCTTCTTCGAATTCTGGTGGAGCGTCTCCAATTTGTAAATCTTCGAGCTCTTCTGTAGCTTCCATGCAGTCTTCATTGGACTTGCAAGTGACAACCAAGCAAAATTCAGTATCGTCAACTGATCCTACTGTGCCGAATCCGAGACCATGTTTTGAATTGGGTGGACGACCGGAGTTATTCCATAATTTTTCAAAATGTTGTGATTGACCTTTTGTCCATTGTCGAGGTAAGAAACCACGCCGAATTAAATTTTGAACACAGGGAGAGTACCACTCAAAAGGTAATTCCATTAATTCTGATGAAGTGACATCTTCAAATTGTACATTATTTTCAGTTTTGGAGGAAGGAGCACCATGGTAGAATTTGATTGGCTTTGCACTGCCGCTACAAACCTCTTTGACCACCATACCCTCGATCTTATTAGAATGGATCGAGGTTAGGGTCATAGTATGTACATAGTGGTTAATCTTCTCGTACATTGATTTATATTCTTCATTATTTTCATCTTCAAGAGGGATCCTGAATTGCGGCTTCTTCTGACTTATCGTCGCTGCTTCTTGCTTGATCTCTTTTTCTTCTTCAGAACTGTCTTCCCAATAACCATTGATGGCTGGTTTCCTCTGTCCAACTGTCCTAACGTCTCTGCCACGACCTCGTCCCCGGCCTCGACCTCGGATGCTAGTTGTGGAGAAACCTTCACCATCTCGTCGTAAGGGAGTGGTGAGTGATCGTTGGACTAGAACTTCAGGTTCTTCGTTGTCCCGAACTTTCTTTGCTTCATTCGTTATGGTATCTCCTGGAGAAGATTGTTTTCTTCGGAGGTGCATAATAAGTCGCATCTTCATGGATTCCAATTTCATGTACGGAGAATGGTTGTAAGTCACCTTTGATACACTGTTCTCCTCCATCGTAGTATTTGATGCACTGATGTAGAGATGATGGTACCATCCTGTTTTCATGTATCCATGGTCGGCCCAGTAGAGCGTTGAACGACATTTCTGAATCAATTATGTGAAATTTTGCGGTTGTCTTTGCTAAGTCACCTGTCTTCATTAGTAGTGTTATTGATCCGAGGGCTCTTTCTACTTTCTGGTTGAATCCTCTTAATAACATTTTGTCGGCTTCGAGCTCGCGAGCATCAATTTCCAAATATGCTTAGTGTTCGAAGACTCATTATATTGATTGATGCTCCCGGATCCACCAATACTCGGAGAGTGTAAACTTCCCAATTGTAACTGAAATGTACAACGGTCGGTTGTGGTCTGCTGTCCCAAGTAATAGGTCATTGTCCGTGAAGGTAACACCTCGCTGTTCTTTTAACGAGCAAACCTAATCTAAGGAATCTCCGACCATTTGAGCTAAGCAAATTTCCGGATCAAGTAAGGCCTTGATCGAGCTTCTCTCATCTCCTTTCGATAAGATGAGAGCGTCGTAGATGCTCGGCTTGGCCGGTAGTTTCCTAAGATGGGCTAGCACGTTGTAGTCCACTTTATTTCCATGTGTCTCGGCTTCTTCTCGAATGGGTATTTCTTCTGCCGGGGTTGGTTCTTCCTGAACAACCACCTGCTTTCCTTTGTCCTTTGGACCCATTCTCGGAGGTAGAACTCTTCCACTTCTTAAGTTAACCTCTGTAATCTCTTCTGACTCTAGTATTGAGTTTGCTGGTGTTTCCTCCTGAATCGGAATGACAGGTTCTTCTGGATTAGCTTCAGAGTCTGAAGGCTCTAACTCTATTGTGACTGGAGCTCCTCGAAACTCGCAGATAGATTCGTTGCTTGTTGAACTCTCATAGCCTCCTTGATGGATGTCTTCTTCGTCATTGTGATCGTCGAAATAGTGTATGATTTGAGAATTGTCATTGGTATCGAAATCGATGTCCGGATTGTCGCTAGTTACGTAATCGTTAGAAACAGTCAAAACGTAGCCAACGCCATAACCCTTATCATTATAAGATCCCACCGGAGTGAGCAGATAATCATACAGAGTCGGAGGTTCGAGGGATTTCTCCCCCGAATCCGAAACAACTATCCTAGGATAAGCAGCCCCTAGCCTAGCCTTAGAAGCCCCGGTCTTCTCTTCTTCATCAATTTTCTTCTTCTCTTCAATCGTCTCTTGTTGAGGTGATTCTTCTATCGCAAGTGATAGTGTCGACTTAACAGGTTTTGAACTCTGAATTGAGGCTCGCACCGAAGCGGTTTGGATGTAATCCAAAATCTTTTTCGAAGACCTTGTCCAAGCGGTAGTCCACCCATCATCAGTCGCATAGGGATCTATCGGAACAATGAGATCAGTCGAGACAACATTGACGAAACCTCCTTTCTAGGGTTCCTTCATGTAATCCTTCGGGATTGTTATATTCCCTTTCCGAAGATTGTCGTTGAGCCAACTTTTGAAGGTAATACAATCTTCTATCTTGTGTCCAAGCATCCGGTGGTAAGGACAAAAGTTGGGATCACCTTTCTTGTTGACTTCTTCGGTCTCTTAGGCTCGGCGAGTTGGAAATCCGGAGTCTTCATCGAGCTGCGGAACATTTTCGGCATCGCCTCATTCTTTAATGGATATTCCCCGCTCGAAGCTCCCTTAATGTACGTTGCGGACGAGGCGGTTGTTCATACTCGTGGAGATGACCGATAGCCGGGTCGGGGTTGTTGATAATTTTGTTGAGGTTGTCTGCGGCCGTTCGGACGATATTTATATCGGTTGCTTGCCTTTGTCGATCGCCGCAACGATCCCGGACTTCTTTTCAAAAGTTTTCACGGGCTTCGTTTGTCCGTCTTGTCGGCGAAACTTAATTGCTTCGCCTCCTCTTGCAAGCTTCCGGCCTTGCTTAACAACTTCTCAAAAGTCTTAATAGTAAATCCCTTGAGGAGAAGTGCTATCGGGCCGTGAATGCTCTTAAGTAAGATGCCGATTGCATGATGTTCTTGTAGTTGTGGTTCACACTTCATACTTAGGTTCCTCCATCGAAGTATGTAATCCACCAAAGTTTAGTTCGGCTTCTGCTTCTCTACCACTAAATCACCTATAGTGATGTGGTGCTGAGCTCTGACAAATTGCTTGATGAAGAGGTTCTCTAGTTCTGAGAATGTCTTCACCGAATCATTCGGTAATTCTGCATACCAATCAAAGGTGATCCCTGACAGGCTGCTGACAAATTGTCGGAAGAGTAATGCATCACTTCCGCCGGCATTACAACAACTGGCACGAAAGTGTGCAACATGCTGTCGGGGGTTCCCGGTTCCATCAAAGGTCTTGAACAGAGGTGGTACGAAGCCTTTCGGGTATTAAACAACATCGAATTCTTCACGGTAAGGTCTACCCGTCCGAATGGATGTCCCGCTCTTTGATTGTGCCAAGGCTTCTCGCACCTGCTGTTCCACCAAGCTCTTGATATCCTTTTCTGGAATCATACTTTGTGTCGCATCTTCTTTAACTGATCATCCCCGTTGACGGACGTAATCTCCTTTCCTCCGTCTACAATGTGAATGACCTCTGGGGGTGTCTCTCTTTGGGGTTGCACTTGACTCTGGAGAGTGGCTAGGGCTACAACCATCTCTTCCATCCTCTTTGCCATTTGGGCGATCGTATCATCTTTCTCTTGAAGCTGCCTCCTCATTACTTCCGGCTCCTCTCTTTCGCGGCCGCAGGAGCACCTTGTGAAGCTGACGAAGCTCGTGTTTCGACCATGTTAATTTCTGCATACTCATCATCCATGAATTCCGACGAATCAATCTCATCTCCGAATTTCTCTTCTCTTTCCTTTGCTAATCGTCGAATATCAGTCCTCAACTTTTCCATAACATCCTCTAGCGGTCCTTTCTGCGCATCCTTGCAGTTGTCATGTGATAGCTGTCGGGTTCCCTTCTCATGAGTCCCCTTTATCGCAGAGAACACTTTATTCGGATTCAAGTCTCCCCGACGAGACTTTCCTTCTCGAGTCGTTGTTTCAATCTTAATTGTCCAAGTAGTGGGATGCCATACCATCCTTCTAGTAGCGAAGGTCTAGGACCGGATGGTCCGTCGACCAAATGCTCGGAAGGTGGTATCCTCCCTAATCTGTAACCCTGAAACAACGACAGGCGGACTAGCCTTCATCCTTTTATTTGGCTTTTCTGTAACGATGGTAGGTTCTCCTCGCGGCCCAAGACGGGATTTGACTGGCACCCGCCCTATCCTTCTTAGAATCTCCGATACATGACATTTCTCTTTCTTTGCTAACTTCTCAATCACAGTCTGTAGTCGGGCAAATGGTGTGATCCTAGCCCTTTTCTTTCGCCGTCGTCGTAGTATGTGGGTCGAGGTAATGTAGAAACAATCCCGCGACATTTTCCTCGTCACCTGCGGCGGAAAGGGGATGGAATCTACTTCCTTCCAAAAGGGGTGTATCTTCAGGCAATGGTATGTATTCAGGTAGTGGTGTGTACTCAGGGATTTCTTCTAAGAAAGCGACTTCAGCAGCTCTGGCCTTCCTGGCAATCTTCCTACTCATGTTCCTTCTTTGGGTCCGTGTTAGTGATGGAATTCTCGAGCCGGACCCGATTTCAAAAACGAAGGTCTCACGAGAAGGTCCGTACCCTCCATGGTAACGGGTTCACCATAGTTTTGGATTTCCTTCCCCTTTAATTTGGCGTAGCCGGGGTAGGTGCGGAGACAACTAGACCAGTGGGGGTAGCGACAACAGTCCTTCCGTGGACAGCAAGTACTCCTCTCGGCTGGAATCTTTTGCGGGGAGGAAACTCTCGAGTCGACCTAAGGTCGAACTCGATCAGCGGCTTCTCAGCTTCAGATACTTTGTTTGTCAGCGTGAAAAGGGTAACGTCGGTGATCTTGACATTTGTGTTCTCGAATCCTTGTCCAAACCGGATGATCCCATTGTCGGGCAGCTCATCCTTGTAAACAACGAAGTCCAGTCCATTGGTGAAGGAGAAAATCAGCTTTGGGGCTTCCATTTCTGCAGGGTAGATTCTGATTGTAAGTCCCAAGTTATGCTTCTTCTCATCAGGACGAAAAGAAAGGAATCGAAAAGAGTCCGAACAAATTCTTGTTCATGTATTTATAAGAAGGAGTTATTTGTTAAAAGAGTCATTCATTAGAGGGTTTGTTTATTTAGAACGGAATGTTCAAAGGTGTAGAGAAGGTAATGAATCCGATTCGAGTTGGAAAGGAAAAGAAAGTCTTATGCAAGACTTCTCGACTCGAAGGATCACTCCTAAACTAACACCTATCGGGGTCCATCCCACCTCGTAAATGAGGTAAAGGATCTCGGAACCTCTCCGTATAGGGGTGTCTAAACAAAGTGGCTCCTAAATCCAAAAGAATGTTGGCTATACTCGTTCAAGGTAGAAATGAACATAGTATTCCAACGGAAAGAAGGGTAGCTTGATCCACAAGGGACATGGATACACTACCGATTTTTGAAAGCAGAACTATCTGATTAAAAATGGAGAGAGGAATTTTCCCCAACGGAGTCTCCAGAAATATGTCGGCATATTTTTAGGTCGGTGTATTTTATCTTGAAAAGGGGGTCGCCTAACAGAAGTTGTCGGCGAATTTTTAATTTAATTTAAATAAATAATTTGAAAAGTAGTATTTGATTTTGAAAATAATTTTAAATTTGAAAATTTTAAGATATGAAATCAAACTGATTTCACATTCCAAATAGTTCACATAAACGAGCACCGCACCACAAACCGTGTATCTATCCCAAAGAATAGACACACTGCTTGATAATGGGGCTCGATTAGATAAACTAGAAAGGTTTGTGACATCTGGTCTATGAACCAATTTTATAAGCCGACAAATTCCCCTGCTTAATATGAAAGCATTAAACAGGGTTTATATTACCCGGGTTCTTTAAAATTCCCTATAAGGGCAAGCCCCTATAGTTAATTACATCTTAAGTGACGGGAATCACCTAAGAAAACTCTCGATAATAATCGGTAGTTCCGCTTCAAGAATTTCAAAGTTTAAGTTTTCAATGGATTGAATTTTGGAATTTCAATAGGGAATGGATCAAATTTGGAACATTTTATTTTGGGAGTCCAAAGGAAGAGAAGTAGGAGAAGCTGAGGATCCAAGAGGAATCTTGGCAACTTCCCGACTATCCTATTGTTTGGCTTGAATTTAGGAAAGTCCTAATGTTTATTTAATGTTTTGATCTTGCCAATTTTAATTAGGACTTATATTCGTATGACATGATCATACAAATAGCCTCGAAGATGTGAGGGTTTATGTCGTATCGGACGACTACCTCGGAATCCTAAAACCGGTTAGGGCTTAATTTACATGACATGATCATGCAAACGCCTAACAAAGGGTTGAGGATTTATGTTGCACTAGGCAAACTACCTCGAAGTCCTATGGTTTGGTTATTTAATTCTAGGAATGTTTTGTTGAAGTAGACTCAGGTTTTGCTGATGACGATGGCCGTGCTGCCCACCATGCTCCAAGCTCCTTGTTGTTACAGAGGTTTAGTTTTAGAAGTTATAAATCAGGAGATGAGAGAAGTATTTTGGTTTAGAGAGATTTCTTAATTTCCAAGTGTTTTTAATATTTTAATTAAAACAAATCTTAAAGTTGATTATAACAACACCGGTTAAAATCCCACGGTTCCATCCTTCCGGCATCGTTATTTTTATCGGATTCACTTAGTCCAGATGAATTTGCTAAACTAAACTAAATGAGTTCCACACTTTCATTTAGACCGTGGGAAATCTCGTTAGCAACACGTAGGTTACATCATCCGAGATATTCCCGATCATCCAACAAGACGTTTTAATTTAGTTGTAGTTGTAGTTTTGTATTCTGTTTGTGATTAAATTTTGAGTTGTTTTATATTTTAAAATATTGTGGCGGTGAATTTTATCTTGCAATGACTTTTAATTTAGTTTTGGTTTCAGTTTTAGGGACTATCCTAAAGGTGTGGGTTTTCATGCAACATGCTTGTTTATCATGCAAGAAAAGTAAGTGCGATGCGATTAAATAAATTGCAATAAGGTAAATCGCAACAAAATAAAAGCGTACCCGGAGGGTCTTCCCGTCATCCCAAGCCGCACTTAAACACAATTTAGAATATTTAAGCAAGTTCCTAGGTAAAGCTAAGGGAAGGGTCATGGTTTTCTACCAAGTTCCTAATCCTATAGCTAGTCATTTCCTATGACGTCTATGTTCTTGTGTTTTGGTTTGAGGATGATTTTCTTCATCAAAGAATACTTAAGTTCAGTTGTTCTTATAAACATCCTATCATATTGAGGAAGTGCTTAAGAAGAATCTTAAAAATCTTTTCAATATTGCTAGAATTGTTTTAAGTCCAAATGAATTTAATTATACAAATGAGTTAATTGTCCGAGAATTCAAGTTTTGTTGTTATCTTTGCTCGATGAATCTAGGACATTTGAATATCCTATAGGTGAAGTAACATTTCATTTAGCGTTCATTTAGGAGTTATGACAACCAAAGCTTTCAAGGGCAAATTGGTGTTCAAATGGTTTGTGATTTAGTTTAATCTCAGTTAACGGGTTTAAATTTGTAATAGTGTTCAAGTTGCTTTATGTTTAATTTCTTCATATCTTAGGTGATGTTATTTTTTAATTCAATTTAATTTAACTTTAATTTAATTTAATTTGGTTTAGCCTCAATTTTAATTTAATTTCTTTAATTTAAATTAATTTTAATTTTAACTTGATTTTATTATTTTTTTTATTTTGATTTAATTTAATTTAATTTAATTTGATTTGATTTAATTTAATTATTATTATATTTTTTAAATTTAATTTTATTTAATTAATTTAATTTAATTAATTTAATTTAATTTTAATTAAATTTAATTCAATTTAATTTAATTTGTTTGATTTAATTTAATTTAATCTTATATTTAATTTTATTTTTTTTTTAATTTTAATTTAATTGAAAATTTAAAAAGAGTTTAATAATTTAACTTTTAATTTAATTTTAATGATTAAGTCCTTTAACATTTTAAAACTTAAATTTGAATTATCATTTTAATTAGGAATTAAATATTATTGGGATGATTAATTTAGGGATTTTTAAATTAAAGAACAAATCTCTTCCTAATAATATCCCTATTTAATAATTCCAACTTTATTATTCTTCCAAATTTAATCAATTATTTAATTAAGGTTTATTTCAATGATTTTTAAAATGTTTAGTAGGTTTCTACCCTTTAATTATTTAAATTTCAATCATCCAAATCAGATTAAGATCAGATATTTTACTCTTTAATTTTATTAAACCTAAAGTTTTAATTAAGGGTTAAAATTTTAATTACCACTTTGCCCTTCAAGCTTAACAATTTCATAACTCACTAAATTGAGCTTAAATGAACTTGAAATTTTTATGTTACTTCACTCACATGTTAATAAAGACATGAGAGGAGAAAATGTGATTTTTCTGTATTTAATTTATTTATGTAATTATTTTTCGTAGAAAATAGGGATTTCCAAGGAAAATTTAATAATATGACCAAGGGAAAGTTTCTGTCCTTAAGAAAATTATGGGACATTCCTAATGACTGGAGGACCACTTGGACCAATTTTAGTGATTTTTTAAATTATATTATTTTTATTATAATTATTTTAATTTTTGGAGTATTAATTAATTTAAAAATAAAATAAAGGTTGAAAAATGAATTTTATATTTTTCAAAAATCTCTCTGATATCAAGGAAATCAGAGAATCAATTTTTATAATTTTCTGAGTTTTCTTTGATTTATTAGAATTATTTTAGTGGAAATGCTAAAAAAATATATTTTTTAATTTTAAAATTACCTTAGGGCTTTAAAATTTAATATCTCATTAAATAGAACTAAGAAAAATATGGGGTTTGTTCCTAAGTGATTAAAATTCAAAATGTGACATTTTGGTGAATTTTATTATTTTTGTGATTTTTATTATTTTTTAATTATTAAAATATTAAAATAATACAAAAAATCCATCTTTTTAGAAAATTGAAATTTTAATTTTCTTAAATTTCCCTGATATCATAGAGGCTCCAAAACCAATTTGGTGAATTTTTGAAAAGTATTTTGAAAGTTATGAATTTTTAAAGTTCAAATTGACTAAATGACTTAATCAACCCATTTAGTAGGGTTAACCAAGTCCAATTGACTTCAAATTTTTATGGTGGGTTCCTCTGATCCTAAAGGTCAGTGGAAAATTGATTTCAAGTCAATTTGATGTATGGTTAACTCTAATTAATTAGGGACCTATTTTGGGTGTTTAAGCCAATTAGGGTTATTTTAAATGAACTAGTTCAAAACCTATTTTTCCTAGGGTCCTCTAGTCATAAGAAACATCACCAAATTTTCCTAGAATTTATTTCACAACATGCTAATTATTAGATTTAAAATACTCAAAACAGCAACATGAATTTGAAAAATCAATAACTTCTCATAGGGATGGCCTCTGATCTTGGAAAATTCAGGGAATGTTCCCAAGTTCAGAGGCTTCAAAAGCCCTATGGTCTCATGCCATGGTGAATTTCCTATATGCATGGAGAATTAAAACAATGCAGAGGGTAAATAAATCATTAAAAATAAAATACTTAATGAAATTAAATGATTTCTTTTCCACATTATTCTCCTCTGTTCACTGAGCAAGAAGGTATTTTTATTTTATTTTTCTAATTTTTCTTCACAAAGTTATGGATTTTTGAAGTTTAGGGAATTAAATAAATAGAAAAATAATCTAATTTTCTATTTATCCACGCGGCGCCGCGTCAACCTCGGCAGCTCCGAAACGCCGCGTAGCGCTCTCTGATTCGACGCCGCCATCCAACTCAGCGCTCCGGGGGCCAGCTGTGTCTTTCCGTCTCCTGATCCAGCGCGATCCTGGTCGTCCGTCCGCGCGTGTATTAAATGAACGGCATCCGTTCATCGTCCCCAAGCGTCCTCACCCGAGAGCCGTCCACACTAAAACCCTAAGAACTCACTCAATACTTAACGGATTTTCGTGTTCTTGTGCTCTATGGATTCGTCTTGAAGAGACGAACACATCTATACGGTGATCATGCATTGAAATTAAAGCATTTGAGATGGAGAATCTCCAAAAGCTCGGGATGAAGAATTAGCTCATACCTTTGCTCAGAGAAGTATGGCTTCAATCTGAGGGTTGTGTCACCTTCGATTGGATCCCAGCAAGCTCCATATGAAGTCTCCTGGTCTGGTGAATTGCCTAGCTATGAAAGTGACCACAACCGATCACAAAGCTTGGAGGCTGGAACAAGCCGGGTGGCTCGGAGATGAGGCTTTCGGTGGGAAACTTCTCCTCTTGATCCGAGTGAAGGTGTAGGACCGGTCGATTTGAGGATTGGCTCACCGTGGCAAAGTGTCCTGGTTTTGGGTGAAATTTCGGCTGAGAAATTGGATTCTGTTGGTGGGGATTAGGGCAAATTGACACTGGGGATCAACTGCTCTAAGTATGGAGTAGGGTTTGGAACAATTTTGGCAGAGTTTCGGCAAGTTTTTTGTGCAACTCTTTTCCATGGCCGTGAGGGGGTCGGGTTTAAATAGAGGTGGCTGGAGAGCCTCACAGGGATGGCCAAGGGTTGGGATCGAGCTGCTCCGGGCATGGGAAGAACGGCCATGGTGGCCATTGGGCATGGGGCAGCTCAGCGAAGGTGGAATTCCAAAGTTTGGCTTCTCCCGAGGTCTCGGCCATCGTGTTTTCCGGCGACCTGGTGGGCGGCCGGCCGTGCATCGGTCACCATCTTGTTTAGGTGGGTCAGGGCTGGGGTTTAGTGTAGGCAATTGGCAAATGCCATATGTAAAAGGCTTGGATTAGAATGGAATGGGAGAGGGCTCATTTTGGCTCAAATTGGTCAACCCATCCCTTTGGGCTAGGTGCACTACCCAAGGCTTGATTTAGGTTGAAGAGAAAGTGATTTGGCTCAGCATAATCAGTAGGGTCAAGTCACCATCCAAGCACAATTAGGCAAAAGCATTGTTAAGGGGAATCATGGGAGTGGTTAATCAACTTTAGGAATTAAGGAAAGAGTCTCCTCCTTCTGCCCAAAATGGTATGGTGACATGTAAAGAGGCTCTCATGGCTTCCATGTGGCTCATGCATGGCTTCATGGCTCATCTTTGGCTTGGGAAAAGTTAAGTCAATTTCATGGAAATGGATTTAAGAAAATTTTGATATTTTGATGGGAATTTGTATGGGGCATAATTTGGAATGGCTTCATGATGAGTTTTTGAAACTTAGGGATTGATTTTAATTAAGGTTATGATGAGAAGAATTTGTCATATGGGCTTTAGCATGAAATTTGGGCTTTTAGGAAGGTTTAAGAAAATGGGCTTTTGGTTTTAAAAAAAAAATTTATGGATGGGAATTTTGTGAAGGATTGGGCCAAAAAATGTTGGTTTTAGTTCATGGATGTGTCATGAGTGATTTGAAATGAGTTTGGAATGATTTGGGTTTGAATTGGGTTGGATTTGGGCTTCTTTGGTAAATGGGCCAATGTAGGTCAAATTGGGCTAACTTGGGCCAATGTTGGGCTAGGGTTGAAATTGATGTAAAATAAATGTTGGGAAATGTTTATGGGAGTGTTTCAGAGAGGTTTTGGCTTTGGTTGGGTTTTGATTTTGGGGTTTGGGCTTATTTAAGTTAGGTTTGGGTTTAGGTCAAAATTGGGCCTTTTAGCTTTGGGTTGAATTTGAGTGAGGTTTGGGTCTAAATTTTGGGAAAATCATGTTAGTGTTTTGTTTGTGGGAATGTTAAGGAAGGTTTAGAAAATATTTGGGGTTAATTGGAGTTGAATTGGGTGAGTTTGGGTTAGGTTTGGGTCATGGGTCCAAATTGGGCTTTAAGGCCAAAAGTGAAATTGGATCCAAATGTCAATCAAATTGGACTTGGATTTGGTCTAGATTGGTGTTGGGGATGTTGAATTGATGTTTAGAATTGAATTGGACCAGAATTTGGGTCAATTGGGTAGGTTTGGTTTGGCATTGGGTTCACTTTGGGTTAAAATGGGTCAAATTGAGGGTTTTGACAAAAGTAGGGTAAATTGACAAAATTGGCCCATGGTGTAGTTGAACAAAATGAAATTGGGAATATTTGGGATTTTCTGGAATTTTCTGGGAAGTTTCTGAATTTTTGGATTTTTGGGTCAAGAGGGCTATTTTGGGTATTTGGAGGGTATTGGGAGGTATTTTTGGAACTTTTGGTATTTTTGGCTATGAGTGATCAATTTGAGTGATGTGGAATGTTTGGGATTGATTTTGGGGAATTTTGGGTAATTTAGGTGATTTTGCAAATTTTGGGTAGTTTCAAGGGTTTTGGGTAGGCTAGCGTGTAGGGTCCCGGGGGTCAAAATTTGAAAATTTGGAAAATTGAAGATTAGGTGACTGTAAGTGGAATAAAATCATTTTGGTTGAGCCATGAAGCCATATCAAGCCCACATGAGCCATGAAGGGACTCATTTGAGGCATCCACTATGTTATTCCTAACCCTCTTAGCCAAGGGCTTAGGAGTTAAGGACCATCCAAGTGAATCTCCTTTATGAGTCAGGAGGTCAAGTTAGGTATGGGTGTGCTTCTAGGATGTGTGTGAAAGTGTAGTGTATAAATGTAGTGTATGTGTAAGTCAGCCCATTACTGCGACTGAGGCCACCTGAGGTAGTCCCAAGGCCAAAGAGTCCTATAGGAACTCATCCTTTAAGCTTCCACATTTGATTTCAACCCTCTAGGTGATTAGGGGTCTACAATCAAGTTTGTGGAGTTTGCAGGGAGTTAAGAAATTGTTTGAATTTCTAAGTGGTGGGTCCCAATTCTAATCCTCTAAGATAGTCAAAGGAAAAGCCTAAGGCTAGATCCTAAGTACTAAAAAGAAGAAGAGAATACCTCTTCAAAAATGAGGTCAACAGTACTTTAAAGGTGGAATTGAAGTTTCCCATATACGGCTTTAAACTGATGTGTGTTAGAAAATTTGCGGTAGCAGAGTAGCTGATTATTGTCTTAACATGGTATGAAAATTCAGCACACACTTAGAAAAGAGAAAGCGACTGATAATGACACTAGAAGTTCTTACGTGGAAAACCCGGAAAGGGAAAAGCCATAGGATTTGACTCAGCTGAAGAGTTCTCCTTTAAAAAGTTATTACAGTTGCTAGGTTTCCCTAGTTATAACATCGATCGACGAAAACTGATAGTGATTAGTGGCATCTCATCGGTGGTGGTCGACAGTGGTTGGCGATGATCGACAACGGTCGGCGATGGTCGACAACGGTCGGCGGTGGTTGATGGAGATTGGCGAAAGTCAACGGAGTTCGGCGGCGGTCGACGCCGATCTACAGTGGTTGATGATAATCGACATTGGTCGACAGTGGCAGTAGTCCTAGACGGCGGTTGCTGCATGACCCACTTTTAATATAGTGGACAGAAATTTAAAGTAACTAAAGCAAACTAAAGTAAACTAATACTTGAAATAAGTTGATTTAAATAATTCAGAAAAAGTATCCTTCTCCTTGTTTTTAGAAAATTAAGTGAATGATGAATTTAAATAGAATTTTTAAATTGTATTGTGACAAATATGAGCATTCCTATTCTTTACCCTTTGGCTCAGGTGCAAAGAACATTGACTAATCCTATGTTTGATTTCGAATCCGCGGCTGAGGCTCGGAGGATACTTGTCGCCACTTCGAGCTCCCACGTTCCCCTAACTCAGAGGGCTAACATCTACACTTCGACTCTCGAAACAGTAGGACCGAATTGAATATTTTAGTCACGTCACACTAAAATGTCCGATTCTACGTCCGATAATTAATATTTCCCTATTTATTTGCACCCGCCTTCCAAGGCTTTTGACTTCACGAATATTGGATGTAATTTTTACTATAGTTGATAATTCAACATATTTTAACAACTCGATTGGCAGATTGAAAGTAAATTAAGTTTTAAGTAAAAATTATCACAATTTATTTTAATATATTAGAGTGCTTCTATTTAATTTCATCAATCCGCATAATTTTCATAAACAAGGAGAAAGACTAAGAAAACTACTCGAATGCATAGGAATAAAACAAAGCATGGATTTCATTTAAAGTTAACAACAATAAACAAAGATACTTATCTTAATTTCCTTCCCAAGCAGACTCCTTGAAGTTCCTTTGACTTTTCCTTCTAGTACAAAGAAAATAAATAACACTCAAATAAACTAAAGAAACTCACACACTCAGACTTACTAAAATAAACACATAAAAGACTCTAGAGAAACTTTTTGTAGACTCAAAAGACACTTTTTAAAGACTCAAAAGACACACTAAGACACTAGAATTCGGCCTCTATTCATAGAGTTAAGCAAAGGTTCAAGGGGTGCTTAAACACCTCTTTAAAAAGTGTCCATGCTCAATGTATTTGCATTTTGACAGCTCGCCGTCGGCGGGAAACGACCTCGTCGTCAGCGGGGCTTCTAGAAGGTCTTCAAACCGCGCGATCTCGCTGTCAGCGGGCTCGGGCTCGCTGTTGGCGAGGTAGTTATAATTCCTTCAGAAATTCTCTTCACGATCTCGCCGTCGGCGACCTCGATCTCGCCGTCGGCGAAGTAGTTATATTTGCATGAATTTCCTCATTTTTTGATCCAAATTCACTCAATTTCATGTTTTTTGCTTCCATCACTTATAAATCTTCATTCCTGCAATAAAATAAAAAAAATACCTTTCTTTAAAGTGCAATTTTATCAAAAATAGATATGAATTTCTTAATGAATTTTTCTGTGATCAAAATCCCCCAAACTTAATTATTACTTGTCCTCAAGTAATTTTGATAATAAATAAAAATAATGATTTCTATAATAGAATTTTTCAATTCAGATAATATGAATTAAATTTAAATAAAATTATAATAAAGTAAAATATAAATATTTCTGAGTGATTAAATTAACTTTATAGATATAAGATTATTTAGTTATCAGGTCTAAGATTTCTAGCTTTCTATTTATTTCAGGAATAACTAAATTTAAAATAGTAAATTACTTTAGATATTTAGATGATAGGAAGTTCAAGAAAACACTATTTAGTAAAGTACAAATCCATAAATATAAGTTTAGAAATATAATTAAGTTTTACTCTTTAGGTTGATTCCATTAAGCTCGATTTTGATGAGGCATCTCCTCAAGCTTCTCCTCACTTATATTTTTCTTTTCTTTTCTTTCTTCTTTTCTTTTCTTTTCTTTTTTTCTTTTCTCTTTTCTTTTTTTTCAAGTGAGGATTACTGTATTTGGATAGCCTGTTAATAATTTTGAACTTCAATTTCTCTTCCTAAATTTGAAACTTAAAATATTTCTTTGCTTATATATATTTCATAGCCTTTACTTCATTGAGTTTCTTTCCTTTCTTTTTCACTTAAATACTTACGAATTTTCAATTTTTAGAATATAGTTTCTCTTACTTTAAATACTTTACTATATTCTTATTCCTTTTAACCAAATATCTTATTCCATTAATTAATTGAATTACTAGAAATATTTTCTTTAACTTTATATAATAATTAAATAAAGTAACTCATGTTTATTGAATTGAAAAACTACTATAGAAAATCATTTAATAATAATTTTTGAAAGTAGAAATTAAGAAAAATTTTAATAATTAAATTCGTATTTTTACCCTCCCCCAAACTTAAATTTTTTTATCTATACTATATAGTGAAAAAGGGAAAGTATATAATAAAATTCATCATACCTTTGAGCTTTAGGTATTTCTTTTCTACGAAATTTTTGCGAGCTTTTTCATTACTTACAGAACCTGTACTGTTAGTATTCTTCCACATATAATATTTAAAAGAAAGTGCAGGGATGAAAATTTTAAAATAAGTATTAAACATAACAATTGAAAACTTAATCTATTACTACATATACATTTAACTAATCTATTTTAAAACATATTAAAACATCCTAAACAATGTTTAACATTTATAACTTATAAAAACTTTAAATTAACATCCTAAAAAAATTGCAAACTAATTTAACACACATAAGAAATCTAATATCACAGCTCAAGCAAACAAATAAATATACCAAGTCCAAAGTCCACAGAAAGTACTAAAATATTACACACAGAATAATAAAGTTTGCAAAACAATAAATCTAAACAAACTAAATAAACTGAACAAAGATTCTAATCTTCTGCATCAAAATCCCAAGCTATGTCATCTCACTGATCTCCAGGCTGAGCAGGCTGGTACTGTGAATATCGGGGGCACTCAGGAAAGACATCTAAATCACCACTCATATATCGACGTTCAGCTTCATAGTATGCAATTTCGTACTCTGAATGTCGCTGGAGATATTCGCTATCATAATCGTGTCTTCTTTCCAAGCCTCCGATCCTTTGGTCTATATGCTCAAATCTTCTTTCCATATTTTCTCCAAATAATTCAAAACTCTTTCTACTCGGGGTTAATTCATTCATCGGATCTTGAAGGGTAGGAGTGGTGTGCGAGGGGGTTGATCATAACTAGTAGAGGGTATATCTCTACTTGAAGAAGGTACATAATCCCTTGTTCCGGATCTCCATCCTTCATGGGATTCTTATTTCTTTATATTAGCTTCGAGTAAGGGGTTTCATAGGTTCAATCCATTCTTCATCATCTCTTGCCTCTACCCGGATAATTGGCAAAGTGCATAGATAAGACCAGGATGTCCTAGTCCTCCTCCACTTTCATTTCTAGCTGTGGCTAATATGTTTTTATAAATAACATTTCCCATATTAATACTCTTATGGTTCTGAATACAGAAATTCAGAACCGCTCTATCTCTTGTTACCTCACTATGGTGGTAGGTAGGTAACAAAGTAGAACAAATAAAATAATGCCAGGCTTTAGATGTTGCATTTAGCATAGAAAGAGGGAAGTTTACCCGTTCCCGCTGCTTTATCTTTCAGACTCCTTTCCCATCAGTGAGAAAGTTGATCACCTCTTCCAGTGGTCCTTCCATAGTTCCAAAAGTTTCATACTCGCTGGTGTAGGTGTCTCGTACTTCATAATAAGCGTTTATTCTAGCAGCATTAAAATCTACAAAAATCCTCTAACCTTAACCGGTGCATCTTCAGCCTGTGTTAAATTTGTATAAAATTCCTTCACCACTTCCACAGCGGCTCTGTTGGTCACGTAACAGAAGTTTTCCCATCCTCGCTCCTTTATAACTCGCTCCACTTCTCCTCCAGGATTTTTGAAAACTCGATCTTGTATGCACTTTCTTGCTTGAATGTTTTGAAAATATCGAGTTTGTGCTCTTGCATTAATGAATCGGGTTTCGTCATAATCTATTCGTCGCTTTTGTCGTGGAGCCATTTCTCGATCTGTGAAATTTGCAAAAATTTTAACTAAACTCCAAAATATTACTAAGAAGGCTTCCTACAACATCTAAAATCCATTTAAATCAATTTCTATGAAATTCTTCCAAGTATTTTTTTCACATTTCAAAATTTTTCAAAATTTTCCAAATGTAAAAGAAATCCATGGTCAAAATCAAAAATTTTTGCATAGGAGTGAAGCTCTTACCAAGGGAAGATGAAATCCGGTGTCAAAAAGTCTTGAAATCACTTCAAATCCGAGATCTCTCAAGCCCTAGGTCGGTTTTTTCGAAAATTTGAGGAAAGGGATGATGAATAGTGTCGGTTGACTGGTCAAATATAGGTCTTTTCACAATCTCGCTGTAGGCAAGGTTTTTCTCGCCGTCGGCGAGCTAATTAATTTCATAAGGCAAAAGTTTCGGGAAAAATTCACCGTAGGCGAGCTCGGTCTCGTTGTCAACGGGTTTCCTCGTTGTCGGCGAGATAATTCTCGCCGTCGGCGAGGTTCCAAAAAATTTTAAATTTTTGAAATTCGTCAATCATTTTCAACCTCGAATTGTCTTTAATCAATCTTCCGATCACTTAATTTAATAATAATACAAAGATTAGATATTTATACTCACAAAAAGTCACACAACACAAACAATATAACTTTATATATGAAATCCATGAAACATACAATTTTCACACTAACAACTTTAACACATACTTAACTTAATTGTTCAAATCCATAATACTCAGCATCGCAATCCACACCACAACACTCTAAATGCTGAGACATAACAATTTACATAAAATCTCATCAAATACGAGATGATCGAATCAAACTTCGACTCATAATAAAATCTAATTCCAAAACACACACACATATATATACGAAATATAACATAAATATAGAAATTTTTCCTACTCTTCAGTGTCTGTACTAACATCTTCTCTGATATTTCCGATGCGACGTAGGTGCACAAATAAATTGTAGAAAGGCCTGAAAGGGAATTCTGCTGTAGATTCTTCATTAATCCATCATTTTTGTCTTAGTAGATGAATAAAACTGGCCTCCAGATGTCCAGTATGATCAAAGTGCTCCTTCATTCTCCAATCGATATGATCGAACATATCAGAGATATTGTCAATGGAATTCATCACATTTTGCAATTCTTTCTCCAATCCTTTAATCTTCTTCAGAATGAAATTAGTATTATCAGTAAAGGGTCTTGCTAAAGGATTGTTCTGTGATGCTCTGTCAGAAATAATGGTAATTTCATCATTGTTATCCAAAGTGGCAAACATATCAGTAGGATCCAGTGGATTCCATGATAAAAGTACTTTTTCCCAAGCCTCATAAGAAACTTAGTACTGACTGCATAAAGCAAATATAGTAGATGGGTGTCCAAGTCCATGCACTGACCCATGCACAATTAATCCCAACGCAGACTTTACTATTATTGATCCAACATCGATAAGTAATTTGAATACAATAGTTTAAAATAGCGCATTCCTTTGAAACTTTATTTACTCTCATGGTAGGTAATAATTTTGATGATATAAAGAAATGCCAATGCTTCGAGACAGGGTTAAGAAGTGATGCAGAAAAACTAACATACCCGTCTTTGCGTAACTCCCAATCATCAGGTTCGTCGGTCAGGTATCTGTAGATCTCGTTCATATTGTATCTTGAAGGCACAAAGTTGGAATAATGACAAACAGAGGTATTCTCTATAGAAAACAATTCATTTACCCTTGAAGGAGTAAATGTTACCCATCTTCCTCTGACGTAGACATTTCCATTGTTGATCGCATGTAAATTAGAGTAAAACTCTTTAACTACTTGGAATAACTACGGCGGATGTCGTATAACAAAATACCTCCCAATGCCTGTCGTGCGATCATTTCTTCGATTTTTGTAGTAGAATTCTCTACTCCTCGCGTTGACAAATCCTCTTTCTTTAATAAGTCTTTTCTTCATCGAGCCTTTGTTGAAGATACTGCTGCGCCTCCGAGCGACGAATTTTCTTCGGTTGAAAACTTCGGTTTTTGTGGTTTCTAAGAATTTGGTGGCCATTTTGGATGGAAAGGATTGGTCTCTAGTCATTCCTAAGGAAGAAAATGGTGTAAAATCAGATTTGGAATAATTTCTTACGAAGGAATGGCTTAGATCCGTCAAAAACTGCACGAAAAATCTTTAAGAAACCAAATTTTCAACTGCCTCGCCGTCGGCGGGAAGTTCCTCGCCGTCGGCGACTTAGTTATAAAACTGACTCAGGTCATTGATCATAGAAAAATTCATTAAGAAATTCATTTCTATTTTTGATGAAATTGCACTTTAAAGAAAGGTATTTTCTTTATTTTACTGCAGGAATGAAGATTTATAAGTGATGGGAGCAAAAAGCATGAAATGGAGCAAATTTGGATCAAAAAGGAAGGAATTCATGCAAATTGAACTAAGTCGCCGACGGCGAGATCGAGGCCACCGACGGCGAGATCGTGAAGAGAATTTCTGAAGGAATTATAACTACCTCGCCGACAGCGAGCCCGAGCCCGCTGACAGCGAGATCGCGCGGTTTGAAGACCTTCTAGAAGCCCCGCTGACTGCGAGGTTGTTTCCCGCCGACGGCGAGGCAGATCAAAATGCAAATACATTGAACCTGGACACTTTTTAAAGAGGTGTTTAAGCACCCCTTGGACCTTTGCCTACCTCTATAAATAGAGGACGAATTCTAGTGTCTTGGTGTGTCTTTTAAGTCTTCAAAAAGTTTCTCTAGAGTCTTTTATGTGTCTATTTTAGAAGTCCGAGTGTGTTTAGTGAGTTTCTTTAGTTTATTTGAGTGTTATTTAGAAGTTTGCTTTGTACTAAAAGGAAAAGTCGAAAGGAACTTCGAGGAGTACGCAGGAAGGAAATTAAGATAAGTATCTTTGTTTATTGTTGTTGTTAAATTTAAATGAAATCCATGCTTTATTTTATTTCCATGCATTCTGAGTAGTTTTCTTAGTCTTTCTCCTTGTTTATGAAAATTATGCAGATTGATGAAATTAAATAGAAGTACCCAATATATTAAAATAAATTGTGATAATTTTTACTTAAAACTTAATTTACTTTCAATCCGACGATTGAGTTGTTAAAATATGTTGAATTATCAACTATAGTAAAAATTACATCCAATATTCAGGGAAGTCAAAAGCCTTGGAAGGCGGGTGCAAATAAATAGGGAAATATTAATTATCGGAAGTAGAATTGGACATTTTAGTGTGACAAACTAAAATATTCAATTCGGTCATACTGTTTGAGAGCTGAAGTGTAGATGTTAGCCCTCAGGTGAGGGGAACGTGGGAGCTCTGAAGTGGCAGCCGAGTATCCTCCCGAGCTAGCCGTAGATTCGGTAATCAAACATAGGATTAGTCGATGTTCTTTGCACTTGGACGAAAGGGTAAAGAATAGGAATGCTCATATTTGTCACAATACAATTTAAAAATTCTATTTAAATTCATCATTCACTTAATTTTCTAAAAATAAGGAGAAGGATACTTTTTCTGAATTATTTAAATCAACTTATTTCAAGTATTAGTTTACTTTAGTTTGCTTTAGTTACTTTAAATTTCCGTCTACTATATTAGTAAGTAATTCCTTTTAATTTAGCTGATAACAAATCTGTTAAAAACTTCCATGTGGGATAGATAACCATGACTCCACTAGAGCCATGTATTACTTGATATGATACGTATACTTGCGTAGAATCAACATTATACATTAAATCATATATTTATATTTAAAGCGGGATCAAGTTTTTGGGGTCGTTGCTATAAACATAAATTACAAACATATTAAAAGTGGGTCAAGTTTTTGGCGCCGTTGCCGGGGAAGTAAAAGAAATTATTTACTAGAGTAACGGACTATTTTATAAAATTGTGTGCAAAAATTTGGAAACGAAAATTTAATACCTTACGATTCAGAATTAGAGCGTACAATTAAAAGAATTAGAAAACATAAAAAAAATTATAAATTTAACACAAATGGCAAATATTCCTGAAAATGAAAATATCAATCAACCAAGACCATTACGAGATTATGCCAACCCTACATTAGATGAAATTCATTTAACTATTCAAAACCACGATGTAGTTTGCTTAATTCATTCGAACTTAAACCTGCAGATTATCCAAATGGTACAAAATAATCAATTTAGTGGTTCACCTACTGAAGATCCAAATTTACATCTTGCTAGTTTTTTAGAACTATGTGCTACTTTCAAATATGAAGGAGTATCTAATGATCTTTATTAGACTTAGACTTTTTCCTTTTTCTTTAAGGGATAAGGCTAAAATATGGTTAAATTCATTAGCACCTGGATCTATTAAAACTTGGGGAGAATTATCACAAAAATTTCAATCCAAATATTTTCCACCATCTAAACTGCTAAGCTTAGAAATGATATAACTTCTTTTAGTCAGTTTGATGGAGAGTCTATATATGAAGCTTAGGAGAGATTTAAAGAACTTCTTAGGAAATGCCCACATCATGTGTTACCAGATTGGTTAATTATCCAAACTTTCTATAATGGATTAGTAGGATCTTTAAGATCAATCATCGATCTTTCTTCTTGGAGGATCATTAATGTCAAAACCATTTGATGAAGCCTATGCACTAATTGAAGAAATGACAACAAATAATTTTCGATAGCCTGCTTGATAGAATGAATCCGAAAAAAATAGCTAGTATTCATGACAATGATGCAATATCTATGTTAGCCTCACAAATTGTTGCTGTATCTAAAAAATTAGATCATTTTGGAATGAATTACTCTCCAACTATATCAGAAGAAAATTCATCTGGACAACTTATATAATATCAATCTCAATATGAAACTATTAATGCAATTAACAACAGACCCAATAATCCTTATGCAAATTATTATAATCTTGGATGGAAAAATCATCCTAAATTTAATTGGAATAATAACACAACTAATCAACCATGGATGAATAATATGACACAACCATTAGGAAATCCATCTAATCGAGAAATCCTAATTATAAATCTAATTATCCACTGGATTTAATAACCCATAATTTAAAGATAAGAAATTATCTATAGAAGAATTAATATTAAATATGGGTCAACATTTACAAAATCAAGGAAATCGATTACAAATACAAGGAAACCAATTACAAAATCAAGGAACAACTATCAAAAATATTGAAACTCAACATGGACATATCGCTCTTGCACTTAATAATAGAATACACGGAACATTTCCTAGTAATGTAGAAATAAATCCAGAGACAAGGGAAATGAATAAATTAAAGCGATACAATTAAGAAGTGGAAAAGAATTAGAACCTCGAATTCGAAAGAACTTGAAAGTCAAAAAGAGGAAGTGAAAATTGAAAAGGAAAAGAATCAACAAGATCGAACTTAGAAAATCCTTCAATACCTATGAAAATTTACGTTGAAAAACCTCCACCACCATTTCCTCGACGACTAATGCAACATAAAAAAGATAAACAATTTGTTAAATTCCTTGAAATTTTAAAGAAATTAACAATAAATATTCCTTTCGTAGAAGCTTTAGAACGGATGCTGAAACTATGTAAAATTCATGAAAGATATTCTAAATAAAAAAAGAAAATTTACCGATAATAAAATGGTCGCACTTAGTGAAGAGTGTAGTCTTATTATTCACGAAAAAACTTCTGAAAAATTAAAAGATCTCGGTAGTTTCAACTATACCTGCATCTATTGGAGAAAAAATTCTATGGAAAAGATTTGTGTGACTTAGGAGCAAGCATCAATCTAATGCCTCTATTAATTTTTAAAAGATTAGGATTGGGAGAAATTTCACCTACTTCGGTAACTCTTCGAGTTAGGCGATCGTTACGTTACATATCTAAGGGAGTTATTGAAGATGTATTGGTAAAAGTGGACAAATTTATCTTCCCAGTAGATTTTATTGTTCTAGATATGGAAGAAGATAAAGAAATTCCTATCATTTTAGGAAGACCATTTTTAGCCACGGAAAAGCTATGATTGATGTTCAGAAAGGAGAATTAACTATGAGAGTAAATGACCAAAAAGTTACTTTTAATATTGCTTAAATCAATGAAATATCCTGCGCTAGAAAAAGATGATGAGTGTTTTCGAATGGAAGTACTTGATCATTTACAAAAAGAACATTTTAAGGAATATTATGAAGAAAAATTAGAAAAAGAAAATATTGAATTAATTGAAAAATCTAAGATAAATGAAGAACTAGATTATATTCAAGAGAAATTTGAATTTTTGGATAACACAGAAAACACTAAAAAAAATATAGTTCCATCAATTATTAAATCTCACGAACTTGAGTTAAAAATGTTACCTAATCATTTAAAGTATGCTTACTTAGGTAATTCTTCAACTCTACCGAGTTATTATTTCATACGAATTAAATGAATCGAAGAACAAAAACTTTTAAATACATTTAAAAAATATAAAAAAAATTTTGGTTGGACTTTAGCGGATATTAAAGGAATTAGTCCTTCAATTTGTATGCACAGAATTATTTTAGATAATGAACATAAACCTAAAGCGAGATCCACAAAGGAGATTAAATCCGATAATGAAAGAAGTAGTCGAAAGAAATTTTAAAATGGTTAGATAATGGTATTATATATCATATTTACGACGAGTGCTTTGGTAAGCCCGATTCACGGTGTACCTAAAAAGGAGGGGTGATTCATCAAAGCTAATGAAAATAATGATCTTATCCCTATAAGACAAGTTACTAGATGGCGAATATGTATTGATTATAGAAAATTAAACACAGCCACCAGAAAAGATCACTTCCCTTTACCATTTCTAGACCAGATGTTAGATAGATTAGTCGGACATAAGTATTTTTGTTTCTTAGACGGATATACGGGTTATCATCAAATACAAATTGCTCCTGAGGATCAAGATAAAACAACATTTACTAGTCGTTATGGAACTTTTGCTTTTTGAAGAATGCCTTTTGGATTATGTAATGCACCTGCAACATTCCAAAGATGTATGATGTCTATATTTAGTAAATTAATTGATAATGAAATAGAAGTATTTATGGATGATTTCTCTGTATTTGGAATAACATTTGACACATGCTTAAATCATCTGGAAAAAGTATTTGAAGTATGTGAGAAAACTAATTTAGTTCTTAATTGGGAGAAATGTTAATTTATGGTTACAAGCGGCATTATATTAGGGCATAAAATTTCGGAAAAAGGCATGGAAGTAGACCCTGCAAAAATTCAAGTTATAGCTAAATTACCACCTCCAACTACGGTGAAAGGGGTAAGAAGTTTTCTTGGACATGTTGGATTATACCGACATTATATTAAAGATTTTTTAAAAATTACTAAACCTCTATGCCAACTTCTTGAAAAGGACAAGAAATTTGAATTTACATTATTAAAAGATAAATTAATTACAACACCTATAATAGTTTCACCTAATTGGGAGAAACCATTTGAGCTTATGTGTGATGTTAGTGATTATGCTTATAGGAGCGAGTTCTTGGGCGAAGATATGATAAGATTTTCGAAGTTATATACTACGCTAGTAAAACTCTAAATGATCTTGAAATAAATTATACGATTCTTGAAAGATAATTATTAGCGAGTTGTATATGCTTTTAATAAATTTTGGCATTATCTAATAGGAACTAAATGTATTGTACATGCGATCATTCTGCTATTAAATATTTAATGCAAAAGAAAGATTCTAAACCAAGATTAATCAGATGGATATTATTAATGCAAGAATTTGATTTTGAGTTCATTAACAAAAAAGGAACTGATAATCAAATTGTTGATCATTTATCAAGATTAGAAAATCATGAATTATCTAATATTAATAATGAAATTTTAGACAGTTTTCCTGATGAACAACTTTATAATATTAATGAGTTGAAAATACCTTGATATCTTGATATAGTAAATTATATTGTAAGTGACATTATACCACCTATGTTAACTTTGCAACAACGAGAAAAATTCATTCACGATACTAAAACATACTTTTGGGATGAACCATACTTATATAAACGATGTAAGGATCTAATCGTTAGAAGATGTGTGCGCTTATGAAGAAAGCTGAACCAATTATTCAAAAATGTCATGATTCGATTTTGGAGAACATTTTGGGACATATAAAACCGCATATAAAATTCTACAATCTGGATTCTACTTGCCTACTCTATTTAGAGATGTATATAGATATATAAAAACCTGTGATAAATGCGAAAAGTAGGAAACATATCGAGGAAAATGAAATGCCTCTAAATTTTATATTAGAAGTTGAAATTTTTGATGTTTGGGGATTAGATTTCATGGGACCTTTTATTCCTTCATTTGGAAACTCATATATATTAGTAGTATGTTGATTATGTTTCCAAATGGATTGAAGCACAAGCTTTACCTAGGTGTGATGCTAAAAGTGTTTCAAAATTTTTAATGAAAAATATTTTTACTAGATTTGGAATGCCGAGTGATTATCACTGACGGAGGAACTCATTTTAGAAACAAATATATTCACAAACTAGTAGAAAAAAATAATATTATGCATAAGATATCAACTGCTTATCATCCATAAACTAGTGGATTAGTTGAAGTTTCTAATCGAGAGATTAAGCGTATATTAGAAAAATCTGTAAACCCTAATAGATTAGACTGGTATATAAGACTAGATCTTGCATTATGGGCATACGGGATCTGCTTATAAAACTCCGATTGGAATGACTCCTTACGAGCTTATATATGGAAAAACTTGCCACTTACCAGGTTGAATTAGAACATAAAGCATATTGGGCGATTAAAGAATTTAATTATAATATGAAAGAAGCTGGTGAAAAGAGATTGTTGCAATTAAATGAATTGAAAGAATTAAGAGACGAATCATATAATAATGATAGGATTTATAAAGAAAGAATGAAATTATGGCATGATCGGAAGATTAATCAGAGAAATTTTGAACCAGGACAAGAAGTTTTTCTTTATAATACTAGATTGAAATTATTTCCTGGGAATTTGAAATCTCGATGGTTAGGACCTTTCACCATAACTCAAATATTTTCATATGGAAATATAGAAATTGAAGATCCAAAAATAGGACATAGATTTAAGGTAAACGGACATAGATTAAAACCATATTTTGAAGGTAGAAGACCAAATTTTAAAGAGGTTTTAATGCTTAGTCAACCAGAACACTAGCTAAATTAGGTCGGTCTGACGACGTTAAACCAAGCGCTTTATGGGAGGCAACCCATAAAAGTTTTTTATTTTAATTATCTGCAAATTAGTGATTCTATATTATTAAAACAAATCTTACGACTCAATTTTTTTTAGAATCATCACAAAGTTGAACTTATATGATGAGATCAGAAAATATTCGGACCAGAGCGAAATTGGGCGATTTTTACGAATCTCGCCGACAGCGAGCCCGAACCCGCTGACAGCGAGATCATGTGCCATGACCTGAGTCAGTTATTTAACTAAGTCGACGACGGCGAGGAACTTCCAGCCGACGGCGAGGCAGTTAAAAATTTGGTTTCTTAAAGATTTTTCGTGCGGTTTTTGACGGATCTAAGCCATTCCTTCATAAGAAATCATTCCAAATCCGATTTTACACCATTTTCTTCCTTAGGAACGACTAGAGACCAATCCTTTCCATCCAAAATGGCCACCAAATTCTTAGAAACCACAAAAATTGAAGTTTTCAACCGAAGAAAATTCGTCAGTTAGCGTATCTTCAACAAAGGCTTGATGAAGAAAAGACTTATTAAAGAAAGAGGATTTGTCAACAGAGGAGTAGAGAATTCTACTACAAAAATCGAAGAAATGATCGCACAGCGGCATTGGGAGGTATTTTGTTATACGACATCCCCTGTAGTTATTCCAGTATTTAAGGAGTTTTACTCTAATTTACATGTGATCAACAATGGAAATGTGTACGTCAGAGGAAGATGGGTAACATTTACTCCTTCAAGGTAAATGAATTGTTTTCTATAGAGAATACCTCTGTTTGTCATTATTCCAACTTTGTGCCTTCAAGGTACAATATAAACGAGATCTACAGATACTTGACCGACGAACCAGATGCTTGGGAGTTACGAGAAGACGGGTATGTCAGTTTTTCTGCATCACTTCTAAACCCTTTCTCGAAGCACTGGCATTTCTTTATATCATCAAAATTATTACCTACCATGAGAGTAAATAAAGTTTCAGAAGAATGCGCTATTTTAAACTATTGTATTCAAATTGGATTACCTATCGATGTTGGATCAATAATAGTAAAGTCAGCGTTGGGAATAATTGTGCATGGGTCAGTACATGGACTTGGACACCCATCTACTATATTTTCTTTATGCAGTCAGTGCCAAGTTTCTTATGAGGCTTGGGAAAAAGTACTTTTACCATAGAAACCACTGAATCCTACTGATATGTTTCCCACTTTAGATAACAATGATGAAATTACCATTATTTCTGACAGAGCATCACAGAACAATCCTTTAGCAAGACCCTTAACTGATAAGACTAATTTCATTCTGAAGAAGATTAAAGGATTGGAGAAAGAATTGCAAAATGTGATGAATTCCATTGACAATATCTCTGATGTGTTTGATCATATTGATTGGAGAATGAAGGAGCACTTTGATCATACTTGGACATGCGGAGGCCAGGTTTATTCATCTATTAAGACGAAAGGATGGATTAATGAAGAATCTCTTGCGAATTTCCTTTCGAGCCTTTCTACAATTTATTTGTGCACCTGTGTCGCATCGGAAATATCAGAGAAAATGTTAGTACATACACTGAAGAGTAGGAAAGATTTCTATGTTTATGTTATATATTTATGTATATATGTGTTGATTTGGATTTAGATTTTATTATGAGTCGAAGTTTGATTTGATCATCTCAGATTTGATGAGATTTTATGTAAATTGTTATGTCTCAGCATTTAGAGTGTTGTGGTATGGATTGCGATGCTGAGTATTATGGATTTGAACATTTAAGTTAAGTATGTGTTAAAATTGTTAGTGTGAAAATTGTAAGTTTCATGGATTTCATATATTAAGTTATATTGTTTGTGTTGTGTGACTTTTTTTGAGTATAAGTATCTAATCTTTGTATTATTATTAAATTAAGTGATCGGAAGATTGATTAAAGGCAATTCGAGGTTGAAAATGATTGACGAATTTCAAAAATTTAAAATTTTTGGAACCTCGCTGACGGCGAGAATTATCTCGCCGACAGCGAGAAAACTCGCTGACAGCGAGACCGAGCTCGCCGACGGCGGATTTTTCCCGAAACTTTTGTCTTATGAAATTAATTAGCTCGCCGATGGAGAGAAAAACCTCGCCGACAGCGAGATCGCGAAAAGACCTATATTTGACCAGTCAACCAACACTATTCATCATCCCCTTCCTCAAAACTTCGAAAAAACCTACCTAGGGCTTGAGAGATCTCGGATTTGAGGCGATTTCAACACTTTTTGACACCGGATTTCATCTTCCCTTGGTAAGAGCTTCACTCCTATGTAAAAATTTTTGATTTTCACCATGGATTTCTTCTACAATGGGGAATTTTGAAAAAATCCGAAATGTGGAGAAAAATACTTGGAAGAATTTCATGGAAATTGATTTAAATGGATTTTAGATGTTGTAGGGAGCCTTCTTAGTAATATTTTAGAGTTTAGTTAAGATTTTTGCAAATTTCACAGATCGAGAAATGGCTTCACGACAAAAGCGACGATTGGATTACGATGAAACTCGTTTCGTGAATGCAAGGGCACAATTCAGATATTTCCACAACATTCAAGCAAGAAAGTGCATACAATATCGAGTTTTCAAGAATACAGGAGGAGAAGTGGAGCGAGTTATAAAGGAGCGAGGATGGGAAAACTTCTGTTACGTGACCAACAGAGTAGTTGTAGAAGTAGTGAAGGAATTTTATGCAAATTTAACACAGGCTGAAGATGCCCCGGTTAAGGTTAGAGGATTTTTTGTAGATTTCAATGCTGCTAGAATAAACGCTTATTATGAAGTACGAGACACCTACACCAGTGAGTATGAAAATTTTGGAACTATGGAATGACCACTGGAAGAGGTGATCGACTTTCTCACTGATGGGAAAGGAGTCTGGAAGATAAAGCAGCGGGAACGGGTAAACTTCCCTCTTTCTATGCTAAATGCAACATCTAAAGCCCGGCATTATTTTATTTGTTCTACTTTGTTACCTACCTACCACCATAGTGAGGTAACAAGAGATGAAAGCGATTCGAATTTCGTATTCAGAACCATAAGAGTATTAATGTGGGAAATGTTATTTATAAAAACATATTAGCCACAGCTAGAAATGAAAGTGGAGGAGGACTAGGACATCCTGGTCTTATCTATGCACTTTGCCAATTATCTGGGGTAGAGGCAAGAGATGATGAAGAATGGATTGAACCTATGAAACCCCTTACTCAGGCGAATATAAAGAAATATGAATCCCACAAAGGATGGAGATCTGGAACAAGGGATTATATACCTTCTTCAAGTAGAGATATACCCTCTACTAGTTATGATCAACCCCCTTAGTACACCACTCTTACCCTTCAAGATCTGATGAATGAATTAACCCTGAGTAGAAAGAGTTTTGAATTATTTGGAGAAAATATGGAAAGAAGATTTGAGCATATAGATCAAAGGATCGGAGGCTTGGAAAGAAGACACGATTATGATAGCGAATATCTCCAGGCGACATTCGGGGTACAAAATTGCATACTTATGAAGGTGAACGTCGATATAGGAGTGGTGATTTAGATGTTGTCTTTCCTGAGTGCCCCCGATATTCACAGTACCATCCTGCTCAGCCTTCTCAGCCTGGAGATCAGGGAGATGACATAGCTTGGGATTTTGATGCAGAAGATTATAGCATTTGTTTAGTTTATTTAGTTTGTTTAGATTTATTGTTTTGCAAACTTTAGTATTCTGTGTGTAATATGTCAGTACTTTCTGTGAACTTTGGACTTTGTATGTTTGTTTGTTTGCTTGAGCTGTGATATTAGATTTCTTATGTGTGTTAAATTAGTTTGCAAATTTTTATATATATAGGATGTGAGTTTAAAGTTTTTATAAGTTATGAATGTTAAACATTGTTTAGGGTGTTTTAATATGTTTTAAAGTAGATTAGTTGATTGTATGTGTAGTAATAGATTAAGTTTTCAATTGTTATGTTTGATACTTATTTTAAAATTTCCATCCCTGCACTTTATTTTAAATATTATATATGTATGGAAGAATACTAACAGTACAGGTTCTGTAAGTAATAAAAAAGCTGCAAAAATTTCAAAGAAAAGAAATACCTAAAGCTCGAAAGGTATGATAAATTTTACTATATACTTTCCCTTTTTCACTATTTAGTATAGATAGAAAAATTTAAGTTTGGGGGAAGGTAAAAATACAAATTTAATTATTAAAATTGTTCTCAATTTCTATTTTCAAAAATTATTATTAAATGATTTTCTATAAGTAATTTTTCAATTCAATAAACATGAATTACTTTATTTAATTATTATATAAAGTTAAATAAAATGTTTCTAGTAATTCGATCAATTAATGGAATAAGATATTTGGTTAAAAGGAATAAGAATATAGTAAACTATTTAAAGTAAGGAAAACTATATTCTAAAAATTGAAAATTCTTAAGTATTTAAGTGAAAAAGAAAGGATTGAAACTCAATGAAGTAAAGAGTTATGAAATATATATAAACAAGAAAATATTTTAAGTTTCAATTTTAGAAAGAGAAATTAAAGTTCAAAATTATTAACAAGTTTATCCAGATATAGTAATCCTCACTTGAAAAAAAAAGAAAAGAGAAGGATTGAAAATCAATCAAAAAGAAAAAAAAAAAGAAAAGAAAAGAAACAAATATATATATATATATATATATATATATATATATAAGTGAGGAGAAGATTGAGGAGATGCCTTATCAAAAATTGGAACTTCAATGGATTCAACCTAAAAGGCAAAACTTAATTATATTTCTAAACTTATATATATAGATTACTATTTTACTAAATAGTGTTTTCTTGAATTTCCTATCATCTAAATATCTTAAGTAATTTACTCTTTTTAAATATAGTCATTCTCGAAATGAATAGAAAACTAGAAATCTTAAACCCGATAACTAGATAATCTTATATCTATAAAGTTAATTTAATTACTTAGAAATATTTCTATTCGACTTTACTTATAATATTATTTAAATTTAATTCATAGTATATCCGAATTGAAAATTTCTATTAGGGAAATCATTATTTTTATTTAGTATCAAAATTACTTGAGGACAAGTAATAATTAAGTTTGGGGGATTTTGATCACAGAAAAATTCATTAAGAAATTCATTTCTATTTTTGATGAAATTGCACTTTAAAGAAATGTATTTTCTTTATTTTACTGCAGGAATGAAGATTTATAAGTGATGGGAGCAAAAAGCATGAAATGGAGCAAATTTGGATCAAAAAGGAAGGAATTCATGCAAATTGAACTAAGTCGCCGACGGCGAGATCGAGGCTGCCGACGGCGAGATCATGAAGAGAATTTCTGAAGGAATTATAACTACCTCACAGACAGCGAGCCCGAGCTCGCTGACAGCGAGATCGCGTGGTTTGAAGACCTTCTAGAAGCCCCGCTGACGGCGAGATCGTTTCCCGCCGACGGCGAGGCAGTTCAAAATGCAAATACATTGAATCTGGACACTTTTTAAAGAGGTGTTTAAGCACCTCTTGGACCTTTGCCTACCTTTATAAATAGAGGCCGAATTCTAGTGTATTGGTGTGTCTTTTGAGTCTTCAAAAAATTTCTCTAGAGTCTTTTATGTGTCTATTTTAGAAGTCTGAGTGTGTTTAGTGAGTTTCTTTAGTTTATTTGAGTGCTATTTAGAAGTTTATTGTACTAGAAGGAAAAGTCAAAGGAACTTCAAGGAGTCTGCTTGGGAAGGAAATTAAGATAAGTATCTTTATTTATTGTTGTTGTTAACTTTAAAAGAAATCTATGCTTTATTTTATTTCCATGCATTCTGAGTAGTTTTCTTAGTCTTTCTCCTTGTTTATGAAAATTATGCAGATTGATGAAATTAAATAGAAGCACCCAATATATTAAAATAAATTGTGATAATTTTTACTTAAAACTTAATTTACTTTCAATTTGGCCAATTGAGTTGTTAAAATATGTTGAATTATCAACTATAGTAAAAATTACATCCAATATTCAGGGAAGTTAAAAGCCTTGGAAGGCGGGTGCAAATAAATAGGGAAATATTAATTATCGGACGTAGAATTGGACATTATAGTGTGACAGACTAAAATATTTAATTCGGTCCTACTGTTTAAGAGCTGAAGTGTAGATGTTAGCCCTTAGGTGAGGAGAACGTGAGAGCTCTAAAGTGGCAGCCAGTATCCTCCCAGCCTAGCCGCAGATTCAGTAATCAAACATAGGATTAGTCAATGTTCTTTATACCTGGACCAAAGGGTAAAGAATAGGAATGCTCCTATTTGTCACAATACAATTTAAAAATTCTATTTAAATTCATCATTCACTTAATTTTCTAAAAACAAGGAGAAGGATACTTTTTCTGAATTATTTAAATCAACTTATTTCAAGTATTAGTTTACTTTAGTTTGCTTTAGTTACTTTAAATTTCTATCCACTATATTAGTAAGTAATTCCTTTTAATTTAGCTGATAACAAATCTATTAAAAACTTCCCTGTGGGATCGATAATCAGGACTCCACTAGAACCTTGTATTACTTGATATGATACGTATACTTGCGTAGAATCCACATTATACTTTAAATCATATATCTATATTTAAAGCGGGATCAAGTTTTTGGTGTCGTTGCTATAAACATAAATTACATACATATTAAAATTGGGTCAGTCATAGCACACGATCTCCCTGTCAGCGGGCTCGGGCCAGCTGTCGGTGAGATTCGTAAAAATCGCCCAATTTTGCTCTGGTCCGAATATTTTCTGATCTCATCATATAAGTTCAACTTTGTGATGATTCTAATAAAAAAATTGAGTAGTAAGATTTGTTTTAATAATATAGACTCACTAATTTGCAGATAATTAAAATAAATGACTATTATGGGTTGCCTCCCATAAAGCGTTTGGTTTAACGTCGTCAGCCCGACCTAATTTAGTTAGTGTTTAGGTTGACTAACCATTAAAACCTCTTTAAAATTTGGTCTTCTACCTTCAAAATATGGTTTTAATCTATGTCTGTTTACTTTAAATCTATGTCATGTTTTTGGATCTTCAATTTCTATAGTTCCATATGAAAATATTTGAGTTATGGTGTCCTAACCATAGAGATTTCAATTTCCCAAGAAATAATTTCAATCTAGTATTATAAAGCAAAACTTCTTGTTCTGGTTCAAAATTTCTCTGATTAATCTTCCGATCATGCCATAATTTCATTCTTTCTTTATAAATTCTATTATTATCATATGATTCGTTTCTTAATTCTTCAAATTCATTTAATTGCAACAATCTCATTTCACCAGCTTCTTTCATATTATAATTAAATTCTTTAATCGCCCAATATGTTTTATGTTCTAATTCAACTGGTAAGTGGCAAGTTTTTCTATATATAAGCCTGTAAGGAGTCATTCCAATCGGAATTTTATAAGCGATCTGTATGCCCATAATGCAATATCTAGTCTTATAGACCAATCTAATCTATTAGGGTTTACAGATTTTTCTAATATACGCTTAATCTCTCGATTAGAAACTTCAGCTAATCCACTAGTTTGTGGATGATAAGCAGTTGATATCTTATGCATAATATTATATTTTTCTACTAATTTGTGAATATATTTGTTTCTAAAATGAGTTCCTCCGTCAGTGATAATCACTCTCGGCATTCCAAATCTAGTAAAAATATTTTTCATTAAAAATTTTGAAACACTTTTAGCATCACACCTAGGTAAAGCTTGTGCTTCAATCCATTTGGAAACATAATCAACGGCTACTAATATATATGAGTTTCCAAATGAAGGAATAAAAGGTCCCATGAGATCTAATCTCCAAACATCAAAAATTTCAACTTCTAAAATAAAATTCGAGAGGCATTTCATTTTTCCTTGATATGTTTCCTACTCTTTGGCATTTATCGCAGGTTTTTATATATCTATATACATCTCTAAATAGAGTAGGCGGTAGAATCCAGATTGTAGAATTTTATATGCGGTTTTATACGTACCAAAATGTCCTCCAAAATCAGAATCATGACATTTTTGAATAATTGGTTCGGTTTCTTCGAAAGGCACACATCTTCTAATGATTAGATCCTTACATTGCTTATATAAGTATGTTTCATCCCAAAAGTATGTTTTAGTATCGTGAATGAATTTTTTACGTTGTTGCGAAGTTAACATAGGTGGTATAATGTCACTTACAATATAATTTACTATACCAGCATACCAAGGTATTTTCAACTCATTAATATTATAAAGTTGTTCATCAGGAAAACTGTCTAAAATTTAATTATCAATATTAGATAATTCATAATTTTTTAATCATGATAAATGATCAGCAATTTGATCATCAGTTCCTTTTTTGTTAATGATCTCAAAATCAAATTCTTGCATTAATAATATCCATCTGATTAATCTTGGTTTAGAATCTTTCTTTTGCATTAAATATTTAATAGCGAGAATGATCGAGTATGTACGATACATTTAGTTCCTATTAGATAATGCCGAAATTTATTAAAAGCATATACAATGCTAATAATTCTCTTTCGATAATCGTATAATTTATTTCGGCATCATTTAGAGTTTTACTAGCGTAGTATATAACTTTGAAAATCTTATCATATCTTTGCCCAAGAACTGCTCTTATAACAAAATCACTAGCATCACACATAAGCTCAAATGGTTTCTCCCAATTAGGTGAAACTATTATAGGTGCTGTAATTATTTTATCTTTTAATAATTCGAAAGCATTCAGGCATTCAGTTGTAAATTCAAATTTCTTGCCCTTTTCAAAAAGTTGGCATAGAGGTTTAGTAATTTTTGAAAAATCTTTAATATAACGTCGGTAGAATCCAGCATGTCCAAGAAAACTTCTTACCACTTTCACCGTAGTTGGAGGTGGTAATTTAGCTATAACTTGAATTTTTGCAGGGTCTACTTCCATGCCTTTTTCCGAAATTTTATGCCCTAATACAATGCCGCCTGTAACCATAAATTAAAATTTCTCCCAGTTAAGAACTAAATTAGTTTTGTCACAAACTTCAAATACTTTTTTAAGATGATTTAAGCATGTGTCGAATGTTGTTCCAAATACAGAGAAATCATCCATAAATACTTCTATTTCATTATCAATTAATTTACTAAATATAGACATCATACATCTTTGGAATGTTGCAGGTGCATTACATAATCCAAAAGGCATTCTTCGAAAAGCGAAAGTTCCATAAGGACTAGTAAATGTAGTTTTATCTTGATCCTCGGGAGCAATTTGTATTTGATGATAACCGGTATATCCATCTAAGAAACAAAAATACTTAGGTCCGATTAATCTATCTAACATCCGAGTCTAGAAATGGTAAAGGGAAGTGATCTTTTACGGTAGGTTGTGTTTAATTTTCTATAATCAATACATATTCGCCATCCAGTAACTTGTCTTATAGGAATAATATCATTATTTTCATTAGCTTTGACAGTCACCCCTCCTTTTTTAGGTACACTGTGAATTGGGCTTACCCAAGCACTGTGAGAAATAGGATATATAATACCATTATCTAACCATTTTAAAATTTCTTTCTTGACTACTTCTTTCATTATTGGATTTAATCTCCTTTGTGGATCTACATTAGGTTTATGTTCATTATCTAAAATAATTCTGTGCATACAAATTGAAGGACTAATTCCTTTAATATCTGCTAAAGTCCAACCAAAACTTTTTTTATATTTTTTTAATATATCTAAGAGTTTTTGTCCTTAAGATTCATTTAATTCAGATGAAATAATAACTGGTAGAGTTGAAGAATTACCTAAGTAAGCATATTTTAAATGATTAGGTAACATTTTTAACTCAAGTTCAGGAGGTTTAATAATTGATGGAACTATATTTTTTTTATTATTTTCTGTGTTATCTAAAAATTCAAATTTCACTTGAATATAATCTAGTTCTTCATTTATTTCAGATTTTTCAATTAATTCAATATTTTCTTTTTCTAATTTTTCTTCATAATATTCCTTAAAATGTTCTTTCTGTAAATGATCGAGTAGTTTCATTCGAAAACACTCATCATTTTTTCTAGCGCAGGATATTTCATTGATTTAGCAATATTAAAAGTAACTTTTTGGTCATTTACTCTCATAGTTAATTCTCCTTTCTGAACATCAATCATAGCTTTTCCCGTGGCTAAAAATGGTCTTCCTAAAATGATAGGAATTTCTTTATCTTCTTATCTAGAACAATAAAATCTACGGGGAAGATAAATTTGTCCACTTTTACCAATACATCTTCAATAACTCCCTTAGGATATGTAACGAACGATCGACTAAGCGAAGAGTTATTGAAGTATGTGAAATTTCTCCCAATCCTAATCTTTTAAAAATTGATAGAGGCATTAGATTGATGTTTGCTCCTAAGTCACACAAAACTTTTCCATAGAATTTTTCTCCAATAGCGCAGGGTATAGTGAAACTACCAGGATCTTTTAATTTTTCAGAAAGTTTTTTCTGAATAATAACACTACACTCTTCACTAAGTGCGACGATTTCATTATTGGTAAATTTTCTTTTTTTATTTAGAATATCTTTCATGAATTTTACATAGTTTGGCATCTGTTCTAAAGCTTCTACGAAAGGAATATTTATTGTTAATTTCTTTAAAATTTCAAGGAATTTAGCAAATTGTTTATCTTTTTTATGTTGAATTAGTCGTTGAGGAAATGGTGGTGGAGGTTTTTCAACATAAATTTTATTTTCTAAATTTGGATCTTGTTGATTCTTTTCCTTTTCAATTTCCACTTCCTCTTTTTGACTTTTAAGTTCTTTCTGAATTCGAGGTTCTAATTCTTTTCCACTTCGTAATTGTATCGCTTTAATTTGTTCATTTCCCTTGTTTTTTTGGATTTATTTCTACATTACTAGGAAATGTTCCAAGTTTTCTATTATTAAGTGCAGTAGCGATATGTCCAAGTTGAGTTTCAATATTTTTTATAGCTGTTCCTTGATTTTGTAATTGGTTTCCTTGTATTTGTAATTGATTTCCTTGATTTTGTAAATGTTGACCCATATTTAATATTAATTCTTCTATAGATAATTTCTTATCTTTAAATTGTGGGTTATTAAATCCGAGTGGATAATTAGATTTATAATTAGGATTTCTTTGATTAGATGGATTTCCTAATGGTTGTGTCATATTATTCATCCATGGTTGATTAGTTGTATTATTATTCCAATTAAAATTAATATGATTTTTCCATCCAGGATTATAATAATTTGCATAAGGATTATTGGGTCTGTTGTTAATTGCATTAATAGTTTCATATTGAGATTGGGATTCTATAAGTTGTCTGGATGAATTTTCTTCTGATATAGTTGGAGAGTAATTCATTCCAAAATGATCTAATTTTTTAGATACAACAGCAACTTGTGAGGCTAACATAGATATTGCATCATTGTCATGAATACTAGCTATTTTTTTCGGATTCATTCTATCGACGAGCCATTGAAAATTATTGGTTGTCATTTCTTCGATTAGTGCATAGGCTTCATCGAATGGTTTTGACATTAATGATCCTCCGAGACGGCATCAATGATTGATCTTAAAGATCCTACTAATCCATTATAGAAAGTTTGGATAATTAACCTATCTCGTAACACATGATGTGGGCATTTTCTAAGAAGTTCTTTAAATCTCTCCCAAGATTCATATATCGACTCTCCATCAAACTGACTAAAAGAAGTTATATCATTTCTAAGCTTAGCAGTTTTAGATGGTGGAAAATATTTGGATAGAAATTTTTGTGATAATTCTTCCCAAGTTTTAATAGATCCAGGTGCTAATGAATTTAACCACATTTTAGCCTTATCCCTTAAAGAAAAAGGAAAAAGTTTAAGTCTAATATCATCGTTAGATACTCCTTCATATTTGAAAGTAGCACATAGTTCTAAAAAAACTAGCAAGATGTAAATTATGATCTTCAGTAGGTGAACCACTAAATTGATTATTTTGTACCATTTGGATAATTGCGAGTTTAAGTTCGAATGAATTAGCGACTACATCGGAGTTTTGAATAGTTAAATGAATTTCATCTAATGTAGGGTTGGCATAATCTCGTAATGGTCTTGGTTGATTGATATTTTCATTTTCAGGAATATTTGTCATTTGTGTTAAATTTATAATTTCTCTTTTTTGTTTTCTAATTCTTTTAATTGTACGCTCTAATTATGAATCGTAAGGTATTAAATTTTCATTTCCAAATTTTCGCATACAATTTTATAAATAGTCCGTTACTCTAGTAAATAATTTTTTACTGACTCACTTTTAATATGTATGCAATTTATGTTTATAACAACGGCACCAAAAACTTGATCCCGCTTTAAATATAGATATATGATTTAATGTATAATGTGGATTCTACGCAAGTATACGTATCGTATCAAGTAATACGAGACTCTAGTGGAGTCTCAGTTATCGATCCCACAGGGAAGTTTTTAACAGATTTGTTATCAGCTAAATTAAAATGAATTACTTACTAATATAGTAAACGGAAATTAAAAGTAACTATCGCAAACTAAAGTAAACTAATGCTTGAAATAAGTTGATTTAAATAATTCTGAAAAAGTATCATTCTCCTTGTTTTTAGAAAATTAAGTGAATGATGAATTTAAATAGAATTTTTAAATTGTATTGTGACAAATAGGAGCATTCCTATTCTTTACCCTTTGGTCAGGTGCGAAAGAACATTGACTAATCCTATGTTTGATTGCGAACCTGCGTGCTAAAGTTGGGAGGAT